>CM053410.1:2870385-3154658 GCA_028644305.1 Xerus rutilus | reverse complement strand
CCTTCCTTCCTTCCTTCCTTCCTTCCTTCCTTCCTTCCTTCCTTCCTTCCTTCCTTCCTTCCTTCCTTCCTTCTTGATGGTGCTGGGGATTGAATCTGGGGCCTCACACATTCTAGGGATGTACAGTACTGTGGAGCTGTGCCAGCCCTCTTTTAATTTTGTTTTGAGACAGTGTGTCACTCAGTTGCCCAGACTGGCCTGAAACTCCGGATCCTCCTGCCTCAGCCTCCTGGGCATCTGGGATAACAGGTGTGGCCACTCCACATAGCCAGACTTAGAGTTTTGTTCTGTCACTTATAGTGTGTGGTCCTTAGGCAAGTGATGGAAACTGAAGCTCAATTTTTCTTCTCAGACTAAGAATGAAGAAGCTGTTAATGCCTACTTTACTAAGTTTAGTGAGAAAACTGGAGTAAAAGTGCTTTGTAAACTGTAGAGTCCTGTCCTTATAGATAAAGCCCAGGTCCATGTCTAGGCTCTAGGCTATATATAGACTTGGTTATATCCTGGACTTGTTTTCCAAGTTTTTCTTTTCTGAGGCCTATTAGTTTTCCAGGTTTTTCTAGCTGTGCAACCCTAGCCAGGAAACCACCTTGTGCAGCTTCCGTGACTTCTGCCCCTATTTCTCCAAACAAAGCAGCCACATGTGACAAGAAAGACCCCGGTTATGGATCCTACTTAATGTGAGTCTGGATCCTGGTTTCATTCTGGGCGGCTGTGTGAACCTTGGGATAAAATTAGTCTCTCCATTTCCTTGTCTATTTCACACACTTGAACAGAGGGATGACTGTGTTGAATTATTAAACTTTAAAAAATGCAAACAGCCATGGCAAAGGACTGCAAACTTAGCATACTCTCTAAATGTTTGTTGCTTTTCCATTCTTTATACTAAATAATTTTACCTTAAGTCCCCCGCCTCCCACCCAGGGGGTTTGCTTTCCCACAAATGTCTTTGTCTTCTCAGCACAGCTATTTGCATTTCTAAAGCCACCCTGTTTGTTTCTTGTGCTACCTCAAGTATTTTCTGACCACACACTGGTTGGAGAAGGCCTTCCTCACTAATGCAGGCTGCTTTCTGCCCTGGGAACTGCTGCTCAGCTCATGGAAATCAAAAAAAGATGGCTGTTGTTTTTCTTCTAACTGTGCCCTTGGATATAGGAACCCTGATATGGATTTTGATTGATAGCGTCTGCATTTAGACTTTCTCCAGCGACTCCTGCTGTCTTAAAGAGGAAACCGACAGCAAGTGCTTCTAACACAGGAAGGCCTCCTTCTTGTCAGATGGGTTGAGACAATGGTAGGTGAGCGTTTCCAGCTGTTAATCACGAGGTGGGCCACATTTGCACCCCGGCAGTTTTGATATGATTGACATGTTTTGCCCTAGGGCAACTGATGAAAAGCTATATTGTGTGTTGTGTGCCTTGAGGTGAGTGGGGAGAGGGAAGAGTTTTAGGTCCTGCTGGTGATCTGCAGGGCTCACATTTGAACTTTGCAAAGGAGACTTTTCCAGTGTGAATTGAGTTAGTAAGCAAGGCTTCAGGGCAGTATTTATATTGGTCAACCTGCGGAGGTAGGTTTTCAACAAATAGTTTTTACTCTTTGATGTAAGTCACCAATAATCTCATCGGGCTGAGAGGTTTTGTCGCTGTAACACTATAACATAATTGCTCTCATGTTTAGCTCTCTCAATAATTCCGAGAGGCATCCTCAGGAACATGCTCACTCAGGGTGAGTTCCTGGTGCCATCCCCAACAGGAAACACGCAGGTGCCATTGAGTCATGCCCCCACCCCCATACCAGGGATTGAACCCATGAGTGCCTAACCAGTGAGCCACATCCCCCATCCCTTTTTTATATTTTGTTTTGAGACAGTCTTGCTAAATTGCTCAGGGCCTCATCATGTTACTGAGGCTAGCTTTGAACCCTCAATCCTCCTGCCTCATCCTCCCAAACTGGTGGGATTAGGGCGTGTTCTCTGAGATGCTAAGTGCAAAGTTGGAGATTGATACATCCCACTGAGGAGGTCAGGAAGGCCTCCCAGGAGAAGAGAGATGTTGGACGGCAAGCAGAGAAAGGTTTTCCCCGGGGGAGGGGCCCATCCTGCATGTACTGTTTAGTAGGCAAAATGCCACCATGAGTCTGGAGAAGCTAAGCAACCTAAAGACTTCCCAGCACCTGCGTTTCTACTCCAGCCTCCTACTTACAGACCTTCACACCCAAACTGAAGTCTGTTCCCATAATGCTAATTGTTTCAGGCAGTGCCAGGGGGTGAGCAGAGTACTGTGGCTGCTGGCCTCCCCTAGTTTAATAACTGTTCTCTCTGGACCTGGGGCACTGCTGGGTGCCTCGAGGCCCTGTAACATTTGGTTAACTTTAATTACTAGATCTGTGTTTGCCAGCACCTTCTGCTCATTATCCAGCAGGCCCAAAGCAGCTAGCAGTCCTGAACCCCGGGTGGGCTGGGGTGCTGGGAAGGAGGCGGTGGGAGAGGCTGGGGGAGCCTGTCGGGAAGGAATTCAAGGCCCTAAAGAGTCCCACTTATTTATTTTGGCTTTTGTTGCTTGAGCTTTTTGTATCATGCCCCCAAGAAAGCATGGCCAAGACCAATGCCAAGGAGCCAGTTTCTTGTTTTCTTTTGGGAGTTTTACGGTTTCAGATCCTGCATTTATCTCTAATCCACTTCAAGTTAGTCTCTGTGAGCATGGTACTACAAGGCTCCAGTTTCATTTCTTTGCACAGATAACTAGTTTTCCCAGCACTGTTTACTGAAGAGATGTCCTGTCCCTCTGTCTTCTGGGCACTCTTGTCACGTGTTGGAGGACCGCACACGTGTGAGTTTCTTCCCCAGCTCTCCATGTGGTCTAGTTCTGGAAAAGCAGAACAAAATCAAAGATGATGAGCCCCACTCGTGACAGCACATGAGTGCTGGCTCATCTGTTGAAACTACCAGCCCCTCTGCTAAACTTAGATAATGATGTTCATTATCTATTTTCAAAACCCCGACCTTTTCCGTGGAAAACTTTCAAATGTGTTAAAAAATAGAATGATACAATGAACTCCTGCATACCCATTACCCAGCTTAGACAGCTGTCAATTTGTGGCAAATCTTGTTTCATTTATAGCCCCAACTGCTTCTAATATTCCCGCTCTAGCCCCAAACTGTTATTTTTAAGCAAATCTCAAACATTTTTCTTTTGTTGTAAATATTTCAGAGGGCATCTCAAAAAAGATTCTCTTTAAAAACAAAGCAGGGGCTGGGGTTGTGGCTTAGTGGCAGAGCACTTGCCTAGCATGTATGAGGTACTGGGTTTGATTCTCAGCACCATATATAAATAAATAAAATAAAGATCTATCTACAACTAAAAAAAAATTAAAAAAAGCAGAAAATCATGCCTAGAATTAATAATTTCTTAACATTATTCAATATCCACATACTTTCATAAAATGTTTTATTTTGCTCAGATTATAGGAGTGTGCCATCCCACCTGGTTTTCTTGCAACTTATTAAAGAAACCTGGTATTTGTTTTGTCCAGCATCCCAAATTCTGGATTTGGCTGATCACATCCGCATTATATCATTTGACATGTTCTTTTATTTCCTGTTCTTTCTGTAATCTGAGAGATTTGGTCACGTTTCCATTATGGGTTCGTATTTAGGCACTCTGCAGGTTCAGGGCAGTAACAGAACTCTGGTCTTTTGTGCTCCCTGCTGAACTCACTCTTGGGCATCGCTTCCAAAGCAGCCTGGGCGCACAGGTCCTATCCTGCCTTGAACCTCCCTGCCTGCCTGTTGGAGGAAGTTGGGAAGGAAGGGAAACATGTATCAGGCAGCATGTAAACTCTGCTGCTGCAGTATTGACCTAGATGGACAGTGTCTGACCCTAAGAAGCTGACCTCACAGTGCAAGAGCAGCCAGAATCTGAAACAGGTGGGAAGGAAACCCACAGGAGGTGGAGATAGAAATCTGGGCCAGGGGCCAGTGGTAGGAGGCTGCAGGGCATGGAGGAGGCTTTCTGAGGAGGTGCCAGTCAAGTGAAGGAAGGTGCTGCTGGTAGCAGGAAGTGGAGGTGGAAAGAGGGAGGAGAAAAGGCCCACCCCCTTTCCTGGCATCAGCAGCTGGGGGAATGTGGTGAGGGCTGTGGCCCTGGGAGTTCTTCAGCACTGCATGGACCCCGAGGTGGGTCTCACACCTAATGTACAGAAGTGTTGTTCAAGGTTGCCATTGATGGGTATATGTGAAAAGGAAGTTTGTGGGGGAGAAACTTAAGGCTGAGAATTCAAAAAATTTCTGGCTCTTCTGTGTATTACATTAATAATAAAGTCAGTGAGTTGAACACAAAGTCAAATCGGATGACAGATAATTTCCAATAATAATACTAGTAAGGAGTATGCCATCTTTCTCCAAAGCATTTGCAGTTCTTTATGATACTGTCATGAAACTTGATTATTTTAAAGACATTCCTTTTGAAAATAGAAAAATTCCAAATAATAAAAGATACTGGGAGTGTTTTCAAAATTGTCGGGTTGATTTAAATTTCACTGAAAATAGCTTTAGACAACTGAGTGGTCTGTATGTGGCCTCCGTGCGGTCACTTCCCACCAGCAGCTGGTCGCTGCCAGCTCGTGGCGGCCGGCTGGGAAGGCAAGCTGTTTCCCACGCTCTCCTACGCAGCCAGCTGGGATGTTCATGCTGGGGGCTGCTGGACCCTGAGAGACTGGTGGCCAGAGGCGCCTTTCCTGACTTCTTCTGTGGCCTGGCAGTGTATTCTATGAGTCCTGCTGGTGCCAGGTGGTGATGGAAAACACATCACCCAAGCAGTTAACAGCCTGTGGCATTTTGAAGAGGATTATGTTAAGTTTACCGCTGACTCCCGGAGCTCTCCTTCCTTCCCCTGCCTGTCCCAGACTGGCTCTGCCATCTTGAATCCTGCTACCGGGTTCTTGGCAGTTCCAGGAGCTTGGTCTTCAAGTCCTCTTTTCTGTTGCCCCTGCCCCTCCCCTGGTTACAGGGTGTGAGGTGAGGAGAGGATGTCCTTGTGGTTGAAAGACAGGAAGCAAGCAGAGCATCCTCAAGCCTCTGATCGGCTCCCCAGCCCCTGAATGCTGCTCTTTCAGATTTGGGTGCTTCCAGTCTTCAGCCTCTAAAAGAGCAAAATAGGGACCATTTTCAAAATCTCTCCTATGTGATTAGAAAATTTTAAAAAGGTAAAAGTAAAAAGTAAAAAAATATTAACATGTTAATATTTTTTCTCAAGTAAAAAGATGGCTGGAGTGGGATTCCAGCCACCAAGAAATGGGAGGTGTCTGACCTCGCTGGCTAGAGTGGCTTTGTGGTAGGTCCCGGACGCCCCCCTCACCACCACCACCACCACAGGGCTGGTCCTCCCTGGATCTCAGTGGCCTCTTCCCTGTTTTCTGGAGGAGTGTGGGGTTTAGCTGAATGAGAACAGTGGTGATGTCTTATAAGGTGGAAATGATGTCAAGAAGGCTGCGTGTGGTGATTAAGATGGCCAACTTTGGAGTCAGGTTCCTTGGGTTAGAATCCAGTGTTGCCACCAATTGGTGACTTTGGAAAAATTGATTAATGTACCCAATTTTCTCCACCAGAAAAATATGGATATTGGTAGTACCTGGTCTTCGGGGGTTCTTTGGAGGATTAGATGCTAATAAGATGCCTAGAACTTGGTAAACAGTCAATACATGTTAGCTGTTACTCTAACCCAATAACCTAGCCACAGCCAGGAGTGCGCCACAAGCCCCTTTCTCATGGGACTGCAGGTCCTTGGAGACAGGCGCTTGCCTCTTCCTGATTTGTATCCACAGCACCGCGCTGGGTCCTGGCGAGGGATGATTACTCCATCTGTGGAGTAAATTAATTAAGGCCTGAACAGTGACTTATGCTTGGCAGTGAACAAAGCACTTTTATTCCCATGTTTTACTGGAGGTCAGGAGGAGACTGGGGAAATTGGAGACTGGAAGTCTGCGAGGCTTGCCCACGCACCGGCGGCAGGCCCGGTGGGGCCTGAGCCCTCCTGACCCTTACCCTGCGGGTGCTGGGCCTGCTGAGTCCCCTGAGGTTTGTGTGGAGTCGCGTAGGTCCCCGGACAGCGTTCCTCCAGCTGGGCTCCCTCGGGGAAGCGGTCGCTTCTGCATCTGCCTGAGCCACGCTTGGTTCCCCACAGGTCACCACAAATGGCATCATCGCCACCAGCGAACCGCCGGCCAAAGAATCGTACCCTGGGCTATTCCCACCCACCTTTGGCGCCATCGCGCCTTTCCTGGCGGACTTGGACACCACCGGTGGCCTGGGGAAGGTCTACTATCGGGAAGACCTGTCCCCCGCCATCCTGCAGCTGGCGGCGGAGTGTGTCCAGAGGGGCTTCCCGGAGGTCTCCTTCCAGCCCAGCAGCGTGGTGGTGGTCACGTGGGAATCTGTGGCCCCGCACCAGGGGCCAGGCAGGAGCCCTGCCCAGGAAAGCCAGGTGAGTGCTTCTGCAGGCACTGGGGCAGACACCTTGGTGCTCTGCTGGTCCAGGCCTGTCTTCTGCTTTGTCCCACCCTGATGTGTGAACCCTCTGCATTATTGATGGAGACAGGAAATCATAATTGAAATTTAACAGGCTGGTCACTGTAGGTCCAAAACTTCCAAAAGCTTCAGAAATGTGTGTTCCAAGCTAGGCACAGTGGCACAGGCCTGTAACTCAGGTGGCTGAGGCTTTGCGAGTTTGTTGCCAGCCTGGGCAACTTGGAGAGACCCTGTGTAAAAATAAAGAAAGAAAAAGGGCTGGGGATGTAGCTCAGTGGTAAAGTGCCCTGGGTTCAATCCCCAGTACAAAACAAAGTTCTGGCAGCAAGATATCCTAAAATTTGTAAATAAATACATAATGTGTTCCAATGATGATCAGATATAAAGAATTCAAAAGAATGCGAATCCTGAGACAACTGCTACTCAGCAAAAATAGTGCTGCTAAATGACATTCTTCTTCAGATGGCCAGTGATGGAAGGACACTTTCTAATTGAAGAGAGGAATTCTGCACATGAAGTGATAGGTTATGGTGGCCCAGGACTCCTGAGGGATGGAGGTCCAGGAACCACCTGTGCCCCTGAGTATTCAGAACGCAAGTCTTCATAACCCAGGTGGGCTCTCCTGGAGATGGTAGTCAGGAAAGGCCTGGAGACCATGGACTTGCCCTTAAAGGAGGAAGAGTATTTGATAGGTTGAGAAATGACCTACCGTGGCTTGTCGGGTCAGGCCTCAACTTTTCCTATGAGAAACAATTTGTCTACCATTATTTAATTTTTATAGGATCGTGGGGTAGAGAGAAACTTGAAACATCCAAAATCACCCTAAATGAGACATGTTGCAGACTGGCGGTTCCTAAAGGTGTGCCATGGAACCCCAGCCCTACAAGATAGTCCTTGAGGAAAAGGCCTCCCCTGGCCAATTTAGTTTGGGAAATGCTAAAGTTATATCCCCTTCTTGGAGATTCACTCTGAAAAGTCCTGCATAAAGAAACTTGCTTAATAGTGTTTAACTGAGCAGTCCCCAAACCTTTTGGCTATATCTCCCCCCACCCCCACTTCCAAATAGGATGCATCACATGGGTTATGGACCTGCATGATGTTACCTGTTGGAGTGCCATACTTGGAGAAGCTCCCAACCCTTTGCACACAGCCCTTGCATGCCCTTCCCAGCACTGCACCAAGCTATCTGCAGTTCCCCAACCACGCCCCCCTTCACAGTGTGTTGCAGGTGCTGTCCTTTCTACTGAGGACATCCTCTCCCTGACCCCTACAGATGGCACACTGCTCCTGCTTGTTGGTTCCGGCCCTTCTGTGAGGCTGTGACCAAACGGTGGCCTCCTGTACTCCCGTCCCTCCTGCCTTTGGCTCCCACAGTGCTTTGCACATGTCACTGCTGGGGAATCTGTCCCCAGGTTTTGCAAGGTTTTGTTCACGTATCAGCCTCTGCATCTGGACTGTAGATCAAGTGCAGGGCCACGTGTTGTTTCCTTCATGTGTGCAGAGCTCAGGGCTGTGTCTGGCATGTGGAAAGGTGCTAATGTTTAAGAACATGTTTTCTATGCCTGGCCTTTCATATGCTGCCTCAGGTATGTGGTCTTCCAGTAGTTCTGTAAACTAGCTGGTTTTAGCACCATTGTACAGATGCAAATGTTGAGGTTTTGAGAATTTTAATATCGTGCTCATGGCCACAAGACCAATAAGGAGTACTGCAAAGATTTGGATGCAGGTCTGTTTTCTCCCAAAACTCATGTTTTTACTACCACATGATGACTATGCTGATTAAATATTTGCTAGCTGATAGATGTGGTTGGATATGTTTAATAGCCTTGGAAACAAATTCTGTGGGTAGGAATTTGCCAAGTTGCATGAGATTTAGGCCATCATCTTGAGGTCCCCTCTGTATAATTTTTCATCAGTGAGGTCAGAGTTATGCAAAATGTATTCCTCAGTCAATTGGGAAATGTCATGTTCACATAGTGCTGGAGATATTTCAGTGGAGCCCTGGTGAGAGAGAAGGTGAGAACACGCCATGCCTCTGCAGTGTCTGTACAGACCCAGAGGCCGCACATCTGGAGATCTGGAGGTGTGCTGTCACTGGGTAGCTGAATTTTAACTCATCTCCACAGAGAAACACGTTCCAGGCTGTCCTGGCCTCCTCTGACTCCAGCTCCTACGCCATTTTCCTTTATCCGGAAGACGGTCTGCAGTTCTCCACCACGTTCTCCAAGAAGGACGAGAACCAGGTGCCCGCTGTGGTTGCGTTCAGTCAAGGTTTAGTGGGACTCCTGTGGACGAGCGACGGAGCCTACAACATGTTTGCTAATGACAGAGAGTCGATTGAAAGCTTGGCCAAGTATGCTTTCTTTGCTCCCCAGTAGATTCTCCCCTGATGATATTACTATTTTACCAAGGGAAATGCAATGGGCATTACAGATCATCCTCCAAAAATGTTTCTGCAGATTTAAATTTTGTATGTAGTTTTTCACATTATGAAATATGATTTTTCTAAAGAGCTTAAGGGCACTTACTCAGAACAAACAGGTATGCTATTTTTTAGAAGTTGCCCTTGTTTAGAACAGTTTCCACTGTCCTGTGGAAGTATGAAGTCAGGAATAAGGGTTTTTCACACCTGTCCTCTAACAGGAACTGAAAGCTGATAAAATGTGAACCTCTCCCCTCCCCACTGACAAAGAGAGACACTCCTACAACATTGACTAGGCTCAGTGCTTTCAGACAGAGGCAGTTTTGACCAAAGGGGAAAAGCCTCATTTGGTTTCTAAAAATGAACATCTTTCCTCTCTCATTTTTCTTTAAAAAACAAAGGCTGAATCCCACCTCTCCTCCTGATTTCATATTGTCAAATCTAGCCTTAAACCCTCTGCACTTTACTCCGTGGGGTCCTGGGGAATGTGTAACAGCTGGTCTTATGAGGGCAAGAGGAGCCAGGTTCTTAGTGCTTGCTTGTTTCTGTGGTGCAGATATTCCTGCTGGGGTCAAGTTCAAGTGCACTAGTGCCATGTCACCTTATGTCCATTCTCACCATAAAGATGCATGGACTCTCACCCAAGAACACAGATACATGTCAAATGATTAGGACGTGATGCGTTTTGAGTATTTTTTGCCTTTTAAAACATATGCTTAATTTTATTGTAAATTTATATAATTTAATTGTTTGAATGGCTGTGTTTAATAACTGGCTTGGAACATTTCTAAAAATTCAACAGCTTTCCATTGTGTAATCTGATCATTTTGTGTAGTTTTCTGATAGGGACATCTCTGATCATAGATGCATAAGAACAGTAAAAATGGTGGACCGAGAGGTAGGGCTTAGGGTTATTCTACTGCATTGGATAAAAAGGCCTTTGGATCTGGCACCCCATTGGCTTTTCACCACACCCTTTGAACACAAAATGGTAAACTGAGACCTGCACGGATTCCCACAGCCAGGGAAGTTGGAATTTTTAATAAACCTTATCTGCACTATTTTCACATATAGGGTGTCTGATACCAAATGTATGTATGTTTGTTTTTGCCCTCTCATACCAACCAGTTCTCCAATGCTCTGGACACTGTGTGTCCTGAATTTCCATTTCAATTCTGGCACTAACTTCCTGCAGTTAATGCACACCCCACAGGTACAGGGCCCAGCCTCACCACACTGCCCCCACTTCAGATGCCAGGCGCCAGGTCCTACAGCTCCACCTGCACTTCAGACCTCCCAGCGAGGAATCAGAGGCTTCCATGACTCTGTCCTCAGGCATAGTTATTCAGTAGAGGAGTTCACAGAACCTAGGAAAGTGCCTTACCCACTATTACCAGTCTGTTATAACGGACACACCTCAGGGACAACCAGCTAAGAGGACACAGGACACGGTAGGGGGAGGGTGCTGAGTCCCACGTTCTTCCTTCTCCCCACCTCCCAGCACCGCCAGGTGTTCACCAACCCCGTGGCCCTCCAAGCCCTCATGTGAGGTTTTCTGGAGGCTTCGTTACATAGATGTTGGTTAAGCCACCGGCCATTGGTTATTAACTGAATCTCAGCTGGTCCCTCCAGCCCAGAGGCGGGCGTGGGTGGGGCCGGGACAGGACAGAACCTTCCTACTCTCTCATCATGGCTTGGTCTTTCTGGCCACCATCCCCTAACCTGAGGCTGTCCAGGAGCCTCTCAGCCACCAGTCAACTGACTAGCTTACAAAGGACACTTCTACCATTTTTGAAATTCCAAGTGTGTTCAGAACTCTTGTGACAGGACCCAGGGACAGAGACCAACTGTATATTCTCTGCTATATCACACCATGCCATGGAAAGTGCACAGTGGAGAAAATGAATGACTGCAGCCACTTTAGTGCATAAGCTTGGGCAAATGACCAGTGGTCAGTACAGCAGGTGGCCTTGTGAGTCCTGCTAAAGTCCTTTAGCCCACCTGGGGAACAGTACAGGCTGAGCTCTTGCTAGTATTGTGCCCATTTGGGTACAGCCTCCCCAAATTGCCCTGGACCACCTGAGCTCTGTGATAACCAGACACACGGCTGCTACCCTCCCGCGGCATCCACCCTCTGCGGTGGGTGCGTAAGGGCTGGTGGGTTTCAGATCAACAGGGGTCTCCAGGGCTCCTCCCGTTGGTGAGTGAGGGCGGCTGGTCAGTTTTCACGAAGCCTTCCTTGTCCTCCAGGAGCAGCAACTCCGGGCACCAGGGCGTGTGGGTGTTTGAGATCGGGAGTCCGGCCACAGCTAGTGGCGTGGTACCTGCAGATGTGAACCTCGGGCCTGATGATGGAGCAGAGTATGAGGAGGAGGAAGAAGATTACGACCTGGTGACTCCTCCTCTGGGCCTGGAGGATGTGGGCACCACATCCGTCCCCTACAAGACTTCAAGGAGGGGAGACATTGACGTACACAACATCCCCAATGTCCATTCCCCACGCCATGAGGCTACCGAGAGACCCTCAGGATCCTCCACAGAGAGGACTAGATCTTTCCAACTGCCAGTGGAGAAGTTTCCCCAGCAGCAGCACCCCCAGGTCATAGATGTGGATGAAGTGGAGGAAACGGGAGTTGGTAAGACCACTCAAGTTGTACTGGGACTCTTGGGTTTCCAGAGGGAGTACTGCCAGGGGTGTTGGTCGCATGCTTTGTGTGGGGGCTGGTGGGGTGGGCGCTCGGGGAAGCAGGGGCTGAACTCAGAGCCGAGAGCATGGGGGTATAGCCCTGGTGCCTTTGAAGAGCCCAGCAATCTCTCCTGGGATTAGGACTGTGGTTCTGGAGACGGGGTGAAGGAGTCCTCTTTCAGGATTCCTTGTATTCCATTCTGTCTGTTTTAAAGAGAAACATGCTTTAGAGTTATTTTGAAAGTCAGATTTTCTTATTTGTGACTTCTGAGATCAGAAATGTATTCACCCACCTGAAAAAACATTGTAAAATTTCTTTTGGCTGTTTATACGGCTTATCTTTGACATGTATTTCCTCTTGGTTTTGGAATTAGAATGGCTGATTATTTTTCCTCCCAGGACCTCTCAGTCTCAGATTTGTGAAGATTAAAAAATACAAAATAAGCAGATACCCTTTAAAAAATAGTTTTGCAGTATAATATCTTTTAGTTAACTATATCGGGATTTTTCTACATTTTGAGGAAGAATAGTTTGAGCATGATTTAATTTGTCTAATAAGAGAGATTCAAACTAAACTGTGTTCTTTATTTTTTTCTCTTGAGGTTGCTGTACATCCTTTGAGTTCATATGAATGGGATGGTTCACGCCTTTGAACCTATTTCTTATGATTCTTTACTAGTTTATGCTAAGATGTTATCATGAGGGGCTGGGGTTGTGGCGCAGTGGTAGCGTGCTCGTCTAGCATGCATGAGGCACTGGGTTCGATCCTCAGCACCACATAAAAATAAAATAAAGATATTCTGTCCACCTACAACTAAAAAATAAATATTAAAAAAAAGATGTTATCATGAGACCCCAGGAGAGTTTAGTTCACTCCACACTATTTGCTCATTTTTTAAAAAAGATTTCTCCTTACTTGTTCTGATGTATGTCAAGCAATAGTCAGAAAGGTTGGTTCTTATTGAGTATCCCAAACTAAAGACAAGATGGGGTGCTTCCCGGGCAATGTGACCACTCACTTCTGGGGCACACAAATGGAGGAGTTGAATTTGGCAGCAGGACAAGGGCACGGGCTGCTGTCTCAGAACCCCCCATGCACACTGCTCCAGGATTCCTAGGGTGAGGCCCACATCTCAGGACATGGCACTCTGTCATGGTCCAGTGTCCAGTATGTTTATTTGGTCCAGTTATTTATGTCAAGCTTGGAGACTCATCCCATTTCCACTCTTTCTAGGTGTCTCTGAAATTCTCATTTGTGAAGCAGTTGCATTTAAAGAGGACCATATTTAGTCCCAGCAACTTAAGGCAGTGTATTACTTGATACTGGAAAAAGCCTAGATTTGAACTTGAAATGTGTCTGTAACAGCTGTGTTTCTGTCCCTCCATTCCAGTTATTTGTTGTGTTTATTAGAGAGGTTGGCCTTCTGTGGTCAGCACTGCGTTCCTGGTGTTATCTGAATAGTCACCCTCAGATATGCAGGTCCCAGTGGACCCACTGAGAGCTGGCCACAGCTGGGGCTTATGCAGTCAGCAGTGTCCTGTATGTTCAGTTCAGGGCTCAGATGCTTCTTGCTGTGAACACCACCTTACACACACCGGAAATCCCCTTCCTAGGCTGCAGAAGAAGTGGAATGTACCTGGGGTTAGACTTTACTTTGATCTTCACTGGTAACTGTCAATTATAAAAGATCATTATCCCCTCTAAAAGTTTACTCCTCATGTGCTTTTGAACTTATTCCAAATTAATTTGCTCTGGATCATTAAATTTAATGGGCTAGTTCATGATTCTAATAAAATGAACTTGGGAGGTGGGAATTTGAACTAGGAGAGATTCTTTTTGATACTTGAGCCAAAGACTTTTTTTAGACCAACTGTAACTGAGGGATTATTTCTGGTCAGCTTTTGAGTATCAGAGCTGTGGAATTATTTCCTGGGAGAAAGGAGGAGGTTTACATAAATATGTAGTAAATATATGTAATCAATGGTTGTTAAGATGGCAACTTTTATGTTATGTATATTTTGCCACCATAAAAAATAGTAAAAACAAAGATGCATTTTAAGGGTCCCCCAAATGTGAAGCGGATCCTTCTGACCACATCAGACGTTGTCCTAGATTGACCGTGGGCGCAGAGCTTCAGTGGCACCGGGAACACTGGGTTATAGTGGTTCACACGTGTCGGGTCTCTACTGCTTTTAGCCTGGTTTGCCCCTGTGGTGTGGGCAGCGGAGCCCCGTCACCCCGCTGGCTGCACACAGTGGGCTGGGGTCTTCCATGGTGAGCCGGGTCCCCAATGCCCAGGCAGGTAGGGCCCCGCGGGGCCTGGGGACGTCCGAGAGGACGCCTCGCGGCCCCGGGCCGAGCGCGGCGCTGACAGGTGTGCGGTTCTTTTTCGGAACAGTGTTCAGCTACAACACAGACTCGCGGCAGACGTGCGCCAACAGCAGGCACCAGTGCTCGGTGCACGCGGAGTGCAGGGACCACGCCACCGGCTTCTGCTGCCGCTGCGCGGCGGGCTACACCGGCAACGGGCGGCAGTGCGTTGCGGAAGGTAACCGGCCCGCCTGTTCAGCCGGGGAGGAGGGAGGGCCGGGTTTGGTTTCGGTGTTTGCAGGAGGGTCCATGGTGTGCCGTCGCTGTCCCCTGTGCCTCCTAGGCCAGCCGGCCTGCCTCTGGAAATGTCCATGTTTCTAATATGGTGAAGCTCCCTTCTTTCCTGTGCTACGTCTGCATCTTGGAGGTGACGGCCCCCGGGGTCCTTCTTCCCAGCTGCCCCAGTGCTGAAGTGGTGCAGCCTGGACCATTCATTTGCCTCAGTCTCCGCCACACCTTCCCCATGTCCTTGTCTTTGGAGTCTCCTTTTACCTGGCGCTGCTGGCAGACCCGTCTTAATGCTGTGGCCCCAGGATGGCCCCAGGACCCAGGATACTGGCTCAGCCTGTGGCTGAGTCAGGTTTACCCCAGGAGTTCTCCCTTGCATTTCTTGTTCCTGGAGCCCTGAAATCATACCAGGGCTGTGGCGGAGCTCAGGGGTGCACTCAGTTAATCTCAGAGGGCCAGACCTACTATGGGGCCAGCTGCAAAGGGGACTCCAGGATGGGCTGTCTGCTCTGAACTGTCCCCAGAACCAGTCTTGATGCTTCCAGATGGTAAGAGGAATCCTTTCTGTGCAAATCCAGGGCTCCTGGTTAAGAGTTCACTCAGAGTGGGGCCAGAATTAAAACAAAACCCCACCACACTAAGCCTTTGTCCCCTCATCTGCCACCAAATTGCTTCACTCGTCATGGGTCACTTTCCTTGGATGCTTAATGGGAACTTCAATTGCCTTGCAGAATTCTACTAAATGAATCCCAGTTGGAGAAATGTGTTCTGCTTTTTAGATTCCTTGCCTTAGCTGTTAAGTCAGTCATTTTAATTTGCCAAAAACAAAACATTGTTCCCTTCTGGGTCTTACTTGAAGTTTTTTTATTTTTAATTTTTATTTTTTTCAAATACTACCTTCAGTCATGGAAGAAAATTCAGTATACTTTTCATATTAATTTTGGGGGTTGTTTTTAACTTCTTTAGAGTGTTTTCTATTTTCTTCCAAATCTCATCACCCCAGGGATTGTGTGCCTTTGCCTCTTTGTTTCAGGCTTGGCTTTTCTAACTCCCCACCCTGGAGAAGCTTCCAAAATCCACAATGAGAACTTATTCTTAAAGAGCAATCTCATTAGCTACCCCCACCAAAGAACAGAGCTCAAAATGCTGAGCAGTTTGTTTGGCAGAAAGCTCAGAGATCACAAACTGTTCAGCCACAAATTTTGACATTATATACACACCCCATAATAGTTTTGTGGTTTAAATATTTGTTGGATTCTTGCTACTTAAATTTTTTTTTCCTAGCTCAAAGTTGGATGGAAAGTTTCTGTTGGCTTTCCTGCTTGTTTCTGTAATTGTTCTGGGATGCATTTTTTTTTTGCTATTAGCCTGCTGCGTTCACAGCATTCTCCAGTGTAATCGAACAATGCGTGCGGAATTGCCCCGTCAGATAGGACCAGGCTTGTGGGTGACCCTGTTTAGCAACCTGGACATGTCCAACTAGCAAAAGGTCACCAGAACAAAGAGGCTCTCAAGGGGATGAGCCCATCTGTGTAGGATTATTCCACAAAGTTTACTGAGAATATGCTATGTGCAGAAAACTGCCAACAATGAGTAAGGGGAATGGGTGAGTCATGTTCCTGGTGATTCCAATCTAGGAGGATAAACAAAATGTCTGCTCAGTAGCTGATAGAATTTAATTCTCCATCATATCTAAGCAACCAAGGTGATCTTCATTTTATCTTCTATTTACCTCTTCCTTCGGCTTTTGTTTTTTTGAGATACAGTTCACACACCTCATTAAGAAAGACAATTTGGTAGCTTTACTAGATTCCCAACGTTGTGCAACTATCACCTCTGTCTAATCCTAGGACATTTTCCTCACCGTCACTATCAGCAGCCACTCTTGATTCCCCAGAGTTCCCAGCTGCATCCACCACTAGCCTGCTTCTGTTCCTCTGGGATTTTCCTGTTCTGGACATTTCATATAAATGGAGTCATGTGATATATGACCTTTTGTGGCTGGCTTCTTTCACTTAGCATGGTGTTTTCAAGATTTATCCATGTTGAAGTTCCCATCAGCATTTCATTCTATCTAGCCGAATAGTACCAGTGGCTGGATAAGCCATATTTTGTTTATCCATTCATCAGGTGATGGACCTTTGGGTTGTTTCTCTTTTTAGCTGTTACATGTAAAGCTGCTAAGAACATCTGTGTACAAACTTTCCTATGGACATATGTGTTCTGTTCTCTTGGGTATATACTGAGGAACTGGAATTATTGGGTCATGTAGTAATCTTCAGTTTTCTTATTTAAATACAATAAGAGAAATTTGATGTCTTTAATTCTTATTTTTTTCCTTATTCGACAATACTAAATATATGCAAGTTATAAATACTCAAATATATAGTGCAGAAAATGATTCACCATACTGTCCCGACTTCACCTCTGTTAGCAGTTTTCCTACACGTGGGAATGTAATTTCTAAAGCAAATGATTTTCTACATGTGCTGTTTACCAGGGAAGCTTCCACGTTTGCTATGTCAGGTCTCAATCACATCATTCCCAGGTGCCTAACAAGTGTTGGAACAATGACCTTCTGCCCCAGTCTGCCAAGTGGCTGTGTTTCAGTGGGCCCGTCTGTGGTCTGTGACGTCCTCCTGCCCCACATCTCTTCTGGCTTGTGCTGTGTGAGGCTGCAGAACTCACCTGCCTGCCCTAAGCTTGGGGACTAAGACATACTTGAGCCCACATGCTTGTTAAGGTGTGTTGTGGCTCAGTAGCCACTGCCCCAGATTCCTAGAGCCATTCAGTTTAGTTTCAGTGCTGTCCTGGAGAATGAGTAATTCTGCTTTTTGACTCTCAAAAGCTCTTTTATATTATTTAAGGTGCTATTGTGCTGTCCAGAGTGCCTGTGATACTGCCCTTCTCCTGGAATTATTTGCCCCTGAAGTTCCAGATCACGCGGTGGCTCCCAGTGAAGCTATCTTTCATTCTGTCCGTTATCAGTGACCTGGAAGAGAGGCAGCTATGTTGGAGTTTCTGAGGCTCCTGGTGCACAGTTGCTTCTGTTTTCCCAGTGCTTTCTTCATGAATGGGCACAGGCCCTGGTGGACACGCTCCTTTGTTTGGAAGGCTGGCTGGAAAGCCTTCTCCACCTTCTCCTTCTGTTTCCGGCTCAGGTTCCCCGCAGCGTGTCAATGGCAAGGTGAAGGGAAGGATCTTTGTGGGGAGCAGCCAGGTCCCCGTTGTCTTCGAGAACACCGACCTCCACTCTTACGTGGTGATGAACCATGGACGCTCCTACACGGCCATCAGCACCATTCCAGAGACCGTCGGCTATTCTCTGCTTCCTCTGGCGCCCATTGGCGGCATCATTGGATGGATGTTTGCAGTGGAGCAGGATGGATTCAGGAATGGGTTCAGCATCACTGGTAATTTACATCTGACGTTAAAATCAGTGGTCCACACGCAGGGGCCTGGGAGACCTGGGAATGAATGGAGAGGGCACTCTGAGCCTGTGGGCGGTTTTTTTTCTTGGTACCAGGGACTGAACTCAGGGGCACTCGACCACTGAGCCACATCCTCAGCCCTATTTTGTGTTTTATGTAGAGACAAGGTCTCACTGAGTTGCTTAGCGCCTCGCCGTTGCTGAGGCTGGCTTTGAACTCGTGATTCTCCTGTCTCAGCCTCCCCAAGTGCTGGGGTTAAGGTGTGCGCCACCACACCTGGCTTGTAGGCAGTTTTTGATAAGCATTTTGTCTGTAGAAGTGTACTCTATAGTTCTGCCCTGGAAATACAACAGTGAGGTCAGACTAACACACAGTGTTCATTAACTGAGACAACCAAGAATTGTGTTTTGAAGAGGGAGCAATTTCTTGGTTGCTATTCAGAATAGAAGTCTCTGCTGTACAAGCGATGTCAGCTCACATACCCCCACAACCAGGAGGGCGGGGCTGGGCTTTCTCACTCTCCTTATCAAGCCTGCCTCCAAATTCCGAAGCAATCTGAGCTGACATTTGACATTCCTGTAGTATCTTCTCAGAGAAGAGGAACCTGCCATGTCCAGCTGGTAAATGAAGCCTGATAACTATCACCCTCATGACTCTTAGGAGGCCTTGGAGGCTCTTAGAGGCTGTGCCCTGTCAGAAAGTTCAGTCTTTCATGGATGTGTGGACAGATCGTTTGAGGGATGTTTCCTTGGTGTGGTGGGGGCCCCTCCTTTGCTGTGCCAAGGCTAGTGCCCCTGAGGGTGCCAGGGCCCATTCCTGGGTGCAGCTGGGGTGAGGGAGCCGCATCCTTCATCTCTGGGCACTTCCTGGACCTGCAGCCTGCTGTGCTGGGTATCACCTCTGTCTCTGACTCGCATGCCTGCTTTCCCGCACTGCCTGAGGCAGCTGAGCCTTAGCCTGGGCCGGTTGGTGGACACTCTGCCGGGAGCAAGGCCTCTGCCTCTGCCTTACCCTGGTCACCTTCCAGAAGTTAGGTGTGAATATGCACAACTTGCTGAAGTGTGGCCATTTAAGAAAGGAGAGGACCTGGTGTGAATAGGTGAACCTACCCTAAGACCTGCTGATTTTGGCCTGATGGTTTTTCTTCCTATTCCACAGGCATATGTATTCTGAATATTATAACCACATCAAGCTCTCATGCAAGCAAGATGGTCTTTGCAAACAGCTGAGCTACAGCCAGCCCACAGACCCTACGTCTTCCCTGCACAGCTGCTTTGTAGTGGCTTGCTACGTACGGGTGACGCCCTGTGGCACAGGAGAGGAAGAATTTCAAATCCCTTACACCAGCAAATCTTTGTAACCCATTTTCTCCAGGACCTGGGTTATCAATTGGATATTTCCCTGAAAACTGGTTAATGACAAAGCAGAAGTTGTCACATGTTTCCTGCAAAAGGCCAATTAGTAAATATTTTAAGCTTTGCCCAAATATTTTAGGCTATATGGCCTCTGTTGCAGCCACTCGACTCTGTCATTGCAGAGAGAAAGCAACCATAGACAGTGTGTACATGGATGAACACACGTGTTTCAGTGACACTTTATTGATGGGTGCCGAAGTTTAAATTTCATGTATTTCTCATATATCATGAAACAATATTCTTATGTTGATTATTTCTAACCATTTCAAAATGTAAAGAGCATTCTCCTCTCAAGAGTGATGCAAGGAGGCAGCCCATGTGGCCCAGCCCTGGGGCCTGGTTTGCTGTCCTCTGCTATGGCGGGAGCATGCCCCTGTGGACAAAGAAAGCAGCTGGACAGGGGAAGCATTTCCCTGCCTGTGGGGCTGCTGCCGCGCTCAGACCAAGGGGAGGTCCTGGCTACCGAAGCCTGTGATCTCAGGGTGGTGTCTGGTCCTGGTGATGGTTTTCCCTGAGCAATAGGCCCTTCCTGACAGGGACTTAGCTGATTTTTATTTTTTTCTTTTTTAAACCTTTATTTATTTATGTATTTATATGTGGTGCTGCACCCAGTGCCTCATGAGTGCAGGGCAAGCGCTCTACCACTGAGCCACAACCCCAGCCCCCTGGGACTTAGCTGCTTTAATGATTATTACCTTACTGGCATTGCCGAACGCTGGACAATTTTGCAGAATACTTTTTAAACATACTTCCTGTCCTCTAATCCCCTTGAGATAGATTGTCCCCCTTTTATAACAACAGGAAGTGGAGGCTCAGAAGAGTTGAGCAACTTATTCAAGTTCACCCAGCCAGAATGGAGTGTGCTGGGAGCAGACCCAGGTCCCCTGCTTCTTCTGACCCAACCCAGAGCCAGTGCATAGCAGATGCTGGCATGTGGCTGGGAAGCAACTTCTCTCCTCTGTGTGGCTCTGTTGGACCAGCGGGATGTCCAGGCTCTGTTCTCAATGTCTCCAGCTCCATGTTTTACCAGCCAGACTGAAGCACCTTCAGAGAAGGTCCCTGCCCACCCTGCCCCTTATGGTACATCCTCTGAGCCTGTGATGGGCAGGAAGGTGGACTCGCCTGATGGCAGTGACAAATCACTCTTGCTTTCCAGGGGGCGAGTTCACACGGCAGGCTGAGGTGACCTTCGTGGGGCACCCGGGCAAGCTGGTCATTAAGCAGCGTTTCAGTGGCATTGATGAGCACGGGCACCTGACCATCGACACGGAGCTGGAGGGCCGCCTGCCGCAGATCCCGTTTGGCTCCTCCGTGCACATGGAGCCCTACACGGAGCTCTACCACTACTCCAGCTCGGGTGAGTCCCAGCCTGGGCCAGCCCAGGGACAGTGCCACATCACCCTGTGCTCCGACCAGCCCTGTGGCCTCGTAGACGTGGCCCACCCTGGGATCTGGAGAGGGGATTAAGCGGGCTTTCCCTTATTCCACTGCCTGTGCCCCAGTGGTAGACATGAGGTGTACTTGTAGAGAATTAGTGCAAAACACGAATAAGCTTAACTTGGAAATTAATTTAGTGTAATTCCTTTCCCCAGCATCTACCATCAAATATCCCAACATACTCCACAGTTCAAAATAAAATCATAAAATTTTACCATAATATACATCTATTTGTAGCTTTTTAATCCGCATTTATTCTCCATTTGTTCCACAAAGAACAAATCCAGCTTGCCCAGTTGTGAGCGTTTTGCTGTGTCTGCCTGCCTGAGTGAACACGCATGCAGTCTTTCCTGACCATTTGAGAGTAGGTTGTATGTCTCATAACAGTTCATCTCCTAAACGCTTCGTGTGTTTCCTAAGAGCAAAGGCATTCTATGTTATGATGATCCAAATCAGGAAATGTAACATTGATGTGATTATATCATTTATAATCGGATGTATGATTTTATTTAAATCGAGTTGCAGTCATGTTGTTCTATCTCTACGTCTCTAGTTAACATCGAACCATGAGTATTTAATAACTTCATCAAGTAGCCCTGGAAACACTTCTGAAGGACTCCCCAGTTCTGCTGGACGGCTGTTAATTTAAACCAGTCCCCTGTGTCCTACAGCTTAGGTTATTTCTAGCTTTCCTCTCAGGAGGAGCTGAACTGACCATCTTTACACAACTCTTGGCCAAATTCCTGACTCTTTTCTGAGACTCAGTTCCTAGAAACAGAGGTACTCAGTCAAACGATAGGGACTGTGTTTTAAAGGCCCCTATGAAGTTGCTGTCCAGAGCTCTGGGCTTGGTCCAGTCCTGGGGTGGGAGCCTGTGGGAGGAGCACCAGGCCATGGGGCGCAGCCTGCTGGGCCAGATGGCCTTTCTGGCAGGCGGCATGGGAGAGCCGGGCAGGGGACAGGGCACACTGATCTGATGTCTGTCCTCTGGCTTTCATGCTTCTATTATGGAGCAGACTGCAGCAGAGTATAAAACTATAAAGAGTCTTTTATACTTTTTTTTTAAAAATAGGAAGCCGAGGGTTTTGTCACATGGGAAAATGGCAGCTATTCTGCGTGGGGAGGCCTCTCCTCTCCTCTGCTGAGGTTTGCTTGGGACACTTGAGCAGTTTTGCCAAAACTGGCTGTTAAGATGCGTTTTTTTTTTTTTTTCTTCTTTTTTTTGTACCGGGGATTGAACTCAGGGGCACTCAACCACTGAGCCACATCCCCAGCCCTGTTTTGTTTTATGTAGAGACAGGGTCTCACTGAATTGCTCAGTGCCTCGCTGTTGCTGAGGCTGGCTTTGAACTCGCGATTCTCCTGTCTCAGCCTCCCAAAGTGCTGGGGTGACAGGCGTGTGCCACCGCGCCCAGCTGCTAAGATGCATTTAGTGTTTCATTTTTTTAATGTGGGGTGGTGTGGAGTAACCCCTGTTTACTGACTCCTAAGTGAGGCCAACTACAGAAAGCAGTTCACATGCTGCTAGTTGCCTAGTAAATGCTCAGGAAATGGTTGTTGTCTTGGTAATAGTTTCAGTTTGCTTGATTCTAAAAATTTTACATACATTACTCCATCTAATCTGTGCCCAACCCATTTCGAAAAAGAAACTTAGGCTGGAGCTCTTGTAACTGGCGGGCGGTCTCACCCGTGGTGGTCTGAGTGAGCCTGGGCCTGTGTTCCAAGTGCGTGCTCTTTCCACCAGACCTTGCCTCTAGTTCTGGGAGTCCTAGGAACCTACCAAGAGCTACTTGGTTCAAAAAGCAGCAAATGTTAATAATGCCAGTCCTACCAGTGAACGTCAGGGACATCTGGCAGGCAGCATGGATGGCCTTCCTCCACCAGACCATGGACCTGCCCTCTAGTCGCATTATGGACCCGATGCCACCTGTGGTTTCAAAGCCCTGGATGAGGAGAGGTACCTCGCATCACTGGAGATCTCTGTCTTTCTCCCTGCCCCAGTGATCACTTCCTCCTCCACCCGGGAGTACACAGTGACTGAGCCCGAGCGGGACGGGGCGGCGCCTTCCCATACCTACACCTACCAGTGGCGCCAGACCATCACCTTCCAGGAGTGCATGCATGACGACTCTCGGCCGGCCCTGCCCAGCACACAGCAGCTCTCGGTGGACAGTGTGTTTGTTCTGTACAACCAGGAGGAGAGGATCTTGCGCTACGCTCTCAGCAACTCCATCGGGCCTGTGCGGGGTAAGGGGACGGAGTGTGTGCCTCTCTCTGCCCTCGCTCTTTGAAGAACCCTGCTCTGTGATTTTGGGCTTTTGACCTCTTACTCTCCTAAGAAAACTATGCTAGAACGTCTTCTGAAAGGAAAATTGCTTGCCAGCTATGATTCTTGCAAAACCCAGTCAGGGTCCACTGGGCGGGGTGCAGAATGCTCACAGATGAGCGACACTCCGGGTCCCAAAGCCAAAGGCTGCTGCCGGCTTGGATGGGACTTTTTAAAATTTATGTTTTTATTTGTCATCAGCACATTAATACTTGTACGTATTTGTGGGGTACAGTGTAATTTATTTCTACACAGGTATACGATGTGTAATGATTAGATCGGGGAAATTGGTTTATCCATCCCTTAAACACTATCATTTCTTCGAGTTGGGACTTTCACAATTCCCTCCACTGGCTATTTTGAAGTAAGCGCTGTCAACCTCAGTCACCTCACTGGGCTGTGGAACATGAGGAGTTATTCCTCCCGTCCAGCTGCAGCCCATGCCCGTGAGTCCCCCTCCCCGCTCCTCACTGTCCCCACCGTCTGGTGATCACTATTCTACTCTTACTGCTGTGAGATCAACCACATTAGCTATGTCGAGTCCCATGTTTAAGTGAGATATGTGGTGTTAGTCCTTGTGTGCATGACTCATGTAACATCGTGTCGTGGGGGACAGGATTCCATCCTTCGTGGCTGGCTGACGTTCTGTCATGGACGTCTACCGCATTTTCTTCATCCATTCCTGACGGGACTTTTCAAACACCCGGAGACTCCACCTTGGCAGGAACCGTGTGCTTAGGGCCTGAGGAACTGTAAATGAGTCAGGCACAGAGCCCAGGCCAAGCTGTCCGGAGACTCGCACCCTAGGGGCTGGGCTGGGTGGAAGGGGCTGCTGAGGGGGGCACTGTTGCCACATGTCAGCGCCTGTCCTCCTGTTGTCCCTTTGAGGTCCTGCATAACTGGGGCACGTCCCTCTTCCATACCCAATTCACTTCCCCAGATGTGGGTTTGTCCTTTGTTAGCTCTGAGGCAAAGTAGCTGGGGCTCTCCCGTTGACAGCCGTGCCTCTGGGCATCAGGAGTCAGCACGGCACTTTTTTTTCTTTTCTATTTTTGGTTCTGGGGATTGAACTCAGGGATACAAAACTACTGAGCTACATCCCCAGTCCCCCCTATTTTTAAAAAATTTTGAGACAGGATCTCACTAAGTTGCTGAGGGTCTTGCTAAATTGCTGAGGCTGGCCTCGAATCTGTGATCCTCTTTCTTCAGCCTCCTGAATCACTGGGATTACAGGAGTGTGCCGTGACGCCTGGCACTTTTTTTTCTTGAAGGAACAGATAGTAAATCTTTTAGCCTCTGCTGGCCACACACATCTCAGCTTTGCCGAGGTAGCACAAAATCGGCCATAGACCATTTGTAAGTGAGTGGGTTTGACTGGTTGCCAGTAAAACTCCATGTACAGAAACAAGGAGGGCGCCTGAGGGAGGAGGGTTGCAGCTTGCCCAGGTGAGGTAGGAGATGGCGCATGCCCCCTGCTCTGTCCTCCCAGCCAGCGTGGCTTGCTCTCTTGGAGGGCGACCCGCGGGAGCTCCTGACCCCTCGCCTGGCCCCGCTTCGCTTGCTTCACAGACGGGAGTCCCGACGCCCTTCAGAATCCTTGCTACATCGGCACTCACGGGTGTGACAGCAACGCGGCCTGCCGCCCTGGACCCGGGACGCAGTTCACCTGCGAGTGCTCCGTGGGCTTCCGAGGAGACGGGCGGATCTGCTACGGTACAGCCTTTGGTTCTGGCTGGGGAGCTGGGGAATCGGGCTGGCGGGAGGCATCCAGATGCTGCAGGCCAGAGGGCTGGGTCCCGCGTGGGGCTCGGGTGAGGGGCAGACCCCAGATCCCGAAGGACGGGCCACGCCTGAGTGGTTTACGTGAGCACTGCTGCCCCGGGTGAAGTGAGGGGTCCCGTCCCTTCGGTACAGCACATCCAGCATGCGGGCTCTCAGCAGCAGGACAGAGGTCCCGGCCACGCGCCTCTCCTGACTGAGCGCACAGGGCTGAAGGGAGGCGGGAGGGAGGGACACGCCAGGGACGCAGCTGTGGCGGCTTCACCCAGCGCTGTTCGCCTTCAGTGCTTCACAAACACTGTCTCGTTTGATTCTCCAGCACTTTCTTTTTTTTTAATATTTATTTTTTAATTGTAGGTGGACACAATATCTTTATTTTATTTTTATGTGATGCTGAGGATTGAACCCAGTGCCTTATGCGTGCTAGGCGAGCACGCTGCCACTGCGCCATAACCCCAGCCCCTCTCCAGCACTTTCATATGATAGTCTTTCGTTCCTGTTTTTTTAAAAAACTGACATTTAATTGTGGTAGAATACACAAACATAAAATGTACTTTTTTAAAAAATTATTTTTATATTTATTTTTAGTTGTTGATGGACTTTTATTTTATTCATTTATTTATATGCAGTGCTGAGAATCAAACCCGGTGCCTCACACATGGAGGCAAGCGCTCTACCACTGAGCTCCAGCCCCAGCCCAAAATGTACTATTTTAGTTCTTTTTAAATGTGGTGCTCAGTGCTTTTAAAGGACATCCTTGCTGCTGTGCAGCCATGGCCACCATCCTTCTGCAGAACTCTCCATCTCACATGACCGGCTGTGAACCCATTAAACAACCTCTGTTCCCTTTCCCAGGGCCCCTGGCCACCATTCTACTATCTGTGAATCTCATGATTCTTGGAACCTTAGATAAGCGGGATCACACAGTATTTGTCCTTCTGTGAGAGGCGTATTTCACATATTGCAGTATCCTCAGGGTTCTTCCATGTAGCACATGTCCAAATTTCCCTTTTTGAAGATTGAATAATATTCCATTGTATACACATGCTGCATATTGTTTATCCATCTGTCAGTTGATGGGCACTTGGGCTGCATCCATCCACCTTTTTGGCTATTGCCAATAATGCTGTTATGGACGTGGTATACAAATACTGTTGAAGCCCCTGCTTTCTGTTCTTTGGGGTCTATACTCCAAATGGGGTTACTGTATTGTATTGTAATTCTGTGCTTATTTTTTGGAGAAGCCCCCACACAGCAGTTGTGCCATCTTGCACCCCCATCTGTAGTGCACAAGGTCCTGATTTCTCCATATCCTTGACAGCACTTGTTATTTTTTAATGGAGGATCATTAATGTGAGCCAGCGACAGTGTCTGAACTCAAGCCTGCGACTTGAGCATCTGCCTTACTCTGCCTTTTCGTAGCACTTATTTTATTATTTATGACTTTACTTAAAAGGCTAGCTTGTGGGTAGCTTGGTATTTGTATTTGTTAACAATTTTAGTCCAGTACCAAGGGCGAGAATGTCCGGCCCCTCAACCAGCACTACTTAAATCTGCAGTAAACAGCTCCCTAGTAAGGGTGAGGAATGCTAGACCTGAGGTTCCCTGGAGCAGGGAGGAGCGTATTCACATTATGTTTGCCCAGAAAAACAGGCGGCTCCCTCCACCCTTGCTTGACTGGGGAATCAGAATCTGGCAAGCCGACAGCCTTGGAATTTGGGAATAATGCCTTAGGTCTGGAGTTCAACTCCAATGACTGATGGTGGCTATAGAGTGTGATTTAATGTGAAGCTCAGCAGATCAGGGTACTGTGGCATTAGCTTCAGTGACCCTTGCATGCAAGGTGCTCATTGGGATGCCTGAAGCATCAGAGGGCAGGGACTTGACCCAAAACAGGCTGTGTGCTTGTTTGGCCAGCTTGCCGATAACTTTGTGTGTGTGCCGGAATCCAGTCTGAGACTTGCCTTCCTGGTGACACACCGGCAGAGAGGACGCAGTGCCTGCTCATCAGAACTGTCTGTTGCCCTCTTTCCCTGAGGAGCAGAGTGGTCTTGGGTGACTGTGTTGACCCAGGACAGTTCCAAGCAGCACAACAGTGTGTGGATGTGCAGAGCCCTCCTGCGCTGTGAAGAGGTGACGGACACCACACAGGGTGGGCCTCCTTCGTCACCCACACCTCCTCAGTCCTTGTGCAGCCACGTCAACTTCATAAGCACCTGAGTATCCATGAGCTGTGGGGGATCCCAGCCTGCTGCTGCTGACTGTGACCTTCGGGCTGACTCGGCTCTTGGCTCCTGAGCTTGGTGCACAGGTTGCTTCAGCTCAGAGGCTCAGCCCGACGTGCCATCTGCTGCTGTCTCGGAAGTCCTCAGAGGCCCTCGCCCAGGAGGGCAGGTGGTCATATGTGCTTTGCTTTTGTGCTGAGGTCAGTCATCATTCTGGAATGTTAGCTCTGTGGAATGTGGAGCTGTTCCCAGTCGGGCTAGTCATTGTTCGGGATCACTACAACACGCTTCAGAGTGTTAATGCATCGGGACACGAGGCTTTCAATAGGAAATTGCATTAAGCTGATAGCTTCATGTGTTATTTTGACTTGGGAAGTGCCTCAGAGGAGGAGGGGGATGAGCCTTGGTGACTTGGTGTGTGTGTGTCCTTGATACAATGATCATGGTGTCCCAAACAAGGCTAGTTTGGATTAGATGCCTCCCGGCAAACCTCCCAGGTACTTTGGAGATTTCTGTTGAACCATGGCACGCTCAGTGCCTTGTACACAGCAGAACGGTGCCTGTGCATTTCTCAGTTTGAAGACTGTCGAGACTGTACTGGTTAATCTCTTATTGAGTGACTTTTTTGAGTATGTAGAAGGCATTTAACACATCAGTAATGACACTCTTCTCCTCAAAGATCCCAGCCTTTAAAACAGAGCCAAATTGGAGGAAAGCACGTGAAAAGTAGCCAAAAAAGAATAATCCAGGATTTTGATACTGACTAGAGAGCAATTATGTGAAGGGCATCTCTGTCCAGAGAGGTTGGCCGGAAGTTGAAGAATGAGCATCTTCAAGCAGATACCGTGGTATGCTCTGAGAAGCAGTTGTCATGGTTACCAGGTCACTGTTCCCATTAAAGAAAAGTTTAAGGTCCTGGCCTTGATTGACAGAAGGAAAGATTTAAATGACACCTTAGGAAAATTTCCAGACTTCAAGGACCGTGAAACACCAGCAGGGAAATTGCAAGGGTCTTGTCTCTAAAGAAAGAGTGTCATCCAGGTTGGCTTGTATGTGTTCACCTGCATGGCAAGGGAGGCTGAACTAGGGGACACGTCCCTGCCTTGTCTCTCTGCTCTGAGATCCTGTTTGCTTGTGGTTCTGCAGGCTGAGCATGTGGAAAGAGGCTGATTACCTAACAGCTGTTTCCCAACACATAGCTTCCCTCTCCATAAATGTTCCCAGGGACAAATGGAGCTTGGAAAAGTTCCCCTGGTGATCTTGCTCTTCCGTCTTCTTGATTGAAAACTACTGCTCTGCGCTCTGATGCTTTGGCGGTTGGACCTAAGCCCATCGGGTCCTGTAGCCTGTACTGTGTGTCCAGCCATCTGTGCGAGGAGACTCCTCTGAGAGGTGTGGTGCAGAGGGGTGGGCACTGGCTGATGTCTCTCCCAGGTGGTTGGTGCAGCAGCTGGCAGAGGGAGCTGTGAGGTCCACACTTGCTGCCTGGCCCCCAGCCCTGCCCCAGCTCCAGCTCATACTGTTCCCTGACCCTCCAGCTGTGCTTGGCACCATCCTCTGGCCTGAGATCCTGTCTCTCTCACACACACCCCAGTGTATTTTGCAAAGGTTGCGTAGTATCTGGGTTTTGAGTAGTAGGGGTTTTGCCATTGGAGGTGGACACAGGAGGCTTTCTCTCCAAAGTGAGAAAGATTCACATTAAACTGGGGAGGAGGATTCTGAGGGGGAGGGGAGCTGTGTAGCCTCAGCCATTATGGAATCCTGTGCACACATCAGAGGAACTGAGCACTCTGAGGAGGGCGTGGGAAGGACCTCGTGTGACTGTTTCAACCCGTCGGAGGATAGGTGATCGGGGTTCTGAGAGGTTAGCTCAGTCGTTTTGTCTGGACCAACCAGCCTTCCACTAGTGGCGGCTGCAGACTGGCCCCCGAAGCCTAGTGGCCATCTGAGGCTCTGGCCCCATAATCGGCCAAATCCTTCACCACAGCTGCAGGTTGAGGATGAATACTTGGTAATTTTAAGAGTGACATGCCTTGAGCGTGCTAGGCACGCGTTTGGCCTGCATCCATTTTCTGTCATCCTCAGAAGAACCTTCAAGATGATTATTAACAGGCTTATTTACCAAGGGGGAAACTGAGGCTGAGTAGTTGGGGAACTTGCTCGATACCACAAGAGCTAGTAACGAAAGCAGGTAGGATTTGAACCTGGCAATACGCAACTCCAAAACATGTCTTCTGCTGTATATGACCCCATGGCAATGGCTGTAATACTGTCATATGAAAGGACATCACCCTACTGGCTAACTTTCTGTCTTACTGAAACCAGAGTTCGAGACAAACTTGGAATCTCTACTTACTGCTAGTGGGTACAGCCTGTATAAGCCGCAGGTCTCTGCAGCCGACAAAGCCCATTTTAGTGTTAGCAGCTAATCACAGCACAGATGCCTGCCAGTCAGTGCCGAGGGCCACGGCCAGCAAAACTGGGTTCTCCACTACTGTGGAGGGGCAGGTGCCGCTCTGTGTGGGGGACTGTGTGCTCCAGTGTTGCCACACTCCCCAGCAGCTCGTCACCAACTTCCTTCCAGCTTCTTGTTACCACAGAAGGCCAGGGTGAAAGGACAATTTTTTTCAGATGTAAAGAATAGACCCAGAGGCTCAGGAGGCTGAGTCAGGAGGATCACAAGTTCCAGTCCTACCTCAGGAACTTAGCAAGGCCCTATGCAACTTAATGAGACTCTGTCTTAAAATAAAAAATGAAAAGCACTGAGGACCTAGCTCAGTGGTAAAGCTCCCCTGAGTTCACTCCTCAGTGCAAGAAAGAACTCTTGCAGGAACGAGAGAGAACACTGATGGGGGTTGTGGGGTTGTTGCCTGAGTGTGCGACTGTGGGGGTTTATATAGTACTTGAGTCTATGCTATTGGTCCAAACTTATGCTAATCAGGGTTTAAAAAAGCACTAATGCTATTGGTCCAAATTTATGCTAATCAGGTTTGGAAAAGTACTAGTGCTATTGGTCTAAACTTACGCTAATCAGGGTTTGGAAATGCTATTGGTCCAAACTACTGCTGGTTGTCAAATTTAGGCTCATCAGGGCCAGGTAAAGGCTAGTGCTGTTGGTCGGCCCTGTGATCCCTTGCAGGTCTGCCCCATTCCTGCTCCTGCTCTTGCGGAGGTGAGAGGTTGAGGTCGTGGAATGGTGGATGCTCAGGGTTGTCAGCTGTGGCATGGTGTGGAGCAGGTGCCACACGGGGCCTGGACTGGGTCGCCATGGGCTACAGGCGTGCCCAGGCTTGCTGAGCCTCAGGTCCGTGCTGGCATGGCCAGCTCCACACACTGCCTGCGCTCCAGCCTGACGGGGCTGCCATTCCACAGCTCTGGAACAAGGACTTGGCTTTATCATGAGTTGGTGACTGTCCTTTTAGTCCATTAAGCTTCAGATAATGTTCACATGTTCACAATTAGGGTTTAAATTGTCCAACTTTTTTTGTAACTGTACCTGGAGAAAGGTCACATTGTGAAGCCACAGTGTATCTAACATGCTCTCAAGTTTAGGCCTTTCCACAGAGTCCCTTGTCCCCGTGTCCTTCAAGCCTGTCTTTGTGAATCTGCTGTGAGCAGACAGGCTCCAGGAAAGGTGGAGGAAGGACCCGCTTACCTAAGAAATGGGCTGGGAACTGCTCTCTGAAGCTGTGTGCAGAAAAAACACCTTCATTTCACACTATTTTTGGGATATAGAAAAATCTGCCTGAAAATCGATCTGTTCTCAGGAAGCCTGCTGTCTGTTTTATTATATTCGGTGACATTTGACGAGGTTAAGAATGCGTTTGTCAACAATTTGCTGCAGATATCGACGAGTGTTCAGAGCAACCCTCCGTTTGTGGCCACCACGCCATCTGCAATAACCACCCGGGGACCTTCCGCTGTGAGTGTGCAGAGGGCTACCGTTTCTCTGACGGGGGAGCCTGTGTGGGTAAGTTCTCCAGGCCACGTTTCCAAGTGTGTCACGGTACCTGCTGGCTCCCGTGGGAGAGGGATTGTCCTGGTATCAGTCCTGGTCGGGCAGGTGACCGGGGACCGTGGAGGGTCCCTCTGCCCTCCCCCTACCTGGAGAGTCAGGGCTGCGGGAGTCAGCGAGTTTCATCTGGAACTGCGACACCACCCCTTCCCTCCCCCGCTGCAGGTGTTCCCAATGCATTTGCCTCATTTCAGCTCCTCTGGGCTCATTGTCCGCTGTTGTAAATGGCCATTAACACCTTATACCTGCTTCTCCCTCATCATTAGCAGCTGTGGGATGCAGCAGAAGGACCAATTTCAGGCACCTTTATACCATTAGCTGTCGTAGATTGAACTCTACTTGAGTTACATCTAAAATTCCATTCCTCGTCCATCTATGAATCTTAATTTTACAAACCACAGGCCACAGCATAAACTTTTAGTCTTACTGAGGCAAGTTGATACTCTTGACTAGGCTAGTTGTGTTCTTGGTGGTGGGTGGTTTGGTGGTGGTGATGATGGGCCAGTCACAAACAGCAGTTGTCTAAAATCTTTCTGTTCTATTACTGCTCATTGACCTTGGTTCCAAGGACATTAAGGTTTCCAGGTTCAGAGGGCTGCATGCTGGACGGCCACCTGAGCTCAAAGCATCTGCCAGTGTAAAGCAGATCCTCATGAGGGGTCATTCAGGCATCCCTTTGTCCTTTCTGGCTGCGTGCAGAGCCTGGGGCGCCTTCCCTGTGCTCTCTCTCACAGCTCAGATGAGGAGCCAAGGTCGCCGGGTGAGGTGTGATTGTAGGGTGGGAGGGAACAGGCAGTTCTCATGTTTTGAGTGTGACCCAAACATCTGCAGGCTCCGGGAGGTCCGTTCCTCTTTGCACAGCTGAGATTTCAGCTTGCTGTCCTGGAGTTCTGTCATTTTCCTCTCGATAGAGAACACCAGTTTCTCTGTATTTGGCCTGACTTCCTCCTCTGCTTTTTGAGGTCAAAGAGATTCCAAAGTTTGCTTTGAATAGCAACACCATTTACTGCCCATGTTGTCTCAAGCTGGGTAGTGGCTTCTTTACCCTTTGGTTGGTGGTGTGCACGGTAACAGATCCATTCTGGGACCTGTGTGGGAGCCTGGAGGCCATCCTCCAGTCCTTCACTACCCTCTCGCCTGGCACAGGCCTCTGAAGAGGCTCCTCTTCACCTGTCCCGGGAGAGGGCACAGATGGCTCTCCGTCTCTGCCTTTCTCCCTCTACACCTGAGGCGAGGTGGACCAGAGTCAGTGTTGGGAGGGCTCCCGGGGAGGGGGAGGAGCCCTGCCCATGGCGTTACCAAACCCTGAGGGCCTCCCGGGAGGGAAAGAGGAGTTCTGTTCTTACCTGGCGAGGGATGGGACTCTGTCCCCGGTCTTGGTGCTGCCAGAAAACCAGAAGCACAACGGTTCCAGAGCAGCCTCAGAATAGCTGCAGCAGCCATTGGAAACCACGCCCTTGACGTGGGCCCTGGCTTCCACCCTGAGGCAGCCTTATCGCCAGTCCTGTCACCTGCCTGTTTCCTCAGCCCTCCTTCCAGGAGCACCGTCCTCAGGGCCATTAGAAAATCATGTCCCCGCTGCTGGCCTCCCTGCACTCGCACTGCAAGTAGTTTCTGTTGTGTAGAGGAAGGGTGACAAGCTCCACGGACATGTGGGGTTGCCCCCTGCGTACCTGGTGTTCCCCAGGACCGCCCGGCTCCAGCGCCCACAGTCTCTCAGCCTTGCCCGTCTCGTGGCCTTGGAGAAGTGTCTTTCTTCTTGGTGGGAGGGGGTGACTTTGGCAATGGCGGTGAGCATACTGCCTGCCCAGGGGGTGCAAAGCATCTTGTGTCTCAGATCCTTGGCTCCAAAAGCCACCCCAGCAGGTCTGCCGTGACAGTGTGGCCTCTGCAGATGTCCTGCCTCTGGGTCCAGATGAGGAGGGGCTTGTTTGGTCCTGGGGCCTGTCAGGGGCTGTGGTGTGGAAAGTAGCCTGGGCCAGAGCCCAGGGTGAAGCCGAGGGGGCCAGGCTGACCACCCAGCCAGGGTGTGGATCAGTGAGGACTTGGGCACAGTCCAGGAGGAAACAGTGGGGAGCACCTGCGCACCTAGGGTCCAGGCATGGCCCCTCGTTCAGAGCCCCACTGGACTGAACCATTGGTGTGGAGGGGGCTTGGGAGGTGCCCACCTGCTCAGGGACTCTTCCACCAGTGAGCAATAACCTTTTGTTCCAAAGCCATTGTGGACCAGCGCCCCATCAACTACTGTGCCACTGGCCTCCACGACTGTGACATCCCGCAGCGGGCCCAGTGCGTCTACACGGGAGGCTCCTCCTACACCTGCTCCTGTCTGCCCGGCTTCTCTGGGGACGGTCGAGCCTGCCAAGGTGCGTGGGTGCCCTCCTTCCCACCAGGAGGGACTTGTTCTCTTCTAGTCACCAACTTGCTCTGGAAAATAAAGAATTGTCCCCCCAGCTCATCCAGGAAGCAGGCTGCTGACCTCTGCTCTAGCTGGAACCGTGTACTTTCTTGGGGGCTGTTCTCACTGGTGAGGACACGGCCCCCAGCCCCTGCTGATTTGTCCTGTGTGACTGTCTTGCTGAGGCAACAGCTAGACACCTGCTCTCTGTTGGGGACTGAGAATGTTGTTTGTCTTGCACAAAAAGACAAACAGTCCTTGCATGCTCAGATCTTAAAGTCTATCCTTTTATTTAGTAAAATACACAGTTATTCAGCTGGCTCGCTCCAGCCTGTCCACAAAAAGCAAAGTTTCCTAATGGAATAAATAGTTACAGAGTCGGAGAGGAAATGATGCCTTAGAATCCTCTCAGGTTTGACGTCAGCTTGTTGTTGGTGCCAGGGTGCCCTTGAAGGCGATTTTGGGTAAAATAATCCATGAACAGACTCCCCCGAGTCTCTTGGATGCAAAATTCCTTAACATTATACCATAGAGTATTTCTGAAAAGTCCACACTTTCTAAGATCAACGATGACTTCTGAGATACTCTCTCTTCATTACTGGACATGTGAATTTTCTCTTGTCTCTGAGGTTCTTCTGGCCAGCAGTTAATGATCTATCTTCAAATACCCAGCCATTTCTGAAGCTCTCATTTATGATGAGAGGGGTCATCTTACATTGCAAATGAATCCTCTTTCCCCTTCGGCAAGCGTAATATTTTCATGAGAACATTATTGTCAAGGTGAAACACACTTGTAAAGGTACTAGATGGAAACTGAGGATCTGAGTGTCCTGAACATTAATATGTAGCTGGGCATGATGGCACACAACTGTGATCCCAGCAACTCGGGAGGCTGAGGCAGGAGTATCACAAGTTTGAGGCCAGACTCAGCATTTTAGCAAGACTCTATCTCAAAATAAAAAAATAAAAAGGACTGTGCTGGGCTGTAGCTTAGTAGCAAATTGCCCCTGGGTTCAATCCCCAGTATCAAATAAAGAAGAAAAGAAAATAACGTACAGTGGCTTTAAAGTCACTGCTCTCAGATCGGAAGCCCATCCCTGTAGATTTGAGCGGGTGCCTCACATTGCTGTGTAAGGCGCAAATTCCGGAAGCAGTCTCACTGTCCTGGCCCTGTGATTGTTTTGCAGATGTGGATGAATGCCAGCCCAGTCGATGTCACCCTGATGCCTTCTGCTACAACACCCCAGGCTCCTTCTCGTGCCAGTGCAAACCTGGCTACCAGGGAGATGGCTTCCGATGCGTGCCTGGAGGTGAGGTGGTGGGACGCGGGGGCTGCAGCCCTCTCCCCGCCTGGGAGGATTGAGTACATGGCTCTGGGGCGGGGGAGGTGGGAGGTGGGAGCCTGGCCTTTAGCACAGAACGATTCTGGTGTGCACTGCTTGACCCCGGCTGTGCTGGCAGCCTGGAGCCCACCACCTTGTAACTTGAGCTAGAACCACAAAGTAAGAACTGGCCTGTGTTTGTCAGAGTTCTCCAGAGAAACAGAGCCAAAGGGCATACATGTGGTGTGTGTGTGTGTGTGTGTGATTTATTATAAGAGTTGAGTCAGATAGTTATGGAGGCTGACAAATCCTAAAATCTGCAGTCAATAGGCAGGAGACCCAGGACAGTTGATGGCTTGGTTCCAGTCCAGAGACCAGCAGGCATGTGAACTAGGAAGAGCCAATGCTTTAGTTCAGGTCTTAAAATGGGGAAAACGAAGTTCCAGTTGGGAGACCTTTGGGCAAGAAGAATTCTCTCTTTTCCTTGGGCAGGGTCAGCTTCTTTGCTGTGGTCAGCCTTCACCTGATTGAATGAGACCCACCCACATTAGGGAGGATGATCTGCTCTACTCAGTCTATGAATTTATATATTAATCTCATCCAAACATACTCTGGAGAAACACCTAGAATGATGAATGACCAAATATCTGGACACCATGTGGCCCAGTCAAATTGACACATAAAATTAGCAGGAGTTAATTTTAGTTAAATTTTAATTTTAGTTAAATTTATCATTCCCCTAAGAGTCCTGGGGAATGGAGTTGACTTGGGAGTAGAAGACAGGGTGAAGGGCCCGAGCTGGGGGAAGATGCAGACTGAAGACTCCCTGGAAGGGCCTGTGTTGCCTGTATTCCAGACCTGAACGAGCAGCTGACCATCACTGCTGACCTGAGACTCAGGTGGCCTCTCCCTAGAGCACAAGGCCCTGGTGGCCCAGGCCAGCCCTGACATGAGTCTGGGAGGCTCTCAGCAGATGCTTTTGGTGCACGAGCCTAGCTGGCTGCTGTTTGTGCAGAACCTATTACGTGCTCGGTGCTTGTGTTGGTCAGATTTCTATCATGGTAACAAAATGCCTGAGGAAATCAACTTAAACGGATAAAAGTCTTATTTTGGTTCTTGGTTTCAGTCCATAGTTGGTGGGCTCTGTGGCTCGGGGCCTGTGGTAAGGCAGAACCTCATGGTGGGGAGTACGCGGTGGAGAAGGGCTGCTCATCTCCCAGTGGCTGGGAGACAGGGAGTGGGGGGAGAGGGCCCCAGTACCCCTCAAGGGCACAGCCCCAATGACGAACTTCCTCCCACCGGGGCCACCTCCTCTCAAGGGCACCACAGGCCCCTGGGGGCGGCAACCAAGCCTCCAACACATGGCCTTTGGGGGACATTTAAGATGCAAACTGTGGAGGGGTCCGCAGCCCCCCCGCATGATGAGCTCATGCTGATCTCCTGCTGAACTGGAGGAAGAGAAGGCCCTTCCAAGGCCGCCTGGGGAGTAAGTGGCAGAACTAAGGCCCCAGCCCAGGCATGTCGCAGGAGCTCTGAATCTGACCCACAGGTCCTGACAAGATCAGACCCTCACCCTGGAGTCAGCTGGTCCCGTTATTTATTTCTAACGACAGCTGTGCCACGGGTCAGATGTGTCCCTGCAACTGCAAATGTCTGCAGTAGGAGGTGCGAGGGCACAGTCCCCCCACCAGCCTCCAAGGGGCTACCTGGCGTCTGAATGTGTGTCCCCTTCACCAGCCCAGCGCACTGAGGACAGGGGCTTGCACTATGCTTTTGCTCCTAGTGCCCATGGGGCGCGTGGCCCCTAGTGGGGCCCATAGCTCCTTATGGTTGTTGAAGAAGGGAGCGAAGGCGTCAGGCTGTACCCCTGCCAGCAGCCTGCGCAAGTGTCTCCTGCACCTGGGAGGACTGGGGTCAGAGCAGTGTTGACCTAAGAAAATGTCAAATTGAAGTTTAAATCTGACCTATAATACTAGATGTTGCTGAGCTAAATCATTTTCTGCTTAGAACAGGGATGAGCAGGGCCTGGGGTTGTAGCTCAGAGGTAGAGCATTCACCTGGCACATGTGGGGCACTGGGTTCGATCCTCACATAAAAATAAATGAATACAATAAAGGTATTGTGTCCATCTATAACTAAAAGAATATTTTAAAAGAGAACAGGGATTAGCAGCCTACTTATTTATTTATTTTAGTTTAATTGAGGGTCTCACTAAGTTGCCCAGGCTGACCTCAAACTAGTGATCTTCTTGCCTCAGCCTCCTGAGTCCCAGTTTTGGTCCGCTCTCTGTTCTTGTAAATAAAGTCTTATTGGAGCCAGGTATGGTGGCATATGCTTGCAATCTCCGCGGCTGGGAGGCTGAGGCAGGAGGATCATGAGTTCAAAGCCAGCCTCAGCAACAGGCGAGGCGCTAAGCAACTCAGTGAGACTCTGTCTCTAAACAATACAAAATAGGGCTGGGGGTGTGGCTCAGTGGGCGAGTGTCCTTGAGTTCAATCCCTGGTACCGCCACCCCCCCACAAGTTCTGTTGGAGCGCAGCCCTGCATGTTAGCTTATGCACTGTCGGTGCAGCTGTCGTGTTATGAAGACAGAATCCAGCAGTTGCAACAGAGACTGTAAAGGCCAGACCCCAAAACCCCGAATAGCTTCCTTTCTGGCCCGTGAGAGAAAAACGTTTGCTTGACCCTGGCTTAAGAGGGAGCCAGGCAGGGCAGCCTTTTGTTCCTGAGCCAGCAGGTGAGAGCTGCAGCACCGCCCACGGCTGTTGTTAGGCAGGATGCAAGGAGTGCTGCTTGCGATTGGGGTGGAGCCTTGCAGCAGCTGTTAAAGATGACCACGTCAAAGTTCAATGCTGGCTTGGGTAAATTAGCAAGATCTCCAATAAAAATAAAGTAGAAATTTAAAATTGGGCTGGGGATGTAGCTTGGTGGTACTCGGCGTCCCTGGGTTCCACCCCTAGTACCACAACAACAACAACAACGACAAAAATCACGTCCATTATTTGCATAGCCTGCTTAACAGCTCCTTTTCAAAGAGAAGCAGATGTTCCAGTTTTGATTTTTGTTTGCTTTAGCCCGACTTCTCGCCCTCTCTTTAAAGCTCTGTTTACTAAACAGAAACAAATCCAGACCTGCAGGTTGGATGTGAAGAGGAGGAGGATGCTATTAATAAGAGCTGTGTGCCGGGACTGTTTAGGTATTTCATCCTGTTCCCTGAAGAAATTCCACTTCTAGTTGTACACCAAGAGAGAATGTGCACAGGAAATGTGTTTGTAACAGAAAAACACCCACATGACTGTCAGCAGGGGAAGTGGACAGCTGACTTCTGGTTCATGAAATAACAGAGCAGTTAAAATGGGTGATGTGCAGGGAATGGGGATGAATCTAAAAGCCTAAGGTTGAGCAAAGCAAGTTACAGAAGCATAGAGAAATACACAGCAGAGTCCCACGTATGTAAAACGTAAACCTGTGTGAAAGCAAACTCACTGTGAGAATCTCACAGCAAGAACTGAGAAGCAGGCTCAGAACACAAGTGCCCTCTGGTGGGAAGGGCCCTGGGATCGCACAGGGCATGGGGAGTCTTGGTCCCTTTGGACTGCGGTCACAGAATGCCTTGGACTGGGGGCTTATAAATACAGAAACGTGTTTCTCTCAGTTCTGAAGGTTGAGAAGTCCAAGACAGTTCTGTGCCTGGTGAGGCCCATTGCCTGGTTCGTAAGTAGCCCGTCTTGTGGTAAAGTTGTCCTGTGGTGGAAGCAGTGAGAGTCTCTCTGGAGGCTCTTTTATGAGTCCCTGATCGTGTTCACCAGGGCTGCAACCTCAAGACCTGATCACTTCCTGAAGGCTTGACCTCCTACTGCAATCACCTGGGGGCTGGGTTTTAACATGTGAATTTTTGGTGACACAAACGTCAGACATAGCACAGGAGCAGCATTTGTGCTTCTAACGTTTTATTCTTCAGCTGGATTATGAATACTGAGATTTTATATTTTTCTGCATTTTGCACGACGAAATATTTCGTGAAACCTTACAGAGAGAGATGACATGCAATGTCATCTGATTCCTGGTGCCAAGCATGGTGAATGAAGGTCAGGGAGGGCACAGTCAGCCCTTAGTTGGTACCTCCTCTATGCAGAACTCAGCTGGCTTGAGGGTGGGCCAGTTAAGGTCACGGCTCCTGCAAGGTCAGCCAAGGGCAGACAAAAGAGAGGAAATTACGATTTGTTCCCCTCTGTCCTATGCCCTTCCCCACTAAGTCACCTTAGTGGATCACTATGACCATTTTCTTTCACATGCTCTCAATGAAATAGAGAACGATATCTAGAAGACAGAGTGCACAGAGTATATTCAGTAGGAACAAATGCTGCTCCACCAAACAGTGTGCTTGTATATGTACGAGGGTGTATGCCTGCATTGCGACGTCTGTGTGTGCGTGTGTGCACACGTGTGTGCACTGGGTTGCCAAGTAAAATGTATTTCTTCCTGTGAGCCATAGCGAGACAGTTTGGAAGCCATCATGTTAGGTGTCTGTTGTTGCATGACAAATCCCCAGAGTTAGCTGCTCAAAACAATAAACATTAGTCATCTCACTGTTACCTGGGCGAAGAGCAGCTTCAGGAGCAGCTTCCCTGAGTGGCGCTAGGTGGTTGTGGGGATGTCAGCCAGAGCTGGAGTCTGCCCTGACAGTGGAGAGGGATCTGTACTGAAGGACCCGTGCAGCTTTAGCAGCCTCAGCCTGGGTCTGTCCACAGGGCTGCCTCCGTCTTCAGGGTCTTTCAGACTGAACAGCGGGCTGCCTCCCAAGCAAGTGATGAGCGGAAGACAGTGGGGGCTGAGGCAGAGGCCACGGTCTTCACAGCCCACTTTGGGAAGTGACCTTCTGTCACTGCTGTTGCTGGAGTCTCAGGTCAACATTCTTAGAGTGTGAGAGGGGACTGCCCGGTGGGGAGAAAGAAGGCCATCCCAGAGGCCAGCTGCCACCACCTCTGACCTTTTAGTAATGTAGGAGTTTAGTCGAGGATCAAAGAGGAGCGTGAAAGTCCCGGGCTGAGACATGACGCCTGGTCCCACAGGGCAGACACCAGGCCTGTGGTAGATGAGTCTCTTGGCTCCTGGCTCCGTTCTGCCTCTGGGCGCCCCGCCTGGTGATGCACACCACACATCTACAGAGGAAGGTAATGAAAGGGTTCAGAAAACGGGGCGCCAGCAGAGACAGAACAGGCAGGACAGCGCAGCTCAAAGGAAAGAGAACTGACGAACAGTCCAGTGCTTTCTGCTGCTTGGGCTTCTGTTGTGGGGGTAGTTTTCATCATGTTTCAAGCAAATCCCACGTGAGAAAACTGGAATTTCCTAGTTGGAGCTGGAAGGGGCTCTAGAAATGCAGGAGTCATTCCCTTTATTGTAAAGGAGGGAGGCTTGAGTGAGTCCTTACTTCTGCGTCTCAGCAGGCCTGCTGTGCTTTCCAAAGTGCCCTCTCGTAGGCCTGCCTGCTCCTGGACGCTGTGGTGCTTCCCTTTGCTTTCTCTCACTCAGACACCGACGTTGGGTGGGCCTTGTGGCCATTGGTGGTGGTCCTCACCTGCTGTGTTTCAGGGCCCATAGGGCTACCTTGGCACCTTGTTTCTTTGTAAATGTGACCTGTGGGCTTTGGGCTGTATCTAGTTCCCTTATCTGTAATGAGATTCTAAAACAAGGCTGCTGCTGCCTTTTTCTGAGTCTCCTGTTCTCACCCCCGCCCCCGCCACGCCTTACCCACACTGCTCCTGTACAAGTCCCAGACAACCCTCACTCCCTAGAGCTCAGATCCACCTTACTGGCAGCACTGGGCAGTTGGCCTCCCCATCCTTCCTGAGGTACTGTCTGCATTTAGTGTCCAAGACACCACACCTGGCTGGTTTGTCACTGTTGGTCCCAGCAGCCCGTTGAATGGGGGTTTAGCAAGGCTAGATAACTTGCCCAAGGCCCCCAGCTAACTAGTAGCATAGTTAAGTACTGTGTGAGCATCTCCTGTGGGTATACTATCATACTTGGCACATGAATAGAAATCCTCCGCCCCGGAGCAGTATTCCTGGCAGGAAAAAGGAGCACTTGAGACTAGTAGTGGATCTGTAAGGAGGACAAGCCAGCAGGGCTAGAAATGCTGGGGAAAGCACGAGGACAGAGCCTGGAAGGACAAGGACGGGTAGGCTCTGAAGGGTGTGGAGGGACAGTGCGCAGATGCAGTGGGGCTCGTGGAGGATCCCAGCCAGGGCCCTCAGGAGCTGGAGAGCTTCCCCAGTCTAGATGCACTTGGTTTTGCCAGCGCAGCCTCTCCTGGGAGCTCTCACGTGGCTTCATTCCAGACAGGCTCAGCAGTGAGGCTCTTCCGTTGTTCTTTACCTTGAATCTCCTCTAACCAAAACCCTGGCAAGCACTGAAGCTGGAGTTTTGAGATGAAATTTGATTTCCCACGTCCCCTGGCAGTCAAGACTGGGGCTTCTCTGCTTCTGCAGGCAGGAGGGGGCTAGCACAAGGTTGCAGGCCTCTGTTGCCAAGAATGTCACATCTCTTAGCAGTGGGCTAGGTTCCCCAGGACCACAGCATCTTGTCATCAACTTCTGTCCACATTCTTGTCTTGTGAATTCAGATAACATCCACAGAGAAGGATGAGGGAGTATGAGAGTAAAATTTATTAAAGAATAAAACCAGAAAAAAACTCTTCTGCCATTAAAAGAGAAGTCAGTCACAGGGTTTGTCCGCCAGGGTGCTAGTCTAGGGGTTTATGCAGCATTTGGTTCACTGCTATTAGGGTTTGGAAATGTACTAACGCTACTGGTCGATTCTGAGTCCCGATTTCAGGTCTGCCCCACTCTCATTTTCTCCCCAAGTCAGGAAGACAGAGGCTGAGGTTGCAGGATGGTCTGTTCTTGCAGACTCTGGAGTAGGCTTCTGCAGCAGGTGTCTGTACCCTGCCCAGGCCTGGCCACTGCAGGGTGACAGGTCAGTGCACCCTGCAGGACCCCCAGCCTGCACATGCTCCAACCCACCCGGCTGCCACTCCCCGACTCCACCCACCTACCGCTCTGCTGCCGCTTCCCCACAGGGACAGGGGCTGGCTGCTCTTGGCAGCTGGGAGCCGTGTCAGTATCGTGTCAACCAAGTTCACCAGTGCCCTGGATTTCTTGGCTCCTGGTTCTTCTCCACTCTTGCCTGGAAGTCCCCAGCCTTCTGCCAGTTGGCCACTGCACCAGGCCTCACGCACATGGGGGACACTACAGGTTGTCACCATGAGGGTCAGATGAGCCCTTGGCGGAGGTGGTGAGCTTCTCCACTCTGTTCCCATGGCGTCCACTTCTCCCTCTGCATCCCCCTGGCTGGGGTCCTGGCCCTCCTCTCTTGCCTGTGAGCTTGAGGCCCCCTATTCAGCTGAAGACCCTCTGTGTGGGGGGCACCTGGCTCATGACAGCTTCCTATGCGTGCTTTTATCACAAATAAAGGGGACAAGTGGTTCAAGGGTCTGAGAAGTTCAATGAAGGCAGTGACTTGAGAAGCTGGCGGGGTGAGGGTTTCAGGAGAGGACGGGGCAGGGGCACTCGGGGAGACGGCGAGGAAAGCGGAACAGAGCATTTCACACAGTGGCAGGGCGGAGGCTCAGGCTCAGGGCCTTTGCTCTCCTCGGCTGTTTGACCGCCTTCCCTCCGCCTCTGTGCAGGAGCAGCCCAAGTAAACCCCTTCAGCAGATGACGTGTTCCGAGTGACGGAAGTTCTCCCTGTGGAGAAGCCCTGCTTCCTTGCAGCTGCCCTCCTACCAGTTTATCAGAGGCTGCGATGGCCTTTTTTCTTTTTCTTTTTGGTACCAGGGATTGAACCCAGGGGCGCTTAACCACTGATCCACATCCCCAGCTCTTTTTATATTTTATTTAGAGACAGGGTCTCGCTGAGTTGCTCAGGGCTCTTCTGAGTTGCTGAGATGGGCTTTGAACTCACGCTCCTCCTGCCTCAGCCTCCCAAGCCTCTGGGATTACAAGTGCGTGCCTCTGCGCCTGGCTTGCGATGGCCGTTGATTTGCCAGAGAGACAAATCGAATCCTCAGTTTTCCTTGACTTCCGTTCTCCTGGTTCTCACCTCAGGAAAAGCCCCCCAGACTTCCTGCCCTTCCTCAGGTACTATCAGGTCTTGAGTGGCTTTGCCCCAGCAGGAGGGTGAGAAGAAGCCTGCTTGAGTGACCTCCCAACCCCCCCCAGAAACCAGTGCAGGAGAAACCAGCCTCCCCACCTGCCCACCCACCTCCCTGGATAGAAAGCTCCCAGGGGGCTCAGCAGGGGCCTTTGCTGCAGCCCCCTGCAGGCTGAGGAACCATTCAGGAAACCCCCTGAGGTCACAGCTTCCGATAAACACCCCTGAAATCCTGTTTCCGGAGTCAGAATTGGTGTAAGTTGAAGACACAGCACTTAAACAAGTTTCGCTGTCAATTCTAGATCACTTGCAACCTCGGGTGTCAAACTCCAGGTTAACGTAGAACTCTGTCAGCGCGTGAAATGGAACGAACCCGCCTTTCAGAGTCGCTTTTGGTTGATGGTACAGAACACCCGTGCTGTTTTCCAGCACCGGGTGGAGATGTTGATGAGAGGACCTGTCTGAGCCCTCAGATGACCTCAGGAAGCTGTGTGCACCTCGTGTTGGTGTGACAGTGCGTGCCGGCCATCCTGGAACACGGATGCAGAAATTCAAGGCCGGAAGGGACAAGGGCTAGACCAGGAATCCAGAGATTCTAGTTGGAGCCCAGCTACTTACCATGCCAGGGCCTCAGGGGAGCTCTTTAACCTCTCAAGCTGCGGGTTTCTCCTTTAGAGTAGAAACCTCAGTTGTCGTGGTGTGGTGTGGTGGCATAAGCCCACAATCCCAGCTACTCAGGAGGCTGTGGCAGGAGGATTGCAAGTTAGGAGCCAGTCCAGGTAATTTAGCAAGATCTTGTCTCAGAATTTAAAAAAACAAAAGGACAACAAAAAAATAATAAGACAAAAACAGCCGGGGATGTCGCTCAGTGGTGGAGCACCCCGGGTTCAATTACCAGCACTGCAAACAAAACCAGACAAACCACAGTTGCCTGTCCCATAGGATTACAGTGGAACTAAGCAGAGTGTCTGTGGAGGAGGACAGCTAACGTGGAAACTCCAAGACCTTGTGGGCATGTAAGGTTTTGAGAGAGTAAACACGTTTGACATCCGAGAGCGTAGGAAAACCGACCTTCTTCTTCTAACCAGGTGGCTGGTTCATGTCCTTGGCCCTTCCTACATCCACTGTTGATTTCGTTTTTTAATAGTGGCCTCTGGTACGAAAGAAAAGCAGACAGTTTTTTCTTGCTGGCAAGAAAACAGTCTTGGCAAGCTAACTGCTTCTAATCGAGGGAGCAGCCGCGTGGAGCCGGCCAACCTGAAGACTGGCAACCTAGACAGATGATGGACACGTGAAGCATTGATTGGCAGCTCCTCCACTTAGCGTCCTCATGTCTGCCCGGGGGGGTTCAGCCACAGATGAACGTCTGGAGGCAGAGCTTAAAGCCCATGCCTGTGTTGTCTTGTTCTCTTAGTCTGTTTTCTGCTGCTGCTGCAGGATGTGAGGCTGGGTAATTCATAAGCAAGAGTACATGGTTCACGGATCTGGAGGCTGGGAAGTCCAAGGTCGACTAGTGGGTACCCTCTTGCCACCTCATAACGTGGCAGAAGGCATCACACGAGCAAGAGAGGACGGGAACAGGGCCGAACTCGCCCTTTACTCTGGAACCCACTTCCGATGACACCACCAACCCGTTTGTGCAGACAGAGTCCTCGTGGCCTCGGCACCTCCCAGTGCAGTTGCCCTGGGGACCCTGTTCCCAGCAGGTGAACGCTGGGGACACGTTCAGGCCATGGCACTGCCCTTCATTGACTTCTCACAGTGGTCCTGGGATGTTAGCGCCAATGTTGGCACTGTGGACATGCCTGAGGCCACCCAGGAGCAGCAGGCCTGAGGACCAAGACACTCCCAGGCACAAAGTCTGAATACACAGCCTTCAGCACAGGTGATCACAACACGTGGTATTAATTACTGCATGTTAATCCACACATACTCGTGATTTCGACCAGCATAGCAAGCAGTGCCTAGACCAGGGCGTGTTAGCCACAGTCCTTAGAAGGCAAGTCTGTGGCTCACCACTTTTCCATGGAGTTTCACTGAAGCATGGCCACATCCATTCATTTATGTATTAAACATGGCTGCTTTTATGCTACAGCCAGAGTTGTGTGGTTGTGACAGGGAGTATGTGTATCACCCACAAAGCTGGAAATATTTACTGGGCAGAGTCTGCCCTGCCCCAGAGCTGTCTACGCATGGCCCTGTAGTCATCAAAAGGTGTGTGCCCTCCTTTGTGGAGAAGTCTTCAGCGTGTTGGCCATCAGCTGGGCCTCTCGTCCAGACCCTTGCTCTGGGATTGAGAAAGTGTGTCCCTGCTGGCTTCCCTCCGGTCAGGACAGGTGTGGGTCTTCAGTGCAGCCCAGCCCTGTAGGGGCTTCTCAGTGAAGGTGGAAGGGAGCCGGTCACGGCCGTCTCAGAGCCTAGAGTCTGCTCAGGGGACAAGTAAGAGCCATCCCGGGAGTGGTGAGGAGAGCTCAGCAGGGGCCGAGAGGGCTTTCTACCGGATGCAGGTGCCTGAGGGGTTGCCAGGCAGAGGAGGGAGGTCTGCAGGGGAGGGGCAGCAGGACACTGGTGAATGCAGCTCTTGTAGCCTGGAGATCAGGGGCCTGGTTTTGTGTGGTCAGTACTGTACAGGTGACTTCTCTGGCCTGGTCCTCATGTGGCTGGATTCCAGCAAGTGTGGACTCAGCTACAGCTCTGCGTGCTTGGAAGTTGTTTACTCCAGGACATACTTATGGAGCACTTTTTTCCTTGCCTTGGGGTCAGAGTTGCACCGTTCAGAAGCCAAGTGTCAAGCCAAACACAGGACACAGTTACAGGGAAACGTAAAAGTTGGTGGACACTCTGGTTTTTGGTTTCCAAAATCTTTGGCTTTGAGATAGTTAAGTCAACAAGAAGCTTGTGGGATCAGAAGGACACATTTAAGAAAAACGGAAAATTCCTTAGAACCCAGTGATGTCCATCAATGGAGAGACAGACAAAAAGTGGCCTAACCAGACCAGGGATGTCACCCAGCCGTCGGGGGAGGCAGGACTGACACCTGGTAGGACGAGGTGACCTTGAAAATCTCCACCAAGAGAGGGGCCAAACTCCAGAGAGAATGAGGCTTGGTGGTCTCCAGGGGCTGGGAGGAGGGGACGGGAGTGGCGGCTGCTGGGCTCAGGTGGTGGCACGGCCCTGAGAAGGTGCCAAATGTGCCACTGATGTTTGAAAATGGTTCGTTTTATGTTATGTCAGTTTTGCCCCAAGTTTTAAAAATTTCTAAAAACCGCTTAGGAGAAAAAAGGAAATATAAGTAGATTCTTGGCAGTTACATGAATTAAATACGAGTAATCTTTTATTTTATTTTCTTTTATTTTTTAATTTTTTGGTACTGGAGATTGAACTCAGGGGCACTTGACCACTGAGCCACATCCTCAGCCCTATTTTGTGTTTTATGTAGAGACAGGGTCTCACTGAGTTGCTTAGCGCCTCGCCGTTGCTGAGGCTGGCTTTGAACTCACGATCCTCCTGTCTCAGCCTCCCTAAGTGCTGGGATTACAGGCTTGTGCCACGGTGCCCAGCTAATCTTTTATTTTTTAAAAAAACGGATAGAATGAAATCCACGACCGGGAGGCTGTGCTGGGGTGCTCGCCCGTCACACCCCAGCTGATGGCTCCCTTCTGCCTGTCTCCCCACAGAGGCGGAGAAGACCCGGTGCCAGCAGGAGCGAGAGCACATTCTCGGAGCAATGGGAGCGGCAGATGCACAGCGGCCCAGGCTGCCCGGGGTGTTTGTCCCCGAGTGTGACGAGCACGGGCACTATGCGCCCACCCAGTGCCACGGCAGCACTGGCTACTGCTGGTGCGTGGACCGGGATGGCCGCGAGTTGGAGGGCACCAGGACCAGACCCGGGATGAGGCCCCCGTGTAAGTGGACGCAGCCTCCCCCAGCTGGTGACCCAGTGAGCGCCTGGTGGGGCTGCCTGTCACCCGCTCTGGCTTCTCCACCTCTCCTCTGGCCCCCTGTCCTCCTACCACTTCTCTTCCTTCTCTGAATGCCCAGCAGAGTCTGCTGGTCAAGGGGCACCCATGTCCCATGCCATGGGAGGCGGCTCCTGATAGGCTCCCCAGGCATTAAAGGGCTCAGCAGCCCCCAGGGGAAGGTGACTCCCTTGCAGGCAGGGATTCCTGGCTGCTGCAGCGACCGCACCCCCCCACTGCAGCTGGTGTCCAGTTAGTGAGGAACAGCCCAGTCGCTCCTACCGGAAGGAGGCCGAGCCCTTCCCCTCTGCGCCTGTAACGCTCGACCTGCGCGTGGCCTTGTCTCCCTCACCAGCACTGACCGCAGGCTCTCAGCTCTGGGACTTCCAGACAGAAAAAGGGCCCTGTGTGGCTGTGCAGTGTGTGGTGCCATGAAGGTGATGTGACCCAGCATGGGCCACATGTGCACGTGTGTGCATGTCTGTGTAGGTGTGCACGTGTGTACTTGTGAATTGTACGTGTGTGTGCACATCTGCGTAGGCATGCACGTGTGTGTTTGTGAATTGTACATGTGTGTGTGCACATATGTGCATGTCTGTATAGGTGTGTACGTGTGTGTACTTGTGAATTGTATGTGTGTGCACATGTGTGTGTGTCTGTGTAGGTGTGCACGTGTGTACTTGCAAATTGTACGTGTGTGTACCTGTGTGTATATCTGTGTAGGCATGCATGTGTGTGCTTGTGAATTGTATGTGTGTGCATGTCTGTGTAGGTGTGTACATGTGTACTTGTGAATTGTACATGTGTGTGCACCTGCGTGCATATCTGCGTAGGCATACATGTGCGTGCTTGTGAATTGTACATGTGCGTGCACACATGTGCACGTCTGTGTAGGTGTGCACGGGTGTGTTTGTGGGTTGTGCATGTGTGAACACATGTGCATGCATGTGTAGCAGTGTGCATGTATACTTGTGAGTTGCACATGTGTGTGCGCACATGTGTGCATGTCTGTGTAGGCGTGCACGTGTGTGTACTTGTGAATTATTCATGTGTGTGTGCACGTGTGTGTGCATCTGTGCATTTCCCGTGTGCACAGACAGCCCTTGCTCATTGACTCTCCTGTCCCCTAGGTCTGAGTACAGTGGCTCCCCCAGTTCACCAGAGACCCTTAGTGCCTACAGCCGTCATCCCCCTCCCCCCTGGGACCCACTTACTCTTTGCCCAGACTGGGAAGATCGAGAGCCTGCCCCTGGAGGGGAACACCATGAAGAAGGCCGAAGCCAAGGCGTTGCTTCATGTCCCGGTGAGTGCTGGCCGCCTGGACTTGCTCTCCTGCCCTGGAGAAACGAGCAAGGCACAGTCAGACCAGGACCCCAGGCTTGACACCTGTGACCAGGGTACCCCCTCCATGGGACCCTGAGTGCTCATGTCACTGGGGCCCCTGTACTCCCCAGCTAGCCGTGAGGCTCAGTGAGACAGAGCAGACGCGGCAGGCCTTCCAGAGACGCCTTGCCTGGGCTTCCTGGGAGTTGGTGTCTGGTCTGTGTGCTGCTGCTGGTGGGTAGACCTTTGTGATCTCCTGAATCTGTGGTGACGCACTCTCAGGGCTTCTCAACTCAAGGTCCTCACATCTGCCCTGAGGCAGGAGCAGGCTCTATTTAGAAGCTTTTTGGAGCTTCAAAGTGCATTTTGTGGGTTGGGGGTTTTGTCCATTAAGCAGGAGCTGCCCTCTGGCTCCCTCTCCTGCCCCACTCCCAACCACTTTCTGCACTCACTGGCTCTGCCCCCTGGCTAGTGCTCAGTCAGGCCACGCACATCGCAACCCCAGGGCCCTTGCACTGGCAGTTCCCTGCCTGGAGGTCCCTCACCCCAGCCCTCATGCATCTCGCCATGTCACCTTGACGCACTTCTGCCCAGACATCCTCTCGCAGAGACCTGTCCTGCCCCACATCCAGACAGCCACCTGCACTGCTTTTTCAGCGCTACTTGACATCGGATATTCTGTATCTGATGTCCTTCTTCCCATCAACAGCGTCCACACCACAGGACAGGGCCCTGTCTTCGTGGAGACGGGGGCTCTGCTTCCTGGAGGGCGTGCTCCACGCTAGCTCTGCACACCCACAGCAGTGCTCGGCATTGGGGAGTGCTCACCAAACATTGTTGAACAAATGCGTGAGCAATCTTGTATTTTCCAGTTGTCCCACTGAAAACAGCCCCCCCCCCCCAAGGATTGGCCTCAGTCTCCTCTGTCTCCTCCAGCACAAGCGCCCGGGGGTGGGAACGGGTCAGATTCCCCGTGAAGTCACTGCCCCAGGACCCAGGGGGGAGAACGTGGCAGGTTGTGCAGCCATCGCCTCCACCGTCCGCAGAGCTTTCTCCACCTGCCCAGCCTGAGGCCGTACCCACTGAGCACCAACTCCTCGTTCTCCCCTGCCCCGGCCCCTGGCAGCCACCATTTTACTTTTTGTCCCTATTTGACTCCTCTAGGTACTTTACATACGTAGAATCATACTCTACTTGGTTTTGTGTGTGTGACTCTTTTTGCTCAGCATATTGTCCTCAGAGTTTATCCATGTTGTGGCATGTGTCAGAATGTCCTTCCTCTTGAAGGGTGAGTGGTATTCCCTCCCACGTACATACCACATTTTGATTAACCACGGTTCTGTCAATGGACAGTTGGGTTGCTTCCTCCTTCTGGCTGTTGTGAACCATGCTGCTGTGAACACAGGCAAACAAATACCTGTTTGAGTGCCTACTTTCATGTCTTTGGATATATACCTAGAAGTGGAATTGCTGGCTGCCGTGGTGATCTTATGTTTGATTTTTGGAGAAGCTGCTACGCCGTTTTCCACAGTGGTTGTACCACCTTGTGTTCCCATCCCCAGAGCACAGTGTCTAAGCTTATCCACATCCTTACCAACACTTGTTTTCTGCCCCCCCATAATAATTGCTGTCCTCATGGGTGTAAAGTGCCATCGTGTTATGGTTTTGATTAATGATTAGTGGTGTCGAGCATGTTATCAGGTGCTTATTGCCCATTCATATATCTGCTTTTGAGAAATGTCCATTCAATTCCTTTGTCCATTTTTGAAATTAGCTTTTTGTTGTTGAATTAGTTGTAGGAATTTATATGTAGAAAGAGATATATATATTCTGGCAATTAACCCCTTATAAGATATGTTTTGCTAATATTTTCTCCCATTCCAGTTCGTATTGTATTAAATCCTACAGATATTGATTGTATCCTATAGTGCATAGAGTTTTGCATTTTGATTTTGTCTAATGAACCTATTTTTTCTTCTGTTGCCTGTACTTTGGGTATCATATTCAACAAATTTTGCCTGGTCTAATGTCACAAGGCTTTTCTTGTGTATTTTCTTCTAAGTATGTTATAGTTTTAGCTTGTAAGTTTAGGCCTTTGATCTATTTGGGGTTTGTTTTTATATGTGGTGTGAGGTCTGGGTCACTGTCCCTTTGTCTTGGCCTCTTGAGTGGAAGTATGTGCTGATAACCTTGATTTTCCCAGTAAAAGGTCATGCTGGTCTTCAGAGCGTCCCTCCTGAGTCTTTGCCTGGCTTCATGATGTCAAGCCCTGTGTCCACAACCAAGCACCCACCCCAGGGTTTCTTGTACCTGAACAATTCAGTGTTCCCAGGCTGCTGATAGAGCCTGACCGCATTATGAGCTCCCAGCTCCTTCTCATGTCTCTCAGGAGCAACGTCTAGAGATGAAGTTCTTGCTCTTTGATCAAGTTTGTCCCCTTTTGTTTTTAACTCTTTATTTGAAAATTATTATAGGACCACAGGAAGATCAAAAGATAGTATGGAGAGATCCTGTGCACCTTTCACCCAGTTTTCCCAGTGGCTAAATTTTATGCAAATACCTAGTTTTAAAATATTTTAATTCTCAAGAGACTTGAACTAGGCTTTACCAAAACAATGGTGGAGAAAGGGCTTGTTTTGAGACTTCAGACAATTTAAGTTACTGGGCGTTCTTACTGGGATGGAGTCTTGTCTAAATATCACCATAGTTCATAATACACAATGATGTTAAGGAAAAAATCATTTAGTAATACTCCTTATAGCATGATAAAGAAGACTTTTTCAGGACCATCTCAATAGGTATAGGGACCACTCAACCAGATCTTGCAATGAGGAAGAGGTTGGACCTAACTCTGAACACAGCTTGGACAGGTGGGAATTTATAGCCAAGGAGCAGCACGGGGTCAGTGAAGGGAAAATCACTAAGAGGATATATCAGGGTGAGGGAGTTCTGGCTAAACTGAACTAACAGGGTCTTGCTGCAGATATCTGAGTGATCAGACATCACCTGGACAGAGGTGGAGATAAGGAAGCTGATAATTACTAAGGACCAGGTTTCTTGCTCAGCTCCCCTGGAGATGTCTTCCGATGGATTCGCCTCTCTCAGCAGAGGTTGGCTTACTCCAGTATCTACCTCCCAGTGGCTCTTCAAACACAAGAATGGCCTGGTAGATTTCCGTTAAACTCACATCACATGTACAAAAACTACTCACCTGTTTCCTCTGATCCTTTTGTGCTTTTCTTTTGTAAGAATTGGTGTGTGGGGCTGGGGTTGTGGCTTAGTGGTAGAGCGCTTGCCTGGCATGTGTGAGGTACTGCGTCCGATTCTCAGCACTGCATATAAACAAATAAAATCCATTGACAACTAAAAAAAATTAAAAAAAAAGAATTGGCGTGTGGAAAGAGAATCTCAGTGTGTTACTGCAGGAAATGTTCCTTCTTTCCTAAGATAGGGGCCACAGAAGCTGATGAGCACAGATACAGTGAGAGGGACCCAGAGGTGGGGCCGGAACGAAAGGTCATCGTGATGTATGCTATTGAGTCTGCCCACAGGGACCCAGAGCTGCCTTGTTTTCAGAGACTACCTGGTTAGTTGATAGCTGCATATAAAGAAAATAAATATAATATATAACATAAATTTATATTATAAATTTAATCTATAACTTGTATCTAAATGTAGTATAGGTTCATAGCGTTCATATTTACGATCTGCTGTGACAATTTAGAAGTGCAATCCTAGGACCTGGAGTTCCCTGCAGAGCTGCACTGTCTGTACTGGAAGTTTGACCTAGGAGGTGAGTCATTTGGAAGAGTGTGAAGATGTTGCTCTATGATTTCTTCCAGGAGCTTTCTTGTTTCAGATCTTAATTTTGCCTGCGGTGGAGCCAGGTGGGAGGTCTTTTTTCTCCTGTGTTGATCCAGCCATCATCTGTTAACTGAGATGCTAGAGTGGACCATTCTCACCATTGGTCTTTGCTTCCAGGCAAAGGTCATCATCGGACTGGCCTTCGACTGCGTGGACAAGATGATTTACTGGACGGACATCAGTGAGCCTTCCATTGGGAGAGCCAGCCTACATGGTGGGGAGCCAGCCACCATCATTCGACAAGGTGGGCAGGCACTGTCACCTTTGGCTCCACTCCTGGTGTCCAGGTGGCTCTCAGTGGGCGGTGGAGGGGGTGTGTAAGGGTGCTCCCAGGGTATGGTGGTGTGCGGTGGGCCATGGGCGACCTCCACTTTAAAGCACCGGCTCTTTCTAGCTCTCTGACGAGGTCCCAGGGATTCACCATTAAATCAGGGACACCACTGAATCCTTTGCTAGCTAGCCTCAGGGGACAAAATCAAAACAGGACAAGGCCTGTGCCTTTCTCTGGGAGCTCCTGTCAGTTTTCATGAATCAGCAAGGCCAGACTCACCCTCCATTTGTAACACGATCCCCGCCTGGCTGCTGAGCCAAGTTCTCAGAGTGTACCACCATGTGCTCCAGGAGGATTTTCCCAAAGGCAACAGGCGGATGAATCATGAATTCAGGAGGGTCGCCAGCCACTCCCGAGCCTGAGTTGAGTCTAGGCCCAAGACAGTTGCAGGCTGTCTCTTCAGCCGGCAGCGAGGGGCCGGGGGTTGCTGCTCTTTTCTTCCTCACAGCCCTGGTACCTGGATTGCTTGGGTCAGAGGAGTGCAGCAAACCAGGCTGGACTCTTTAGACTGTTTCGTGTTTGCTGATCACTGATAGTAAAGTGCGTGCTGCCTCGGCACAGCCCACCTTCAACACTTCACCTCCGTCCCTTAACTTAAGGGTGCTGAAGTAAGCCAAGGGCTCTGTGCACTGTTTTGATGCCTCCCTTTGGCAAATGTAGACCATTTTATTTAGGTATGTTTTATCTAGCTGGAGCCTGTTATAACAGGATCTGTAAAAGTCCTCTGTACCGAAACTGTCAAGAAGTGTGCATTGCTTAAGTCGTGCCTCCTCAGCTCACTCGAGAATATTCTTACTCAAAAGATACCGCCTGGGTGATGAAAGCACTCCTGCTCCCTCTGTAAATATTCAAAGCAAAGACTCATCTCTGCAAGATAAGGCCTCGCCTTGTGTTTCTTTTTACTTGGGACTGAGTGTGGCTTCTTCAACTTCCAAGTCCACACTTCCCTCACAGTGGATGTTCTGACGGGCCTTGTGCCTGTGGAGTTGCCCCTGGGGCACGCCCGCCCTTCCTGCTCTAGATGCTGCAGCAGGAACTAAACTGCCTCTGAGTTCAATCTGCCTGGTTTTGCCCTTGGACCCCAAATCCTTTTCTGGAAGTTGCTGGGCTGTTAAATGATGTTGCTGGTGTTCCTGCTCTGGCTTAATGAGCGGGGCTTTGAAAATGCCCTTAAGTCTATTGAAAAATTGTTCCTCTTATCTACAATTCAAGTTCAAAACCCAGTGGAGGAGGGGAGTAGGTCATCTTCTGCTATTTCCTGTTGCCTTGGGAGCTGATAATCATCTAAGAAAGCTTTAAGCACAGTAAGAAACATTCTAAGCAAAAGCCTACTTACTACAGAAGCACAGAATTAAACCAAAATGAGAAAGAAACTTCCAGTGAACTCCCTGGCATGGCACGGACGAGTGTTTCCCTGGGGAGTTCGAGTGGCACTGGTCATCTTCCCTTTTCCCCTTGATTTTTTACAGTCTGAATCCTGGGCTTCTCTTGCTTTCCATGCCACTAAAGTGCCAACTAGATTATCTTCAATAAGTGTCATCTTCTATTTCCTTCTGACATAGCAGTGGGGGACACATGACCTTGCCATCCACCCTGTTCCCCTGTGCAAAAGGGGACAGGCTCTCCAGGCCTTCCCTTTGGAAGAGCAGTTCACAAAGCAGCATCTTCCTGGGTCGGGGAGGGAGGCTTGTTGGCTCTCGGTTTGAGATCAAGACAGGGCTGTGTATGTGACGTGGAGCTCCCCGTGGGGTTCCTCTGGGTGCCTGTGAAGACACTGTCATTGGTCCGTCACCTGATGCCCTCATTCCTCCTGTGCACGGGATGGATTGTCCTGGTTACCTCTGGAAGCCAGAGGGTCCTCTGGAAGCCCGTCTCGCTGTCCTTTGGCCTCTAGGGGCGTGGGAAAGATCCAAAGCTCTCCTTTGGTTATGATAGTAATAAAGACGGTGTTGCAGTGTGGCTTCTGATTCTCACTTTCTGCTTCCCGAGGCTTGATGTTTCCAGCCTCCGTGGCCCACAGCCATGCTGGGTCCTGTGAAGGCTGATACAGAGAGGCTGAGGGGCCGTCACTGTTGCACAGACGAGGGAACATGGTACTGGGAGGACTCTCCTACCCAGGGAGAGCAGCCTCGTCCCCTTCTTGCCTACATCCCAGCCGTGCTCAGGACCCTCCATTCTCTATTCAGGGGAAGAACCCTATGCAGTACCAATAAATCCCACAATGTCTTTTTTTTAACTTTTAAAAAATTTATAGTAAGAAAACCGTAGGGATCTTGACCTTTGGATGGAGTGCTGAGGGCTCACCGCGAAGGCTCTGCCATGCAGACACAAAATGGTTGCTGGGTGCAGGAACACACTGGGTGTGTATTTTGTATTCACTGGCACCCCTTTTTGTTATGCCTTATGCTTGTATGAAAGCTTTATGTGCTGACAGCTACAGTTTCCTGAAAATACTGTTTCCCTAAACGCCTTTGTCCCCATAATTAATGAGGAAGGTCTGTTGTCACCACCACCCTGAGCTTTTCCCTGCCTCCCGTTACCTGGGAGTTGAGCTCTAAGCTCACCGCCCAGGTCCTCTCTGTCTCTGGCCGCTCTCCATGGTCTCCACTCTCATGGTCTCCAGCCAGGTACGATGACACACGGTTTGCGTCAAGCCTTGTCCAGTCTTCCTTCATGCCTGTGTGCTGGCCCACTACCCAAAAACCCTTACCTAGGATCTTTGCCTGACATGCTCCCATTGGTCTTTCAGGAGCCGGCTTTGAGAGGTGTCCCCTCCCTCAGGGATCTTTTCCTGGTCTCTGCGGGCTGGGTCCAGTAACTCAGTCTGAATTATGATTGGCTGCGGTCCCCTTGATGGCCAGGGCCACAGCTTAGTAGTTGTCACTGTCCTGGTTCCCAGTGCAGTGCACAGGACTGCTCAAGGACTGAAGGAGTGGCATTGTGACTTTGAGTCGCTTATCTTAACCAACAACACACAGCTTAACCAACAATTTCACATTCCATTTAGTTTCTCAAAATGCAAGGATTGGATGCCCTGCCCACAAAGCAGCACTGAGTAATCAGAAAAGGCTGATCTTATAATCCCAGCAGCTTGGGAAGCTGAGGCAGGAGGATCGCAAGTTCAAAGCCAGCCTCAGCAACTTAGTGAGGCCCTAAGTAATTTAATGAGATCCTGTCTCGAAATACAATGTAAATCACCTTGGGATGTAGCTCAGTGGTAAATTGCCCCTGAGTTCAATCTCCAGTTATTTGCACCCCCCTCAAAAAAATAATGGTGATCTTAGGCCAGGGATGTAGCTTGATCTTAGGCTGGGGACGTAGCTCAGTGGTGGAGCACTTGCCTAGCATGGGTGAGGCCCTGGATTTTTTTAGTGCTGCAAAAGATAAAAGTCTAATCTCACCTGCTTAAAAAAAAATAATTAAAGGAAACTGTGTCTTTGGTTCTAGATCTTGAAAGCCCGGAAGGTATTGCTGTTGACCATCTTGGCCGCAACATTTTCTGGACAGACTCCCAACTGGATCGAATAGAAGTTGCAAAGCTGGATGGCACACAGCGCCGGGTGCTTTTTGAGACTGATTTGGTGAATCCAAGAGGCATTGTGACGGATTCCATGAGAGGGTATTTTTGTGTAAATTTGTGTGTGCATCTACTCTATTTGTGTCTCTGGTCCTTTGGATGTTCCCAGCTGTGAGGCTGTAACTCCAGCGTTGCTCTCCTGACAAGAGCACAGTGAAGGGTCAACACTCTGGTCATAATAGGGACTCCACGTTGTGCTCTGTTTTCAGGTATTTTGCCAAGAGACTTTGTAAGGTGACAGCTCAGAAACTGAGTATCTTCCATATGGGCTGGATGTGCATGAACCTAGTGGGAGTATCAGGGTGGTACAGATGCCCCAGGCTTGAGCCTCCTGGAGCCTCCTTCTCATGTATTCGTTTAGCACACTGCTGCTTTCTCTCTTTCTCCTTCCTGCAAGCTCTCAGTCTTCCACACCAGGCCTCTGGCTCCTGCACATCCTGGTTTCTTCTCCAGTGCTGTGGCTGCTCAGCTACCTCCTGGGCAACAAGGGCCTTGACCACCACCTTTTATCTGTCCCTCGGGTCCCCCGTGCCCTCCTGTGTAAGGGCAGCGTGCTGAGTGTTGTCAGGCGTTTATGCCAGTTACTGTGTTTTGTTTTGTTAGCAGCTCTTTTGAGACATGTCATTTACATTAAAGGGAACTGCATTTGTTAATAACTGAGGAACAAGTCCAAGTGTTCTTGCACAGGGAAATGCTTCTGAGCACCTCCAGGTCCCGTTTAGACGTTGTCTGCCAGTCCTGTCTTCAGGTTCCTTAAGTGTTTTCTATTAACTTTTCACTCAGCGTCTTCAATATTTCTCTTCCTCTTTGCCGTCCTTTTCCTCTGCTAGGAACCTTTATTGGACAGACTGGAACAGAGACCGCCCCAAAATTGAAACTTCCTACATGGATGGCACAAACCGGAGGATCCTCGTGCAGGATGACCTGGGCCTGCCCAATGGCCTGACCTTCGATGCGTTCTCGTCTCAGCTGTGCTGGGTAGATGCAGGTAACAGGAACTTGACATTGTCAAGGGGGGCATCCTTGATCTCAAGCAGGTATTGGCCAACTATGATTCTAACCTGCTGCCTAGCTTCGTATAATAGGAAGCTCTGAATGGTTTTTGTATTGTAAAACGTTGCGTTTTAAGTGGTTATATAAACACCTGGGTGCCACCCTCTTGGCCTACAGAACCTATAATAATTACCATCTGACCCTTTAAGAGGTTGGCCGGCCCCTTTTCTAAGTGGCACTACACAGAGCCTCTAGCCATCTTGGCACCTATTAAGCAGTTCTCCTTACCTTCCTATAGCTTCCTTGTGTCCCATGGGCTTAGATGCAACTTTAAGCCCAAGAAGACACAGGAGGAGCAGCCCCCATGGAGTCTGTGCTGTGTGCCCTGCTTTGGCAGATGTGGGGCATCCCTTAGGCTAGGGATGTGGACAGGACGCTGGTCAGGGAGCGAGATCTACCATCTCTCTCTCTGTAAAGTCTGTTGCGTTCCTTCTCCATTCCTGACACTGTCTGGTGCACAGAGGATGCAGAGATGGGGGGGCTTGACCAGTCTGGTGGGACAAGGAGTGAGATAAACTCTGAAGGCCTCCTGAGCTGCGTGGTGCAGGCCTGGGTGCAGGCCTGGGTGCAGGCTGAGCAGTGGCAGCTCCCCAGCAGCTGAACCAGGAGGAGGGGCTTGATCAAGAGCTGGAGGGGGATGTCGCCCCTCCTCGGAGGAAAGCCTGGGGTGGTTGAGGCATGGCTCCTCTGCCCTGAATCATGTCTCCCTGGTAGGACCAGGTGTGGGCACCGGGACATGGGGGTGGTGACGAAAGGGGCAAGGTGGGAGGAAGAGATGGCTGCGCGTTTGAGGGCAAGCTCCGCGTGTTCCCGAGGGCTTGGCAGTGTCGCCCAGACCATCTCCCACCCTCGCCCTCCTCAGTCCGTCTTGTGACACAAAGGGCCCATTTCTTGCATGAACAATGAGCGCCCTGTTCTTGATGCACGCAGGCACCCATCGGGCGGAATGCCTGAACCCGGGTCAGCCCAGCAGACGCAAGGTTCTCGAAGGGCTCCAGTATCCTTTCGCCGTGACAAGCTATGGGAAGAATCTGTATTACACAGACTGGAAGACGTATGTCCGCTGCGGCCGGGGGCACTGGGCGCGCCTGCTGTCTCATCCTGTCTCTGGGAGGCCAGGCCCTTCCCTTCTGGGCTCTTGTCTTGATCTTTGAGCCCTCAGAGATGTCCCTTCACTGTCACCTTTCTGGTTGTGACAGAGGAGGGTGGAGGAGGGAAAGCAGGGCTCTGGGGAGAGCAGGAGGCCATTTATCATCTGGATGGCCCTGGCCAGGCATTTCAAGTCTGTGAACTTGGGTTTCTTTTTTTTTGTGTGGTACTGGGGATTGAACTTAGGGGCACTCGACCACTGAGCCACATCCCCAGCCCTATTTTGTGTTTTTTTATGTAGAGACAGGGTCTCACTGAGTTGCTCGCTTAGCGCCTCGCCATTGCTGAGGCTGGCTTTGAACTCGCGATTCTCCTGTCTCAGCCTCCCTAAGTGCTGGGATTACAGGCTTGAGCCACCGCGCCCGGCTGAACTTGGGTTTCTGATGTCTATTCTCTCCCAGGAGCTAGCCCAGGCTCACTTAGCTGGGGGCTCCATGCCTGTCTCATGCCCCTGCCTCACTATGGCCCTTAAAACTACAATAGCCTAGTTTCTACTTGACCATCCCTGCCTGCAGATGGAGGGTGAGCCTGAGGAGGTGACTGGCCAGGGCCTCTGTATAGCTACCAGATCTCTCCTGGAATTTAGAGTGAGGGAAGAGTGAGCTGGTTTTGCCTTTAAGAAGTCAGAGTGCTGGGGTTGGGCTCAGTGGTAGAGCGCTTGCCTCGCACGTGTGAGGCCCTGGGATCCATCCTCAGCACCACATAAAAAAAATAAATACACGAAAAGCTATTATGTCCATTTACAACTAAAAAAATATTTTTAAAAAAAAGAAGCCAAAGAAATGCAGGCTTGACCTCCAGGGGAAGAGAGGGATGCTTAGGGCCCCCATGTCTATTTATGGCCTCCAATTTTTCCCTAAACTGCAAAAGAGGCCATCCTGAGGAGGAAAGGTCAAGCCACCAGATGCATTTTTAACCTCTGCCCTTCCATGCTTTGTAGGAATTCTGTGATTGCTGTTGACCTTGCCATTTCCAGAGAGATGGATACCTTCCACCCCCACAAGGAGAGCCGGCTGTATGGCATCACCACTGCCCTGTCACAGTGTCCCCAAGGTAACTCACCCATGCTGAAGCTCTTGGGGGCTGGGGATCCTCATAGCCCACATGCTGGCTGCCACCTGTCCATCTACTAGTAGGCACAGCAGGCTGTGGGAGAGCTAAGAGGACCACTAAGAACCACCAAGGTTCTCCATCATTGAGTGGTGAGCCAGACACACAGGAAATCAGAAGCAGACATGGCAGGAAACATCCTGAGTCTCTGGCTGGTCCACAGGTGTTTGGTCTTCAGGTTCCAAATAGGAACCTTGATGTTAGGATCTCTGTAGCTTTAAATGTTCATCCATTTGGCCTGACAGTAGCAGCAGTAGTTAACAATAACAAGAAAAGTTGCAAACACAACATGGTGCATGCTGTGAGCGAGGCTCTTTATGTACACCAACTCAGAGTTCATCTGGTCCTCGCAGCAGCCCTTTGCAGTAGGCACTGTGTTATAAGCAGCCTGCTCAAAGCCACTCACTCACAGTGGCAGAGCTGCAGGGAGGTCCAGGTGCCTGGCTTCCCAGGTCATGCTGCATTGTCTCTCAAAGGCCTTGCTCTTGACCCATTTCCCCCTCCACTTCCCTCTTCTGCCCAGTCCAAGAGAAGATGAGTGTGCAAGCTAGATGGCAAGTACTTGGTACTTTAAAATTCCAGCTCTATGTTGGAGTTGGGAACTCTCCATGAGGCCTGTTTAATAGCTTCAGTGGTGAATCTGTATAGCTGCCAAATTAGGAATTCATGCTTTGCCCATCTGGTGTAATGATGAGGGAATAATAACTAGCTCAGCTGTAGCTGAGTGCTGTGCAGTGTTCCCTCTTCCCCTGGCTCCCTCATGAGCTTGGCTTCTTGGAAACCAAAAGGGGTTAAAAGGGAGGCCACTCTCTTAAATGGCTGTCAAGTCAGGTCAGAGAGGAGGCTGTGAAACTGATTTCTGCCTTTTCCAGGCCACAACTACTGCTCGGTGAACAATGGGGGCTGCACCCACCTCTGCTTGGCCACCCCAGGGAGCAGGACCTGTCGTTGCCCTGACAACACCCTGGGAGTTGACTGTATTGAACGGAAATGAAGACCAGAGTGTCTTATCCCCATCCAAGTATTTCACAGCAACACCCTACTTGAAACTACTTGGTCCAGACTGAAAACTGTCCTGCAGCTGAGCGACCACAGGACCCAGGTCTAGCCCAGCCTGAGCAACAACTCTTCTCTAGAACATATAACCTGGACTTCTGCAGTGGTAAATCTCTACTCCTACATGAGGACAGGATCACCTACCCTGACCCCAATCCTCAGATGAGCTTAGAGAGCCCAGGTGAAAATTATGTGCCATCCAGTGCCCCAGGTCCTTTCCCCAGGGTGAGCAAACTCTTCACAGTCCCGAGTGGTCCACTGTTCTGCGGCCTTACGAGCTCAGCTTTGATTCTGAACCACCCACCATCCTGGCAGCTGCTTGTCACACCAGCCAGGGCCTACCTAGGTAAGGTTAGGATGGAGGAAGGGAAGGAGGGAGGAAGCCCTCATATACTTCCTCTTATATTCCTGTTTTTTCACCACCTTCCTCCTACCTGAGATGACAGCTATAGTGCTCATGCTCTGCCTTTTAATCACACCATCCTAAGAACATATAGGTATTTAATGGATGATAATAAGTGGCACCCCCTGGATAAAACATTGCCATTTCAGCAGTAGCTTTTGGTATTCAAAGGCTTAAGTTGAAGAGGTATTCTGTGGTAGGAATTTTAAGATGTAGAGTCAGATATTTGAAGATAGGGATTATTTTCATGTGCCTTAAATTGTACCAAATATTACCTGCCTTAAATTATACCAAATTATTTCTCTCTGCCCAAAGCACCTGCTTCTAAGTCTGTGATCCCTAATGTTGTGCTCATCTTCAGCCCCACTGCTGGCACCTGTCTTCTGTCTCCTTATGGAGACCCATCTGAGGCACAGGCTGGGACTGGTTTCAGGTGACCCATCACAGTCCTCCATGCCTGAGAACCAGTATACTCTCAAACACAAACTCCCTTCTTTGCTTCTCCCTCTATCTATGCCTCTTACTGGTTGTATTTGCACTTAAAGACACAATCCTGGAAGAGCTAGTTGAGTGTTTATATTAATAGTCCAGACCCTTGGTTTTGCATTGGTCTAATTCAAGGGACCATTGCTTGTTTCTACATTTTTTTTTTTTTTTGGAAAAAAAAAATCTGACCATATGAGAGTTGATATTATCTTGTTTCCAACTGTTTCCCAGATTCCTAAAACAATAGAAATTTTGGATTGAAAGTGAGCATAAGGAGTTTGAGTCAGTGGAAGGTGGAGCAAGGGGATAGAGAAGACTCAGTGGAAAGCACCACAGAGAGAGTGATGGAGAGCAGGAAAGGAAAATCTGAGAGGAAGGGTTGGGGGATTCAAGAACAAGAGTAACTAAACCCTTTAAATAATGTCAAAGAGACTGATGGAGAGCAGGAAAGGAGAACTCCAGCAGAAGGGGAGGGAAGAGGACTTAGGAACAGCAATAACAAAATCCTTAAATAGTGCCAAAGAGAGAATGGTACATTTTGCCAAACAATGCTTATCCTTGAGGATGTGGAAGATTTTGCATGAAATTCTCCTTGTGGAAGAGATCCCCCACCCCGCTTTTCTTCACACACTCAGCATCTCCTGCTTCTGTCCTCACCTGCTTCTGCAGTACCTGGGATCCTGGGTTGGGAGGGTGGCTTTCCCTGTATAATTGGAGTTTGAGAGGCAACTATGTCCCCAGGAATCACAAGATTTGGGGAACACAAGGATCTTATATGTAGCACAACCCAATAAATTTGTCTTTTTATATTTATCATTCCATATCAAAACCTTTATATCAAGTGTTCAACATGACGTTGTATAATTTTCATAACTTTTATTCAATAGTCATTCTAAAATGTTTTAAATGGTAAGTTCTTAAACTGTGGAAACCATTGAAGGTGCTTATTAACTGTTCTCCCAGATTATACAAGTGTTGAATGATTCCTTGAGTTTACAGCTGTACAAATATTAGTGAAGGAAATTAAAAAGTTTGTTAAAAAGAAAGTCTCCATCTTTTTTGAATGAGAGATGTTCTCTTGGGGGGCAGATTCATGATGGGAAAACAAACGAGTTAATCTGCAAAACCCATGAAACTTAGAGACTGAGGGAGACTGGGTAGCCAGTGGGTAGTTGTTCAGAGCCGCCCTGCCCTACAGAGGGCCATGCAAGATGTGGGAGCCACCATCCACGCACCCACAGTTTCTGCTCCACACTAAGCAGGCTGAGCCAGGGTGGCCTCCCTTCTACCCCTCCGTCCTGCTCCTCTCGAGCTCTCCTGGGGGCAGTAGGGCGCAGGGGCTGCAGGTCTTTTCCTTTTCACCCTTCATCACTGTCATTCCCACCAGAGTGTTCCCAAGGACAAATGGGGCCCCGTGGTCTCATTCCAAAGGCAGGGGTGTAGAGAAAGGGCACCCACAGGCTGATGCCTCAAGTGAATAACGCACGCTCAGGGTGAGGGCACGACCCCTGCAAAGACCCTCGATCAGGGCTCCGAGGCCAGTGAGCCTCCTCCCTCACCAAAGCCATTCTACCTCAGTGCTGAGAGCAAAGCAGTGTTCTTTCCCGAGGAGCAAAAAATTTGGGGTCTGATTTACAAGTCCCAGAAGGCCTTCTGTTCTCATCTGCTCACAGACTTTGTTGAAAAGCTCTCCATGTGGCCGAGCTCTGCTGTGCCCAGGTGGAGGGCCCCCGGCAACACCACTGCAGCATCTGGGGTTCCTGACACCACGAGAGGGAGGAAACAACTAGCCTCTTCTTTGCCCTTCCAGGAGCCAGAGGATCTGTGGAGCCAGGCTAGGTCAGTGCAGGTGCTCCTGCGTGTTCAAGAGGGCCACGTCCTGCTGAACCCACCATCAATCAAAAATCTCAGTAGGTGCAAAATGCACTCGGCACACTTCAGCCACCTGACCCCTGGCCCAGCTACCCAGTGAGGGTGGCCTGGGGGCTGCTGCTGCCCAGCATCGGGAGAGAGGATGGCACCCCACCTCTCCAGCCAGGAGAAGAGCCAAATGCAAAGTTGAAGGTGTGGTTTCTACTTCGTGCACCTTTGTGATGTCAAAAAAGTCACAATTCAAAAGTGAAGTCAGAAACCCCCGAAGAACGGAACAGAGTGCCGGGAGGATGCAGAGCCATCTTGATTGTGGCAGAGACAGAAGTCCACTCACATGCCCTCAGTAGCTGAGCACCCGGGCTGCAGAGGGCTGCCCAGCATCCGGGCCTTCCCTGGCGCTGGCACTCTGTGCGGGGCAGGGGACAGGGGTCCTATGTCTGGCACGGGTTGCCCACCAGCTGCTGGACCAGGGGACAGGGGTCCTATGTCTGGCACGGGTTGCCCACCAGCTGCTGGACCTGTGAGCCCACGCCATCTTCCTCCTCGGGGCTCCCCAGGGTGCGCAGAGCACAGGCAGCCCTCTCCTTGGCATTTCTCCTTGTGAAACTACAAACTGGAGTCCGGTCACTCCCAACCAGAGACAGCCCGGGTTCCTGAGGGGAACACAGGTCAAAGGCCTGCTCCCAACTGTGGCAAACCTGGGCCAACCAAGCAGCCTGCTGTGACTTTGAGATGAGAGCTTCATCTGGCAACAGCAGCTTCCTCCTGACAAACCTGATCCCCACACATCTTACGCACCTCCTCCTTCCTCAGTAAAACCCGAATCTTTTCTTTGGTTCTACGGACCTCCCAGAGGCCACCCTGGCCTTGTGTGTCTGAGGTTGCAATCCTAATTTTTTTTAAAATATTTTTTGTAATTGTTGATGGACCTTTATTTTATTCATTTATTTATGGACGGTGTTGAGAATCGAACCCAGTGCCTCACACATGTGAGGCAAGTGCTCCACCACGGAGCCGCAGCTCCAGCCCATGCAATTCTGATTTTTATATTATTCCTCAATAAAGCTTTTATGCTTTTGTACTTTCATCCCTGTGGTTTTAGTTGACTCTGTCTACCTTCATGTACCTCCACAGCACCATGCCAGGTGGTGACAGGCATACCTGCAGGCTCGCAGAGAAGCAAAGGAATTGTAACATCATTATTTTAATCACACAAGTTTATGGAGCACTGTGTGATAATTTGATACATGTAGAAAAAGTGTAATGATCAAATCAGGGTGGGCAATATTTCCACCTCAAACATTTAAAAATTTTATTAACACATAGTAATTGTATGTATTCATGAGCCCCTTACCATGAAAGACCCCTACGAAAATAAGGACATGGAGGAGCCCCAAAGCCTTGAGCAACCAGCTGTGAGAGTGGCCTGATGCTCAGGTGGTCAGCAAGCACAAGGACAGCCAGGATGCTCCAGCCCAGCCATCAGGTTGAAAGCCCTAGGCCTGTTCCCAAGGCAGTTCCAGAACAGACCACATGAGGGCAGTCAGAGCCCCTCAATGTCTGGGGTGGAAAGACGGGTGGGAGTTCTGGTAAAGCCACCTGCCTTCAATCAGGAGCTTCACCCTAAGTACTCTATTTAATCCTGATGACCTGCCCAAGGTCCCACCTCTGAACACCATGGGGGCACCAAGTTTCCACCCTCAATACCCCATGATGCAGATGAAACTCCAACATGAGTTGCAGAAGAGACAAACCATAGCAGGGGCACAGAGACCAGGGGATGTTCCCAAAGTGAATACCACCGTGGAAAGTCACATTTAATGGCAAAGAAGAATTTGGAAGTCAAAGCTTGTTAGCAACAGAGTGGCATCTAAATCTTCAGGGACATCCCTCTGCCCTGTGACTGTAAACAAGCAGTGCCTGGGCAGAGGTGCCCACCAGCCCCACCTGCTGGCCCTCCTGCCCTTAGTGAAGCTGCCACTGAAGGAGCTTCTGGGGACACACATGGTGGCGTCTGATAACCATGACTTTGCCCTTCCAAATCAGGCAAATGGGTCAAGGGTCAAAAGGAAACATGAGTTATAAGCCTTGAGTGTCACCTGCATTAACGTAGTTTTCTTAATATTCCATGGTATGAGGAGGGAATGGGTTGGGATTTTAATACAGATTCCAAGTGTGACCAGCTCTTAGGAACCTAGAGTTGCCTTTTGTTGGTTGCTTTGATCAAGCAAAACAAAGGAGGATATGTATCTTGTTGGAAACATCTGCCCCCTCCTCACAGTCTCAGTGCCCTCCCCTGCAAAGTACACGTGACAGAGCACCCAGCCATGAGGACATCTCAAACTTCCCGTCAAAATGCTCTTCAGGACAGAAGAGGGGCCTTGCAGCCCCAGGGCTGCGGGTGGTGGTCAGGAGGCAGAGGAGGCACCCACTGGCCAAAGTTAGGTATTCCTAGGACACGTGTCAGCTGGCCTTTAAAAATCATGTGAATCTTTCATTAAACTCCATAGTATATAAACATTTAAATATAAAATGCTATTTTAACTCTTTAACATCTGCTATGGGCTGAAAATGGGGTCTTTCAAAAAGATATTTGAAGTGCTAACCCCAGTACCTCAGAATGTGGTATCTGGAAACAAGTATTTTGCAGATGTGAGAAAGTTAAGGTGGAGTTATTAGGGTGAACTCGAATCCAATCGGACTGGTGTCCTTATGAAAAGGAGAAAGTTGGACAGAGATAGGCACTCAGGGAGCATGTGTGAGGATGAAGCCAGAGGCCGAGGTTCTCGGGTGCAGGGGCACCAAGACAGCCAGCAGGCCCCAGGGACAGGCCAGGGAAGACGCCTGGCCCAGACTCGCCGACAGCCATCTGGAGCAATGCTGCCAACACCTCCATCTCGGACTCCACTGAACTGTGAGAGAAACTGCTGCTGCTGCAGCCACTCCTGCAGACTAACCGACCATCAAACCATGTCGGCACTCGAGGGAGACGCACCACTGCTACCCCCAGCTCCCTCTCCTCCCCAGCCGATGCCCATCTCAGGAGACACGGTGGAGCTGCGTGGGTCCTCCAGGGGCCACAAAAACACACACAAAGCGCTGCATGGATTCTTGCGGATAAAAAGTGCAGCTATTGCCAAGAAGTGGCAGGGAAAGGCCAAGAGGGTTCCCATTCTGGGAAATGGTGATATCAACTGAGTCAAGAAGACCGACCTCGGAAGCCTATCAGGGCGCTCGGGAAATCATCCAAGGCTCAATCAACTCATAGGTGTAAAAAGCCCAGCCTCTTTAATTGTCCCACGTAAACTGGGTCAATGCATAGGGTATCCAAATGTAATTTATACAGATGCAATGCAGAACTACGCCTCCCCTTCTATCTAAGGTCAGTATCGATCTTTGGAGCTCATGCTACTTGGACACCCTGTCTCCAGTGGAAAGACAAGGAACAGACCCCCCGACAGTGACGGCACTTGCCGTACATTTCGGCAGTGCTTGAATGTGGACATATTCCCAAGGGAGCAGAGATCTGGACCAATATTTTGTTCCATAGAAAAAAGCCAGAATTAGGTTTACGGTACCAACACTTGAAGCCATTTAAGTACATCTATTTGGAATGCCAAGAATGTTCTATATGAACACGACTTCAGGCATGCAGAAAGCATGGAGACAGACCGCAGGCCAGCTGGGTAGTGGCTGCTGCGATGATACCATGGACATAAACATGAACGTAGCTCAGAACAGGCCGAGGGCCAGCAGACACCAACGTCTCCGCTTCATTCCTGAAAAAAATTACTCAATGAATTCAAAGTTTCCCAATGTGACTCCTCAAGATGCAAATCTTGATGTATCAATTTTAAAGAAAGTGAGATGAGAATAGAATACTTGACAATCCCAACACTTTCAACCACCACCGGCCTGTGATGAGCGAAGCCCCCCTGTTAGGCAAAGACACGAGGTGTGAGAGGCAAACAGAAGATATCTCATGAGTTTCTAATCTTTTTTCTTTTCATCACCTCAGTCCTTCTTCTTCACCTGCCGCATCCGTTCTGGGGAGGCAGGTTCCAAGCAGTGGTTCCCGACACTTCCAAACAGATTTCCTTTTTAATGTCAACAAATGGTTTGGGATCCTCTGGAAATAGCTGTCTTAAAAGAAAGAGAGGAAATAGTGAAACTGTGACCCTCCTCAATAAAGTTGCTTATCAGCAGCAGCAGCAGCAGCAGATCAACTGGACACATTGAAGAGCGTGGCCCACAAAACTCCCTGACTTTAGGCAACTGCGTTCTCTTTAGGCAAGACTTGGTGCTCCTTGAGGGTCTAGGTCCCTTGCAATAGCATCAAGGAGCAGCCCACGTTGGGGGTCCCCTGGCCAAGGTACCGGGTTTGTCAGTACAGGCTTCTGTTGCACTCCCAATGATGGCGGATGTGGAGAAGATATGAGCCAGGACGAGGTCGGTGGGGGACCTTGCGTCTTGGCTCAGTTGTTCTCTAGCAGCTCAGCTAATCTCATGGGGTCTCCATTTCTCTTCTGAAAAGACACCTTGCAGGGCAGTAATCTAAACGGGGTGAGGCTCCCACACGGAATGGTGCAGCCGAGAATCACCACTGTTGGCGTACCCCAGGGAGGCTCAGCCTCACCTGTCTGGGAGTTCCTGGGAACACAGAGCCACCGGGTTGGAGGAGGAAAGCAGTGTCAGTTGCATCCTGGACAAGGACTGCCTGTCCTTCCATGCACTCAGAACACACTATCTCCACGGGCTAGGCAGCACTGGCCCTGTCTAAGTCTGAGCTCTGAGACTGGGATCCTGCATCTAGATTCTTTTTGTGCCTCCCCACAAGTGATTCTGATGTGATTGATGTTGAGAGCCACAGTAAAAATTCTGGAAAACAGAAAGGCCTGTTGGGGTTTGAGGGGATTGTGCTGTGTCCATCGATCACATGGGGCAGGGGATGGTCACCTCCTTAATATTCAAAGGGCTTCCAATCCATGAACATGGAATGTCTCTCCATTCATTTAGAAGGGCAAACATTCTTGAGCACCTGTTACTGATATATCAGTGTATCACTGATATATCAACTTAAATCATGGATGATCTGCATTTTACTGATGCAGTGTGTCTGAGCCCAGTGCCATCAAGAAACCTATGATAATGATGTAGCTGGAGACTGCAACTCCAGGCTGGTCTGTCTATACTCATCTAGCTTCCCTCTTTTGGCTCTTCTTACTATGAAGTGGCTGACAGCACCCAGCCAGCTCTACTTTAGTGGGTCAATGGAAAATAACAACTCTGCTTTGAGAAAATAAGAAAATGGTTTGTTCTGAGCCAAAAATGATGACCATGGCCCAGGAACACAAATTCCAGTGACCTAAAGCAGCACAGTTTCTTCCTAGAAGGGGTCACGTGAGCTTTTATCGTCAGCAAAGAGGCATCAGTGGTGGACCAGAAAGAGGAGGGGGAATCTCTTCTGTGAGGTTCAGATATATCACATTCTTAGCTTTTGGGTTTGTGGAGGCTGGAGATCTTCCAAGTTTACCGTACATTCTAGGAGTTTTATCTAGTAGTCACAAGAAGGCCGGATCCAACACAGGGGTTGCTATTAAATGGCTGTGGAAAGGGACTAAAGTTGGTGTAGGATAACTTGGGCTCTTGCTCTGCACTGATCCCCCGTCCACAGTCACCAGTCTGAGGCCAACCTCAGTCTGCTGCCTCTTGAATGTGCGAGCATCTTCTCTGGAGATCTTTATTTCACGAGGGGGTTTGATTAGCACAATTACCTGCCTTCAAAGAGACGAGACACTGAGCGAGATGAAGGAAAAGGAGATGAGCTATCTGCAGGGACATGGAAACATGTTCAAGATGCCGAGATGAGTGAGTGAGGAAGTCACAGAACTTTGTGCACTCTACGACCTACATTTTTTTACAACCAAAACATTTGTGCATATGCACATAGGAAAGGAAATGCTAGTGGTGGTGGGATTAGTGAAAAGGATCTGACTCTTTTTTTTTAAATTAATTAATTTATTTTAATTTTAAAATTTGTTCTAATTGATTGACTTTTGATCTACTGTCTTCTCTTGTCACTGGGAGTTTCTACTATAAGCAGGTGTTGTCCTTGCAATGAAAAGAATGTCTAGTTGAGAGGGCGGTGGGGAAAGATCTCCCCCCTGCCGATTGCAGAACCTTGAAAATGGGAAGTTGCTGCTTCCTCCTCCTGGCCGTGGTGGCTGTGGGGTAATGGACTCCGTCCTCCTGAGGATGCACCTGCGGGGGAAGGAAGAGGTGCACAGAGCCACACAGGCACAGCACACCGGAGGGAACAAACCAGCATCTGCCCCTCCTGCCGGTCCTCCTGGAGGCCCTGAGGTCAGGTTGCCAGTTATGCCTTGGTGCTCAGGCCACTTGCCTCTCTCCAGGGCTGCTGTGACCCGGCAGCAGTTCCTGTTTCAGGATGAGAGTGTGACCACGAGCCAGCGGTGCAGGGAGGGCCTCTTGCCCTTTGCCCTCTGCCCTCTGGGAACCCATGCAAATGGCTCAGCAGGACAAGAACCTCCCTCTAGTTCCCATATGTGCCACAGGACAATCTGGTGGCACCTTGGTTTCCAGCTCAGGATCTGCTCAGTCTTTTGGTGGCTATGCGCCTGGGAGGCCAGTTCCATTCCGAAGTCCTCGGAGCCCTTTGGCAGCACAGCAGGTTATTTACAGCAGTTCCTGCTGCCCATGAACAGGTCTCCCTGGCCCTCCCTGGGGTTTCCCACTGTACTCTTAGGAAACACTGAGGAAGGAGCCTCAGCTCTGCTTTGCTTGCTCTACGACCCTGGCCTCCCGGCCCCAGAGCACCCAGGGGTGGAACGATGTAGGTCCTTTGCTTCTGGCTGTGGGATGGCTGGGAATGGAAGAGGCCGAGAGTGGCTGGCTTTCTAATATAAACCTTTCTGTATGAAGTGACTTTTACAACTGTGCACAGATCTATCCTTACAGGCCAAAATAGGGACTGCTGGCTTAGTCCAGTGGCGAAGCACTTGCCTAGTGTGCGTGAGGCCCCTGGCTCAACCCTAGCACCCCCCCACACACACAGCCTAAAACAAAATCAAAGGGGGGGGGGCTGGAGATAAAAATTCTGGATTGGTGGCTGAAGACGCGGGATTGTGGTGGCCCAGAGGGCAGAGGCCAAGCAGAGGCCACACGACATAGTAGTCTGCTTCGGCTGCCATAACCAAGCATTACAGACTAGGTGCCTTAAACCACAAAAATGTGTTCTCTCACAGTCCTGGAAGCCTGAAACGAAGGGGTTGGCCGGGCTGGTTCCTTCTGAAGGTGTGAGGGAGACTGTACCATGTTTCTGTCTTGACCTGTCAATCTTTACACGGCATTTTCTTTGTGGGCTGTGTCCAAATATTGCCCTATTTATTTTATTTATTATGGTACTGGGGTTTGAACCTAGGGGTGCTTTACCACTGAGCTACAGCCCTGGCCTTTTAGAAATTATTATTTTATTTTGAAACAGGGTCTCACTAAACTGCTTAGGGTCTTGTGAGTTGCTGAGGCTAGACTCCAACTGTGATCCTCCTGCCTTAGCCTCCTGAGTCGCTGAGATTACAGGCAGGTGCCATTGCATCTGTCTCACTCTTTTAAAATAAGGACACCAGGCATATTGTAGTAGGGCCCACCCTACTGACCTCATTCTACCTTGGTTTCCTCTATTAAGACCCTCTCTCCTGACAAGGTCACATTCTGAGGTAACTGAGGGTTGGGACTTCCACAAATGAATTCAAGGGACACAATTCAACCCACAACACCAGAGCATCCATCAGCCCCCGGGAGGTGTTCCTACAGTGAAGCAAAAGCCAAGTGGCCATGCTCTGGGGAGGTGTAAGCAATAGGGACTCCTCCACCACCTCAGGAGAGGGTGACCTGTGCCCGGAGCGCAAGCAGAGCTGCTGTTCAGACTCAGTGCTGGCTCGGCTGGGCTCACGCTGTCTCTGGTGGCTCAGTGGCCCTGCCTCTCCTCAGCTCCCCCGTGGGATCACCCACCTGCTTTCTGTCCTAAGGGTCTGTGTTGCTTCCTCGGTCAGCAGCTCATCCCTGCGCTGATCAGCAATGGCCTGGGTTGGGGAAGAGGAGAGACTTGTGACGGTTACAGCTGTGGGGTGGGGGCCATGGTGGCAGCTCACAGCAGCTGGACAACGGCCAGCATAGTCAGCATCCCTGACAGAGTATTTTCTAAAGCGTCTCCTAGTGGTGGCTCCCAAGAGGCTGGTAGCTGGCTTGGCCATTTAAATAGGTTGTTTTGGAGAGATTAATTAACTGGGCCTCGGTGGGGACGGCTGGGTTAATTGGTCAAAGGCATGAACAGGTGCAAGTTGACTCCAGAACAACACCTGATGCCCAAGGGCCCCAGGAGAGCCCACGCCACCCTTGTGGGGGTGGACGTGGGTCTTAGAGAAGACCCCATCCCTGCCTCAGGCTAAGCAGGGGAGGCTGGCCTGCCAGAGCCCAGGCTGCCCCCATCCAGAGGGAGGTTTGTCAGGGGCTGCTTTGGGGACCTGGGACTGGTGGTAGTACTGCCGCCATGAGCACAACTGGCTACTGTTTATAGGGCAGCATTAAATGAAAAACAGGTGGGTCACCACCTGAGCATAGCCACCCAGGGCAATGAGGGCCTGCAGGCACAGGGAGACCCACCCAGCACAGTGAGGCCAAGCAGAGTCAGCAGGCCCCTGAATCAAGGGATAATCCAGAGGGTCTAAAAAAAAGTCCCTGGTCCTTGAGACACGAGAACTTTGTTCTGGTGTCTGGCCCTAGAGGGAAAAGTGTGGCCCCTGATTATCTGCTCAGAGGTTTAATTGACTGGCAGCTGTGGTGGCCCTAAGTAGCGACAGGTGGGTGTGCTCATCAGCCAAAGAAATGTGCTACCCAGAGGAAGGTCAACGGATGGAGCTGCAGGACAAATGACTTGATTCAGTGAATGTAAGTGTGCATGCTTTCCTCTTTCCCAGGAGCATTTGTGATGTGGCCATATGTTGAGGGAAACGGTGTGCCACGTGGTGGTGCTCTGTGCTCCGAGCACTCCATGCCGGGGCTCTGCAAACGCCTTCCTCTCAGGTCCCCTTGGCGGCAGCCGGAAGGGAAAATGGGAGTTGAAACAGCCCCAAACAAAGCCACCTGCCTCAGAGACGACTTGGGGTGCTGTTGGGGTGTTGAGTCCATCTTCCAGCCGTGCTCTTACCTGGGGTTTGTGATCATCCCTGGCACAGCTCGATCTGGAGTGTTCTGACTTGTGCTCTTTGTACCTCTGCTCCACCCGAGTGGTGCGGCTGCAGAACAACCCTTCTGCTTTGAGATGCTTCTTTCTTTCTTCCTTTCTTCCTTCCTTCCTTCCTTCCTTCCTTCCTTCCTTCCTTCCTTCCTTCCTTCCTTCCTTCCTTCCTTCCTTCCTTCCTTCCTTCCTTCCTTTCTTTTCTCTCTCTCTCTCTCTTTCTTTCTTTCTTTCTTTCTTTTTCTTTCTTCCTTTCTTTGGTACCAGGGACTGAACTCAGGGGCACTCAACCACTGAGCCACATCCCCAGCCCTGTTTTGTGTTTTATGTAGAGACAGGGTGTCGCTGAGTTGCTTAGTGCATCACCATTGCTGAGGCTGGCTTTGAACTCCCAGTCCTCCTGCCTCAGCCTCCTGTGGAATTATAGGCATGTGCCACCACACTGGCTGGCACATTTCATTTTTATAGAACTGACATTGGCACTAGGGGCTTAAGCAAAGAGGACGCGGACTCCCTCTCCCCCCCCCCCCGCCACATATCTTCAGCTCACTGTTCACAAGAGCTTCATAGGAGTAAGACCACCTCCTCAGGGAGTGCGGCGTCAGCATGGCATGTGTGATGCTCACGTCCCCTCCTTTACCACTCCATGACCCCCTCTATAGGACTGGAGAGCCTGCGGAGCTCTTAAATTCCCAATAAAATGTATCGTTAGCCTTGCAAAATACAAGAAGGCACCCACATGCCCACTGTGCTGAGCAGGAGCCCCGCGCCTGTGGCTTTCCTGGATGGGTTTACAGGTGCCACCTCGTGGGGAGCCTCGGCCAGCCTGGCACATGCCCCTCTGCAGTGAGCCCAGCACCGCAGGGAAGGCTGCTCGTACAGAGGACTCCTGCTGATCCTGGGCTCTGCCAACCCTGAGAAAAACCTGTCACGGGACCATGTCACTCCATGACCAAATTCCAGTGAGGAGGTCTGTGTAGCACTGCGTTGGCGTTTATAGGCGGCTTTCTGGAATGGGGAGGAGCACGCAGGTCAAGCCCTGGCTTTCGGTCCTGAGCCTTTCTGAGTGCCAGGCTCCTGCTCTGCTCAGGGGCACCGGCCCTGACAGAGGTTCCCCCAGGAACTTAGAGTGGAGCCCAGTTTAGCCCTGAACAGCCTGTGTCTGCCTGCGTGCCCACATGTGTGTGGTTGGTAGGGTCTGTGTGGTGGATGGGGCGCTGGAGAAGGGGTGCTTTACAGAAAGCCAGCCGTTCTGGGGACACGTGGAGAAGCCACCTTCCCTGTGCGAGTTGCAGCATGTGACCTCCCTCCGGCCTCACCCTGGGTTTGAGTCTGTGAAGAGGCTGAGCAGTGGCTTCATCTCACAGGCCACGGTCGCCCTTTGGGCCCCAGGATTTGGGATGACTTCCTCCTCAATCCCTGCAGTGGTCGGCCCCCATGCAAACAGCCCTTCCTCAAAGCCCCAGCACGTGATGGCACCGAGCTCACAGCACAGCCTGAGTGACAGTGCCTGCGGCTGCAGCAAAGCCAAGGACCCTGGCTGCCCCCCAAGGCTCGGCAGGCCGGCTTTCAGCAGTGCACTCAGGCCTGCGCGCTCACTGGCGCTCTCCTCGCGCATTCTCTCGTGTCCCTGAGCCAGAGTCCTCCTTTTTTCAAAGCTTAGCAAGGCTTTCTGAGACCTCTAGATAATTTGGCTCGTCTTTCACAGTGAGAGAGCTGTTTGTGGGCTTGAGGGGGATGTGGCAATAGGTTATTTCGGGCCTTGCGAAAGGCCTGTTTTCCATCTGGATGGATGCGTTACCTAACAGGCTGTCCTTCCTGGGAAGGGAGCAAAGTCTGGCTGGCACCAGCTGGACCGCTGGCTGCTCCTGTGACAGTGGACGGTGCTTTGCTTCTGGGTGCAGCAGACAAAAGAGGGTACACACCAGCTTTGAGCTGGAGAAGGCCCAAGGACAGGCTATCAGCAAGGTGCCAGGGCCTCCCCAGGGCTCAGGGGCTGTGCAGTTTGCCCCAGTGGTCACACCAGGCCCCCCTGGCAGGAGCACAGGTCCTGGGCTAGGCCCTGCCTACTTTATAGTTTCTCAGCACATGTTTGTTGACTGAATGACTGATTGAAGAAATGAAAAAAATGCAATTTAAAGGAAGGCAAACACGTGCCAGGCAGAAAAGAGGGGCTGGAGGTGATGGAGAGAGGTGGCTGCTGGCTTCCCTCCAGGAGCCACTGCAGTGGCCATGGGGCCTTTGAGGAAAGTCTTTATGCCGGTCTGCCTAAAATAGGATCCCATAGGATGCAGAGCCCTAGGAGGCAAATTAAAGATGTTGCCTCAATAATTTCTATTTCTTGATTTTATGTTCTTTCAACAAGAAGACCATAATTGCAACTGCAGATGTAAAGAAAATAGACAGGAAGAGAAAATGAAAATTGCAATGTTTGTCTGGGCTCAGGAGATGTGGCTCAATCCATCTCCCTCCTGACTCTCACCGCCCCTCTCTTCCCTCCCCATCACCTTGCGGGGCACTGTCACAGGAGGGGTGAACTGCCCTCTGCAGCTGCAGCCAGGCCCCTTCCAGCCTCGGTCCTGAGTGCTCTCTGGTGAGACACATCCCACCATGGTGGGTGCCACGAGTGGAAACAAAGCTTCTGGGAACCCAGTGCCCTGCCTCGACCCCTGCAGACCCAGAGAAACTGAACAGCCCCAGGCTGGGGGTGTCCTTCAAAGGCAAACCCCCAGGAACCCACAGCTCCCTGGTTCTGAATGGCCAGCGTGGTGGTTCCAGGGTGGTGCTCTGCCACATCCATGCAGGCTACGCCTAGGTCAAGGCACCTCGGTCATGCCCGGCTCAGGGATTACAGAAAAGCAGTTGCTGCAACATTTCCCAAGGAAACAGAAAGCAAGGGTTTGGTTTCTGCTTAGATTGACCAACTTCCTCGGGGGCCCTCAGCCCAGTCAGCCAACGTGCTCTTCTAACACAGGCTGGACCAAGAACACGAGGGACAGAACTGGACGCACAGCGTAAACACAAAGCAGCACCTGCAGGAGGAGGATGGCCTGAGCCATCACTCTGGTGGGGTTATTCCTGTGAGTTTGGCAGTCGCTGTTAATAATTTAAGAGTCTCTGATAGGCTGAGGTCACAGTGCATGGGTAGTGCAGGGCGAGGGACGGCTGAGGCTGCACTCTGGATTTAAACCACGCGGTATACCTCAAGTCCTAGAGGACATGCCCCAGGTCACTGGGAGCCACCTGAAAGTACTTTAAAACCACACAAAAGTTTGAAGCCTCCTTTCCAAAGCTCTGTCTCCTCTGCAGGTCCCTGTCCTCCCCCAGCCGTGGCCATGTGCCCAGCCTTTCCGTGCCCAGCAGGCCTGGCGGAAAGCGCAGCACTGAAGCCCAGCCGTTCTGCAGAGCTCCAGGGGAGACTTCCCTTCACTAAGCCATCACCCGAGGGGCCCAGAGGCCAGAGTCTCTTGCTCTGCCCCTTTGCTGGTCATGTCTGCACTAGTGTGGGTGAGTGGGTAGGCTGTCAGACCTGTTTTTAGATCCCTAGATTTAGCTTGTGGACATATTTCCACCCTTTGCCTGTCAGGGATTTCCAATTTCAGCCTTTTTCTGCCCTTAAAAGAACAGCCACAGTCAAGGACAGTCTGCTGATACCTGTCTGCCTTTAAACAGCAGGCTCCTGTTCCCTCCTCTGGGCTAGTTGTAAAAGGAGCTCGTAGCCACTGGATCTGCCCCCACAGAGTGACTTCTTGGGGTCACCGGCCAGGCCAGCACCCGGTTGTTCTGTACAGTGATGCTGAGGGTGATCAGACCAGAGGAACCTGGATAATGTGGAGATAAACCTGGTCTGGAGATTTCCTGTCCATGGCCGTTTTAGCAATGGAATTTTGTACATAATTCAGGAGAGAACAGAACTTGCAGAACTCCAGAATGTATTGTGGTGGTTTCTGTCTTCTCATTAAATGCCCATCCGGCTACTCATCAGGTTTGCGCCAGATTTCTCCCCGCTCTCAACCCTGACTTCACTTCCGTAGTCCTTTATTTCTGTGTAATTGCTCTCATTTTCCTACACAGTGAGATTTAAGAGCCACTACGTTTATGTGAATCCAGAAGATTCTGTATGATAATAGGTTGATTTCACACCAAACCCTGTCTTGAGCCCTTAGCATGCTTTCCCCCTTTAGTCCCAGAAAAAGCCCATAAAGTAAGTGCAGTCGTCACCCTCAGTCTTGGTCTGTTTTCTGTTGCTATAACAGAATACTTGAGAGCAGGTAACTTATAAAGAGTATAGGTTAATTTGGCTCATGGTTCTGAAGACTGTGAAGTCCAAGGGGGGGTGGCTGCTTCTGGTGAATGCCACAGGCTGCTTCAAGCAAAGGACATGCTGACTTGTTAGGAAGGGAGAACTACACTCCCTAAATGACTAGCCCAGGCCCAGGAGAGCACAGCTCAAGCAGCCAGAAGGCTCTATCCCTGAAGCTCTGCCCCTAGAACCAAACCATCTTGAGGCCCCTCTGTAGCACTGTGCCAGCAATCAGGTCTCAGCATGCATTGCAGGGGGACAACCCAGGTTCACACTGCAGCACTCTCACTCACTGAGAAGACTTTGGGGGAGGCGGCTGAGCTGCAGCTTGCCCAAGATCACGCGGCCAGTATGTGGTGAGTGAAGCGGGGCCCACTTCAGACGTGGGCTCCTGCACCTGGCATTGGTCCCATGCTTCAGGGAAGAGGGGCTCTGGGAGCCAGCCCTCCTGGGTGGATCCAGCCTGTGCCTTCCTCACCATGAGGTCCTGTGAGAGAGCCATGGTTTCCCCATCTGTACCGCGGCCACCTATAGTCAGGTGGCTTCAAAAGTACAAAGACCTGAAAATAATCTAACCTCACAGAACATTTGCAAGAATAATTCTATAATAATTCTATAACTTCATATGCTCTTCAGATTCGTGAATGGTTACTATCTCCACATTGGCTTTATCTCTATTTTTTTTCCTTTCTGGAAATCTATAAATATTGCTATTTTTGTTAAAGCATTTGAGCATTAAGTTGCAAGTGTTTTGATCCTTGACCTCAAGCAAGGACATCTTCACTTTAACCACAGGGTACATCTATTCAGAAGATCTAATGTGAACACAGTACTGTAGTCTAACACATGATCCACATCCAGGTTTCAACAGTGACCCAACAGTCCAACCATAAGGAAGCTGCTTTGCCCTACTCCTGGATCCAATCCGGAATCACGTGGCTTTCGGTTGCTGGCTCACGCGAGGCTCTTTTAACCTGGGATGGCTCCTCCGTCTGCTGTGTCTCACATGGTGTTGCTTCTGAAGATGCCGATTGTAGAATGCCCCTCCTGCAGGCCTGATCTGTCCCGCGTGATTAGGTTCGGATTAGGCGCCTTGGGCACCAAAGCCTGGGAGGTGCGTGCGTCCTCCCAGAGATCACGCTGAAGGCACATGATGCTCCTTCTAATCTCTGGGGAGAGTCGTTGAGACTATAAATATCCCTTCCTCTCCGACTCGCTCCCCGGGGATTCTAGAACAGATGGGAAGGCCCCAGGCAGGGTGGTACCAGTGCCCGTCTGCACCTGGAGGCTTCTCGCCCGCCTCAGTCCTTCCTCCTGCTGCCACGGCCCTCCCTTGCCACCAGGACCCTGTGCTGCTCATGCCCCCCGCCTGCCGAGCACAGGAGTTTGCAGAGCAGGATTCCACAAGCGCTTGTCAGACCGAAACAGAGCAGAGCACTGAAGCGAGCTCCGAATCTCTTCCAGGGTGCGTGCGGCAACACTGGGGCCTTTCATGAGCTTTCCTCTGCAGACCCGAACACAAAGGGGCTTTTCATCTGCCTGCGGGGGGCTGAGGCTGACGGGCCTGAGTGGATGTGTATGTTAAAAGAAGGAAGGAAGAGGGGGAAGAAAGACCTCGGGGCAGGGGGCGGGGTCCCGAGACAGGAGGGGGCAGGAGAAGGAGCACCTCTCAAGCCAGCCACTCTCCTCCTCGTGGGGACGCTGTGGTGTGAACGTGCCCACAAAGCCCCTTGTTGGAACCTGTCCCCAGAACAGTACCGAGAGGCGGGACCTTCCGGGGCCAATCAGGTCAGCAAGGCTCTGCCTTCATCAAGGAGTCAGCTCTGCAGAGAATGAATGGTCCCCCTTCCCCACTCTCTGTCTCTATGTGTGGTCTGGCCCTTCTGCCCAGCAAGGAGGCCCTTGCCAAGAGTGGCCCCTCCAACTTGGACTCCCAGCCTCCAGAACTATGAGAAATTAATCTGTGTTCTTTATAAATCATAAAGTCTCTGGTACCCCGTCACAGTAGCATTCAGTGGACTAAGACAGTGTGGTCCCAAGGAGTAAAAGACCACCAAGGTGGTCCTCATTAGAGAGGTGAGAAATGCCCACTGGATCATTTGTTCAGTATTGACGAAGACCCCACTGCAGGCTGGCACTGGGGGAGAGCTGGGAGGGGGCCGCGAGCCAGAGGGAGGGCCCATGCTCATGGAGCATGCGTCGGTGGTGGGAAGCCGATGGGCACGGGTGGCCTACTTCCCCGCTCCTGTGCACACATCGCGGGGTGACAAGGGACAGCTGCACAGTCAGAAACAATAAACCAGATCTACAAACAGGCTGTGAAAGGATCTTAAAAACGTCATCAGCTGAAAGAAAGGCTGGATGTCATCTGGGACAAGCACACACGGCCATGCCCTAGGTGCACATGTGTGAGCACATGTGTGCACGTATGTCTAGGGCGTGTGCAGGCATGGCGGGAGGGAGGCGAGGAGGCAGGCTGGAAGGGGACAAGGGGGACATCGTGAAGCGAGAGGCGCTCTACTTGGAGGGATGGCGCAGGGCCAGGAGCTGGGCTGCGGGGTTGGCACCAGGCAGCTGCCAGTGTCCACAGAACCCTCTGAGGACCGCTCTGAGAGGACAGATGGGTGCTCACAGAGCTGAGTTTTTAAAGGAATGAGCCCCTGTTCTTGCCTCAATTTTCCTGCCCCCGGAGCTGGTTTCTCACCCTTTGGATAGTGGCAGCAAGGTTTCTTTGTGAGGGCCTTGATGTCCTAGTTGCCGGGTGAGTGGGTGATTGTGACATGTGAGAAGAGAGGGTCCTGGTGGCCAGGTGCCAAGGCAGAACGGCACCATGGTCTGGAAAGAGGGGTTGTAATTCATCATTGCTGCAGGAGGTTTTAACACACCAGACCCCACTTTTCTGAAATTTGTCTGCTTCGATTAGGTCCCCCAGGACTTTAAGCAATAGTTCCCTCAAGGGATTCTAATTCCCTAGGGCCTGGGGAAGGTGGAGCGGCCCAGCTCTCGTTCCCAAATGCTTGCCTCTTTCAATACATTTCCCTGTGGCTCTGTTTTGACCGCTGGACTTTGTGCGCACAGGCCTAATGTCTGCCCTTTACTGTTCATGCCCCATCCCTACCTGTTCCGAGCCAACTAACCTACCTCACAGGATGATCTCAACTGAACACACCCAAGGTCCAAGGAGAACGAGGACAGGATATTTTGTTTCAGTAATGAAGAAATGCAAGGGCTTTTCCTTCCTTCCTGTGTCCTGGGATTGTGCCTCTCCTGCTGCCAGGTGAGGCCGTCTCAGGGCAGCACAGCCCATGGACCTGGCACTACAAGACAGCATGGTAACAAGAGGAGGCAGGAGCCCCTCAGGCGCACAGTTACCTCCCCTTGATCACACAGTCTGGTTCACATTCCAGTCCCATCACCTGCAGACCAGCTGTGGGAGAGCCGCTGTATGGCTCTAAGGTTCAGGTTTTCCATCTGTGAAGTGGGAATATTACAGGCTGTCATGGGGTGGTCATGGGAAATCTGAGAGCCAGTGCATGCCAAGCCTTGTTGTGGGCCCGAACCACAGTGCAGTCCTGGAAATTCTTGGGTATTAACATCTTTATCCGCTGCCTAGGAGGATTGCCAAGCTAGCTTACTCCCAGAACGTCTTTCTGGGTGCTCAGGACACTGAGGTTCAGCTACGGGCACCTGTGGCTTTTACTTTCTAAACACAGAAAGCTGGCCATCCACAGCCAGCTCCAGGATTGGCTGGAACGTGCCAGTTCAGACTCTAGCCCGGGCCTATTCTTTTTTTTTTTTGGTACTGGAGATTGAACCCAGGGGCACTTGACCACTGAGCCACATCCCCAGCCCTATTTTGTGTTTCATGTAGAGACAGGGTCTCACTGAGTTGCTTAGCGCCTCGCTGTTGCTGAGGCTGGCTTTGAACTTGTGATTCTCCTGTCTCAGCCTCCCTAAGTGCTGGGATTACAGGCTGAGCCACCGCGCCCAGCCGGGCCTATTCTTATGTAAGAACAGGAGGAAACTGGACTCTGCCTGCTGATCTCTCCTCTGGGAAGCTCTTCAATTGCCTGTGTGTATTCTGCAGTGCACTAAGTTCAGGACAGCTTCCTTTTTCTAGAAATTCGGCATAAAGTCACTTAAGTGACTGAGTCAAAGCAGGATGAAGAGGGTGTGTGCTCACCTGAGCACGTGTGTGTAGACACGTCTGCATATGTGCTTGCATGTGTGTGTGGCATCTTGTTCCAGGTGGCCGCTGAGTTCCACCTCCAGGTTTCACCTTGTGGCCCTTTTGCTCAACCCTCAGCCCAGACCCGATTTGTCCCTCTGATGTTGGTGGATCACATTGGCAGGAATTATGAGCACAGTTTTGAAACCTATGCTTCCCAGATGGCACCAGGTTTCAGTGTGGCACTAATGACAGTTTCCCTGGGACACAGCATGGAGCAGCTCTGTGGCTGAGATTACAGAGTCACAAGAACTGTTCCACCCTGCGTGGTGGACCCCAGGGAAGAAGGGCCCTGGGAGGAGCAGACACAGCTGTGAGCACCAGCCAGCCATGTTTCTACCCTCAAAAGCACCAGGGACAAGGGTGACACCTGGGCTGTCCACACAGGATGCCACATTGAATCTCCCTCACACTCTGAGACTATGCCCAATTCGTCTTTTCCTCCCAGCAGCTGTCCCAGAGCCAGCCCAAAGAGGTTGCTCAGTAAGTGTTTGCAAAACAGACCCAAGGACAATTTGCTGGTAATTTAGAACAAAAAGGCCTTCCTGGATGTCGCCACAGGAACACTCTTGCTGCTCTGCACTGTTCCTGCTTTCAGCGGGGCACCTGCAAAGATGCCCATGATTTGCCCTCTGCTCGCTCTTCAGAGAAGCACTACCTGCACGTCTTCAGTCTCCACCGCAGGCTCTGGACCCTCAAGAGCAGGGTCCATCTCTCTCTTGCTCCCAGAGGGCCTATCTCTCCTCAACCACCCGACACTTAGAGAACCAAGAAACACAGGTTCCTTCCTGTTCTCGCTGAAGCCTTTTGCATCTGGTATCCAAATCGCAGCCAGGTGTCTGCTCCCCACGCGGCTGCTGATGAGCAGAAGAGGCCCTTCAGGCAGACGCGAGCTGCGTGGACCCTGACTGCTGAGCCTCACGTCCCTGGTGGACGTTTCAAACTGAATCTGAGGCTGACTGCTTTCTACAGAATGTGCACGTGACTTTACCATCAAGGAGAAACCAAACTCTCTCCCTACTCTCCCACTCACACAGGCGACTCCTAGGACCAGACCTGTGGAATATTCCCACACACTGAGCTGTCTGCCAGTGGACCCCAGCAGGGGTCTGCGAGTTAATTCAATCCCGACACCATCTGCCTGGAGATAGGGTCTGACAGTGCAGGTTGAGGGGTTAGTCTCACTGGACCTCAGCCACTTCAGGTGCCAATCACAACTAGTAAGTTGGCACCTGTACTTCTGACCAGCTGGCTTTACATGGGGTTCCCAGGACTTCTCTCCTTGCCTTTATTAATTTGCTAGGGAAGCTCACAGAACTTGTGTTTACCAGTGCTATGGTTTGGATAGAAATGCCCCCCCAAAGGCTTATGTGTGGAAGTCTTGGCCCCCAGCCTCTAGCACCACTGGGAGGTGGTGGAACCTTTAGGAGGGGGGCCCAGTTGGAGGAAGGAAGCTGCTGGGGTGTGCCCGTGGAGGGGTTATTGGCACCTGAGCCTCTTCCTCTGTCTCTGCTCCCCGGCAGCCATGGCAGGTGCAGCTTCCTCTGCTACACGTTCCCAGCCATGACGCACTGCCTTATCCCAGGCCCACAGGCAACAGAGCCAAGAAACCATGGGCTAAACCCTCTGCAACCACCAGCTGAAACAAACCTTCTGTCTTTTAAAGTGACTTATCTCAGATATTTGTTGCAGTAACAGAAAATCGACTGACACAACTGGTTTATTATGAAAGATACGACAAAGGCTACAGGTGAACAGCCAGATGGAGGAGGAGGGAGGGGCCTGTGGCGGGGGCAGTGCGGGGCTTCGTGCCTTCTGTGGGTGCACCACCTTCCTAGCACATTCGTGTGTTCAGCAGCACGCAAGTTCATCAGGTATCGTTGCTCCAGAGCACAAGCTTCATGCCCCCTCCCTTCTGAGAGGCTAGCAGGTGGACTGGAAGTTCCCGTTTCCCAGTCACCTGTTCTTTCTGGTGACCGGCCCCACCCTAAGGCTCTCTAGGGCCCCCAGCCTGGGTTATCTCATCAGCAAGAGCTCAGGTGTGATCCAAAGGGCTCACTGACCATAGCAAAAGGGACTCCTACCACTCAGGGAGTCCCGGGGTGACAGGAACCAGGGGAAAAGCCCAGATGTATTCCAAATTGCAATACCATACCTGCAGCATGTATTATCTTAAAGCTCCCCCAACTTTCTTATCTAGGTTAGAACCAGAGAAGTTCTCTTTGTCTAAATGAACCTGTCGATTTATCTTCTTAGGTACAGTCTTGCATACAGTGCTAGCTGTGCTAATATTCCGTCTTCTCCTCCTTCAGCAAATCCATGTTGGTTCCTCTCATTCGGTATTCCAACTCAGATCCAGAAGCACAAACTCACCATGCCGGTGCACACGCGTGCACGCACACACACACACCCATGACAGGTCTCTGTGCTTGCTAGGAAGAATTTCTCTGGTGTCAAAGAAGCCCAAAGTTTTCACTTTATTAGCAGTCAAGTTCCACTTAGAGAAGAGCAAAGACAGCTGGGCTCCTTGCTGGGTATCAAAAGGTGGAATTGAATTGGTGGGGTCTCTGCGTGCTGGATCCAGAGGCCTTGAAGGGTCATCAATCAAGGAGCAGTGGAAAAAACACGGACTTAGAAATAAGCCCCGTTTCAAAAAAATGCTCTCTGCTGTCCAGCCGTGTGTCACATAACAACACTCTGGTCAATGGCAGACCACGTGTGCTCTGGGGGTCCCACAAGATTCTAAAGAAGCTGAACATTTCCTACTGCCTAGTGGTTTACAGTCGTGTACGGTGTGTATGTGGTGATGCTGGTGTGAACACACCTACCATGCGGGGGCTGCATGGAAGTGCAGCACATACAGTCATGTGATTGATCAGGTGTTGGTCTATGTGCTTACCCTACTTTACTTCTTTTTTTTAAATTTTTAAATTTTTTTTTATTTTTAGTTGTTGATGGATCTTTATTTTATTCATTTATTATTTATATGTGGTGCTGAGGATCGAACCCAGTGCCTCACGCATGCTAGGCCAGCTCGCCACCACTGAGCCACAGCCCAGCCCCTACCCTACTTTACTTCTTGTGGTAATTTTAGAGGCAATATTATCTTGTGCTTATAAAAAGCAGTTTACTGCAAATCGCGTGCCAGGTTATGCCGGCCATGGACTCCTGCGTCTTGTGTTTACTGTGGCTCCTGATTGAGGCCATGTTAGAGAGTGACGTGCACCATCTGGGTTTGCGGGTGTGATCTCTGTAACGTTCACACGATAAACCACCTGAGCGAGCTTCTCACAGTGTGTCCGCTCAGCAAGTGACACGTGGCTGTATTTCTTAGCAAAATCTTAGGCTCTTTGCAGTTTCTGTAGTGGGAGGGGTCTAGCTGAACGCTTAAAACTCTGGTTCCAGACCAAAGTACCTGGGTTCGAATCCTGGCCCTGAGTTTTCTTTTTGAGTGACCCTGGGTGAATTTCTTAATAAACCTTGGCTTCCATTACTTTGCTTACAAAATGAGGCTAGTAATTGTATCTACCTGTAGGACTGTGAGGCTCAAATGACTTCATCTGTATGCAGTTCCTAGAATGATGCCAGGAACCATGGCAATCACTGGGTGGGGGGAAATAGCTAATATCATTTGCAAAGTGGGTCTCTGATGCCCACGTGATTGGGAAGTTATGGGAAGATTAAAAGTACTAACATTTACACACCTGGTGGTACCAGGGAGCAGGGCTTCCACCTTCCTCTTCTAACTCCATCATACCTGGAACATTGACTTATCATGAGCAGCTACAGAAGCTTTGAAAGGGGAAAAGGCAGGAAGCAGGTAGTGTGGGTGAGGGGAGGTTAGAGCAGAAGGAAGGTGATATGTCTCTGCCCTTGTCCTCTCTGCCTTCCCCAGTGGCCCGCCCCCTGGTCTCATGGCTCACAGAAGAAGGTGCCTCTGGGGGCTGGACCAGATTCACTCTGCTTCGCAGAGTGGCTTTATCAAGAGCCTGGCCCTTGCTTGGATCCTACAGCTCTGGGCTGGGCCACCTTCCCCTGGAAGCTCTGGGCATCCTCTGAGCAGAGTTCAGCAAAGTCCTTCTGAAAGAGTCCCACGTGGCACTGGTGGCTTTGCAGGCCACGTGTCTCCTCTCAGGTGTGCTACTCAGCCCCACCAGCAGAGCGCTGGAGCAGTGACAGATGACACCTGAGTGAACGGCGTTGGCGTGTTCCAGTAAAAGCTCACGTGGGAGTACCGAAAATTCAAGAAACAGCATTCCTCTCTTGATTTTTTTCAACCCATTGACAGGGCGAGAACAACCTCAGCTCAAAGGCCATGCGGAAACAGCATGGGGCTTGGTCTGACCCACAGGTTCCAGTCTGCTCACCCTAGCAGACTCCAGTCCCCAGGTGGGCTGGGGTTGTGGCTCAATGGTAGAGTGCTTGCCTGGCATGCATGAGGCACTGGGTTCGATTCTCAGCACCGCATACCAATAAATAAAGATCCATTAACAATTTAAAAAAAAAGAAAAAAGAAAAAAGAAAACGACTAGGCCTTGTTATGTGGTTTTTGTCCCATATCAATGTCAGACTTGACACTGGCCTTCTAGGGGAGCCGTGCTGCATTCCGGTTCCTCACATCTCCAAGAGAGGGGGCGTTTTACCCCACTACTTACTGGTCTATGAACCACGGCATTGACTTGTGCCAATGGACTTCAGCAACTTCGAGCTCCTCACCCTCTTTTCATTCCCATTTCTACATCAATGTCTGGTGGCATTCACTAATGAATAGTTATTTCATTCTGTGGTAAAATAAACCCGAGATTAAAGTGACCATTTTAACCACAGGAAGTGTCCCGTTCGCTGGGTTTAAGCACGTTGATGTCATGCGAGCCACACCGCTTTTGGGTTCCAGCACTTTCCGCCACTCCCTCCCTGAGCAGTTTTCCATGCTCTGGTGGCCATCTCTGTGGCAGCAGGCTCTTGGAGGATGGAGCCCCTGCCTTCGTGTAGGTGCTAGGGTTCAGAGTCAGAGGGAGGAATTAAAATAGCCACACTGGGTTTAGAAAAAAACCCACAGCTGTGTTTAATTTATCTGAGCATTCTTTCTTTTTTATTCTTCTCTCACTCTATTTTCATTTTATTATGTAATGAGATTAATTTTTTGTGTGTGGTAATAGAGATTGAACCCAGCGTCATGCATACGCCAGGCAAGCGTTCTACCACTGAGTCATATCCCAGCCCCTTTTTAAAATTTTGAGACAGAGTCTCGCTAAGCTGCCCAGGCTGACCTTGAACTTGTGATCCTCCTGCCTCAGCCTCCTGAGTAGCTGAGGTTACAGATGTGCACCACCAAACCTGACGATCCTGTTGTTTTAAACATGCAGTCACACACATCATGAGTTTGTAGGTTTTATTTTGTAAGACTCATCCAAAAATAAATTATTTCTCCTCAGTTAGCCATGGCTTCAGTCCCCCTTTCTAGGTGAAGAGGGCAGCCTTAGACTGTGACCACAAGACAAATCAAAACATGTAAATTAAATGCATGGAATGAGTAAATGCAGTTTTCTCATTCTTTCTCTACACATATAGATATCTTTCACATATTGTTAAAGTAAAATAGCAGATGACCCTAAATATTACTAACACTACATTTATGTAAATCATTAACATTGCTGTGTGTGAAGTACCCCTTTACTTAACACAAGGCAAAGGCCTAGCTGACCTCTCTTTGACCATTTGTCCCAATACCTAATTTACTTCTCCTGGGAAGCATCAGACTCATGTAGAAAATGAACTTTAAAGACACTCTGATCCTTATTTCAGAGTCAAAGTCCGACGGGATTGTGTGTAACTGGGTTGAGGCTCTGTCAACGCAGGGTTTCAAGACAGCGTGGCCTTGGAAATCCTGTCAGTGGCTTTTGCACCACGGAGGCTTTCAGCTGCTGATTTAAACTTGACGGGGACAAGGGCCAGAAGGTGCTCGTCACCCAGATGGCAGCCTTCTTCCTGACCCTCCAGCTCCTCTATGCACCTGCCTGAAGGGAACAGAGGCAGATGTAGGGGAAGGAGTGCACTTGAGATAGGCACACTGGTGGCTTGGGTCGGGGTCACAGGGCAGCCAGGGGATCATCTCTCCCCACACAGGTGGCAGCCTTCTCAGAAGTGGATTTGCAGCTTGCCTTTGCTACATTATCTCTCCCACCAAGTATTTACTAATCTATGTTGTCCTCCTAGATGTGGCAACTCTGATCAGTGTCCCTTGGTGTCTGCTCTGAGTCTGGGCCTCACAAGCTTCTTTCAGTTGTGGGATCTGGCTGACCACCTTGGAGCACGTGGGGTACCCGGGCGGGTATATGACTCTTCTGGGCAGCAGATTCACTAGCCTATGTGGATGGACTCCTTTTTGTGAGCTCTTAAATATGCAAATTGGGTTTTTCTTAGGGTTTAGCAGGGTAACACACACACACACACACACACACACACACACACTGGATGGAGATTAGAGCATTTGGAAGGATTTCTGCGAAGTCCTTTGCTGCTGAAGGTTGCTGTCTTCCTGTCGGGTCCCTTCTGGACAATCTAGATAAAGAGCTCAGGTAGAGCTGACCACCTAAAGGAACCAGATCAGGATGGGAATGGGGCTTTGCAGGGAACGTCTGAGGTCAGACCCACCCAGGCTGGGCTCTGCAGGACTACTGTTGGCCGCTTGCCCAGACTTGCACCTCTGGGACCACCGCTTGTGGTTTGGTGTCTATTTTAAACTCCAGCCAGCAGCCGCATCCTCACTCTTCCGCAAAGGGGCTCCTCAAATCTCTGGTTAAATCTCTGTCCTGCTCATGAGCGTGTAGCACTAACACTGACGGTTCCTAGACACAGGGTCCCGATGGCCAGCCACTGAAGAGTCTCAGAGGGGAATTATCAGAACAAAGGCGGTGGGAACCCCGAGCAGAGGCTTGCTGTGGTCAGAGTGAGGGCCTCGTGGGAACGTGTGGGTGCCCCTGGAGCCCTGATGGAGCTTCAGTACTGTGCAGGTGGCACCTGGCAGCCCTGGGTGGCTGGTCACTACCAAGCCCTGAGACCCCCCTTCTGAGCAGCTAGTCTGCTCCTTCAGGCAGCTCAAGTGGTGTTTCATGTTTCAGGATGGACATTCAGTAGGTCACCTCAGCTTTACAGCCACAGCAGACACTTGTTGGCATCTCCTGAGAGGGGGCAGTCCTTGAAGGGACTCTATCTATTGAGTCCCACTGTGTTACCTGAGCTGTAACACACACTCACAGTGCCCTAGAGCTCCTGTTCCTGTCACTGTTCCCTTCCTGTACATTTTGACAATGAGATTCCTTGTCCTGTAGCCTAAGACTTTCAGCAAAGCCTGTGGTCCCCCATCTGATAGTTGAAATTAAATGAACCTTTTAATTTTCACTAAAACACTTAAATATTATTTAAAATTAAATAAAAACCCAAATTGCATTTACTTATGTATTTTTTTCAGTGCAGTCAGACCTGCTCCCTGGCTTGCCAGAACAGCAGTTCTGATGGAATCCCACCTGCCATCTGGGGAATCTATCCTTGCGGCTTTCCGGGCTGGAGCTGCCAGCTCTCATCACATGGCCTCCAGCCCATGACTCTTCATCAGAGCATCAAGTGACCGGGTGGACGTGCTGTGAGGCTGCTTTGCAGAGCACTGCCCCGGGAGGCCTGCTCTGGGCCTGGGCCTTTCCTTGGCTCCTTTCCAAAAATGCATCTGATTTCCTGTGCTGAGAGCCGAGACCGCTTCTTATAAGAGCCTCTAGGTTAGCCTTGAACGGTTTCTCAGTACATTACAGGCGCTCTGCGGGAAGGGCCAACACACAGGGGGCTCCAGTGCTGTGAGGAAGGGGCTGCGAGACAGGAGCCCAAAGTCCTGGCTTGAATTCTGGCTTTGATGCCCGAGTAGCTATGTGGCTGTACAAGTTAACTGATGTCTCTAGGCTTCCATGTGTAAAACAAGAACCTCAGACAGGATGCCTATAGAGGAGTGAGCTCAGTCAGGCCTCAGAGTCAGACAGAGTTGCATTCAAGTCCTAGCGCTGCCACCCACTGCCTTTGGGAGCTGGCTGTCCCCACCCTCCCAGAGCCTCCGTGGCTGGAAGAGATGGTATCTGCCTTCTGCAGTTCTTCGGAAATTAAGAGATGATTTCTGTACTGTGCCTGTCCCATGGTTAGGCACCAAAGACGTGTTTTTGCTGACAATAAAATGAGAATAAAACACAGTATATCTCTACACCCATGGATTTTTGAAAGGATCAAATTAATATATGTGACAATATATAAACTATCAAGTTATATAAAACACCTTTGTCATTATTAGAATCTGCTTTTTTTCTCTCTAATAAATTCACTTTTTCTTCCCCAAGTTGTTTTTGTTTTAATTTTTTTGTAGTTGTAAATGGACAGAATTACTTTATTTTACTTGTTTATTTTATTTTTTTAAATATTTTTTCAGTTGTTGATGGATCTTTATTTTATTTATTTATTATTTATATGTGGTGCTGAGGATCGAACCCAGTGCCTCACGCATACTAGGCAAGCGCTCTACCACTGAGCTACAGCCCCAGCCCTATCCTCCCCTAAGTTTTTATTTAAAACATTTCCACCCTGGAAAAAATAGGAAACATTGTTCCGTTATGTAAAAGCATCTGAACATCCTTTCCCAAGGTTCAGCAAGGATTAACATTGGCTTCATGGGCTCCACCTGTCTGTATCTGTTTCTCTTTATCTAGCTCTCATCTCTTCACCTGTAACGTACTGAGCCACCTGAAAGTCAGTCACCAACGTCACAACTGTCCCTCCAAGTGCTTAGTGAGTGGAGAACGGCCCAAGAGTCGTGGCCACACTGCTGCTGGTAAGCTCTGCGCTGTTATTCCCCCGTCAGCTATGTGGGATGCTACGTGGGATCACCGTGGCCTGGGGGGCACATAGATCTGGAAGTCCAGCATCCAGGTGTTAGGTGCTGGGGCCTCTCCCTGGTGTGCAGGTGGCCTGCTCTGCTGTGTCCTCACACGGCGGGGAGAGAGCGAGTGAGAGGGGCCCCGTGTCTCTGCCTCTTGCAAGAACGCAATCAGGGCCACCCTTGTGACCTGCTCTGGATCTGCTTCCTCCCAAAGGCCTCGCCCAGGGAGGCAGGACTTGAACTTGCAGCTTACCAGGGACACGGCATTTGATTCCTGACCATCTCTGAGGACCCTGACGCTGATGCTACAGCCGCTAAAGGGCAGTGTGCATTTGGGTCCCCCAGGCACCCCACAGCCGTCCTTACAGCTACTTATTCCAACATGGGATCCTACGTTCTGCTTGGTTGTCAAGTCTCTTCAGTCCTCTTTAATCTGGAACTGTGTGGCCCAACTCCGAAGCCCCATCCACACTTGGCTACTGAGCACTTAAAATGTGGCCAGTTCAAAACGATTGCACTAAAGACTGAGAAAGAAATGAAAAAGAACGTAAATTATCTCATTATATGAATTTTTTATATTGGTTTCACATTGAAGAGATAATATGTTGAATGTATTGGGCTAAAATGCATTATTAAAATTAACTTCCCCTGGGGGCTGGGATTGTAGCTCAGCGGTACAGCGCTTGCCTCGCATGTGTGAGGCCCTGGGTTCGATCCTCAGCACCACATACAAGGCAATAAAATAAAGACATTGTGTCCATCTACAACTAAAAAAATATTTAATTTAAAAAAAATTAACTTCCTCTGTCTTACAGCTTTGTGATTTTACTTCTTGCATTATATTTCTATTGGACAGCACTGTTCTAAAATATTCTGTCCTGCTTGTGTGTGTTTGTGTGTGTCTTTTGTGATACAGATATCTTTTTAAAAGTCCCAGCCAATTATCTTGTAGGGTGCCCCACAATCTGGATTTATCTGTTTCTTTTTTACAATATTCTGGCTAAATCTGTGACAATAATGCAATCTAAGTGATCGTTATGTTTGGATGTGAGGTGTCCCCCAAAAACTCCCATGTGAGACAGTGCAAGAAGGTTCAGAGAAAGTGATTGGGTTGGGAGAGTCTTAACCCAATTAGTGAATTAATAACCTGATGGGATTAACTGAGTGGTGACTGAAGGCAGGTGGGGTGTGGCTGAAGGAGGTGGGCATTGGGGGCGTGGCTTTGGGGTATGTATTTTATCTAGTGAGTAGAGTTGCTCTTTCTGCTTTCTGATCATTATGTGAGCTGCTTCCCTCCGCCACATTCTTCTACCATGTTGTTCTGCCTCACCTGGACACCTGAGGAATAGAGCTGGCTGTCAATGGACTGAGAACTCTATAACCGTGAGCCCCCAGATAAACTTTTCCTCCTCTACAGTTGTTCTGGTTGGGCCTGTTAGTCACAAAGCTGACTAAAACAGTGATGTTGGCCCTTTGCATGAGGAGGCTTGTTGTGTGTTTATACCACCATTGGGGACACAAAGCATGATCTCTCTGTTAAAGTGGCATCTGCTGGATTCCTTCGAAAGGCCACTCCCCACCCTCGTGAATCCTGAGACCATGTGAATGTCCTGCTCCTACATACAACCTTACCATCTAGGGATGATCCCTGCTCTCTCAATTATACGTTAGTGGTTGCAAAAATCATAGGCATCTTAGTCTTTCATTTTAACTCAGCTGCATGACTCATGTCCTATTTGAGTCTTTTGTGCTAAAACATGGTGAACGATTCACAACTTTCTAGGTCTCATTATTTTACTGGTTGCGCAGCATTCCATTATACACAATGTAAAATAAGACATGGTTTACTTAATCCTTATTGATAGTTATTTAGATTGGTCCTAAATTTTTTCCATTAAAGTATCGATTCCATGAATGTCTGTGTACACTGTCCACCCAGTCATCTCTTGCTGAGATACATGGCTAGAAGTGGCATTTAATTTCCAAGTATGTTTGGTTCAATTTGTGATACATGCACTCAAATTGCTCTCCAGAAATATCACCCAGTTCACACTTCTCGTGAGTCAGCCAGGATGCTTTCAACTGCAAAGGAACAAAAATCCCAGCACATCTGAGCTTGAATAATAAAGACATTCCTTCGCACGGAAATCAGAACTCGGAGTGACAGTTCATATACTCTATTTTCTCTTAAACTTTATTTTACTTTGTTTTAGAAAAACACTGACAGAAACCTACTAAGCAGACTTCATAACTCGTTAATGGATCACGGCTACAGTTTGAAAGCGCTGGTTTGAAATCTTCAAATTCCTCTCTGGATCTGGGGTAGGTAAACCAACTCTGACGACTTCTGTTAGGAAGAGGAATGAATGCCTTTGTCTTATCTCCACGGGGTGGTGGAGTACCGCTTTCCCCAGCCCTCCTCACTCTGGATATCACTGGACTTTCAATAAGCCATCTCCCTTTCAAAAGTTCCCTCTGTGCCCCAGTAAGATTTCACAGGAGAGCAGCACGGCTCAGGTAGACTTAGGCGGGAGGCCTATCTGCATTCCTAATCTGGAGCCTCCATTTAGCAGCCGAATGACTTAGGTCAAGCTCCGGCACGTGCACTCTCTGAGCCTCTGGCTCTTCCCCTCTGGAATGAGCATAATATGTATCTCACAGATTTGTTGCGAGAATTAAGAGATCATTTGTGTAAACCGTTGTGTAAAGTGCTTAGTATACATTCTAAAAATGCATTTCAGAAAACCATTTTTTTAAAAAAAATGGGTGCTGCTTTTAAAGTTCTCCTACTGATGCAGTTGAAGCCTGAATTTGAACCCAGCACACCAGGGAACAGCAGTGGACAAGGATTAAGCTCCTCCTGAATAACCATGTTTCGCAGGCCCCTGGGAGCTCACGGTCCACAGAGAGTGAGGAAGGGGTCGTGGGGCACATCCTGGGCAGAGCCCTGGGGCTCTAAGAGATCAGGAGAGAGGCTGATGTGGATGTGAGAGCAGCTCCCAGAAGCTTAGTTAAGGAAAAGGAGGCAAATGAACTTTAAAACAGGAAATGCGCCCAGCAGACACATTTTCACGCCTAGTACCAGGTAGGAGCCCACACATAGTCTTTCTCTGGGCTTGCACTGCTATTGGGGTCCTGGCACCACCTCACCAAGTGTAGTGCCTGTCTCCCTTTGATGGGAACAGACAGAAGTGGTGGGAACATGAGGTTAAGGGCATCATTCTAAAAACTGTGCCCACTGTGTGGACGCCCACATGCTTTTTCTTTTAAAAAGCAATTTACCTGAAGTCCTGTCTGGTTTAAGTGGACAGAATATGTTACTTCCTCAGCAAATTACCTGTTATCTACCGGAGAAATGCAGGTCTGAAGAGATTCTGTAAAGGAACCCAAGTTACCCTGAAGGGAGATAAGGAGAACTCCCCCTGATCATACAAACTGTAAAAATAAGTTCCAATTAGAACCAGTCAGCATGGCCAAAGTGACCTAGAGTGGGTACAGCAGTGGAGACTTGAAAGTCTGATGTCAGCCTGCTGTCTGTCACTCAAAAGCCAGGAAGTGAACCTGGGTAGGACTCTCTGGAAACTTTCCTGGGAGCCCCAGGAGAACTGGAGTGCAGGAGAGGCACACTGTCCTCTCCTGAGAGGACCTACTCTCCCCCTTCAGAGTGTCTCCTTTCTCCCTTTCCTATTCCTTCTAATAAACTCATGCCTGTTACTGAGTGACACGTCTGAGATCTTTCTGACTTGATCGCAAGCATCTGGGTTTGAAGGGGCACTTCATGCTGCCTCAGTTTCCTGGAAGGTCCAGCCCTGTAACACCTCAGATCCTCAAGCCAAGGTCCCTGTCTTCCCATCCCGGGACAGCGGCCAGCATCTTGCCTGACACCTTTCACGTGTTGAATTCATGGGGAATGCCTGACTGGCCCATGGAAGCTGCAGCTGTCGTGGAAGATGCTGGAGTCACTGGAGGGTAGTTTCCATTGGATTATCAGTTTCCCTCTGCATCCTGTAGTTTGTGTACAAGTCTCACAGCCAATCTCTCCTTAATAAGGAGAGAAGCCTAAGCATGTAGGGCAAATAGGAAGTGGTGAAAGAATGAGGAGGAAGAAAAAGAAGTGTTGCATCTTCTTACAAAAGAACAGACCCCACAGAGGGAAGGTCTGCAGACTGCGAAGAGGCTGTAGGGCCTGGTGTTCACAGTCAGTACCAGCTGCCAACGTTTGCTGAGCTCTAAACTTGGCCTTTGTTGTCCCGAGAATGTGGACACACTGACTTCAGTTGAAGGTCGCTAGCCCCAATGAAAGAGGACAAATGGCAAGAGCAGGTCAATCGTAGAAGCAAAATGTCCCCAGAAGAGGTAAAATTTAGGTGACGTCAGAACCAACACTATCTGTTTTGTGACAAGTGACAGGACTGTTTGAAATTGTGGATGGACTGGTAACAACAGTGCTAACATTTATAGTGTCACTGTTCCTGTTGACTTCTTTGCCCTGACTTTATCCCAATAGAGCAACAGAAATCTACAAATGAGAAAAAACAGTCCCCTGAAATGTATTTACTGAGCTAAGCACCTTAGATGAAGTATTTCTTATAGTCCTCTTATTAAGTCTGTAAGATAGGTATAATCATCCCCACTTTAGAGGCCAAGAGCCAGATGCACAGAGAGGGTAAGTAACTTGCTCAAAAGCCCACAGCTAAGTAGTGGTGGCAGAATACGAATCCAGGCTCTCATAAGAGATCACTGTATACAATATTGCCAGCCCATGAAATCTCACTGTTATACAAATGAAATAAAAAGGCAGTTGATTTCTGAAATGCAGATGCATTCTATGGCGTTAACTCAAAGCCTGAAAACATCCCTGGGATTGGGAGCATCAGTTGTAGCATAGGGGTGGTGCTAAAACTTCCAGGGACCTTGGAAAAACTCGAGAACTGAGGGAAGGGCCACTTCAGCCTCATCGTGGGGAATAACCAAGCCTATGTGGACTCTACTCCATGACACAGGCCCGCTGCCAGGCCTGGCCCATCAGGCCACAGCAGCCACTGTAACGACTGAGCCATCAAGACAGCTTTCTCCCTAAGGACACACACTGCTAAGACTGAATTCGATTAAGCCAGTCTTTGAGCCTGCACCTGGAGGGGAGACTGTATCTCTGTCTTTCAAAACTGGACTAAAAGGGGCAGTGGCTGTAACGTGGAGACCTGTACTCCCCTCCTGCTGGGTGCCTGCACCTCCGGCCCCTGTCCCCTCCTCAGGGAAGCACTGCAGTCCAGTGGAGCTCTCCAGACCTGCTCTCTTCCCCAGTGAGGTGCTGGGTGCCCCCCACTCCGCAGGCACCAGCCTCAACCTGGTCATTACCAGTTTTGCCAGCTCTTAGTTTGACCAGCTCAACCTTGGGTCCTTTGCTTCATTTGAGACAGAAATCACAAAGGCAAGCCAGCAATACACTTGAACTAGGCTTTGTTGGGGTTTATGCTCAAGCACACAGGTAGGGCCCCTTGGCTGTTCCCCAGGACTTGAAAAGTAAAGCTTCCGTGGATGATAATGGGGGAGGGGGTGCACCCCACCTCAAGATTTCTGCGCACATATTATCAGTTTTTTTGTTCTGGGTACTGGGGTTTGTACTTGACCTGGAGATCTGCTGATGTTAGATCCCTGCCACTGAGCTCAAAGGATGGCTGTGTCCCTGCCCCACCCCAGGAGATCACCTGCTGGTCAAGTCCAGGGTTGCAGAAAAACTTGGGGGAGGAGTCCCCAGCTCCTGGGCCTGGTCCTTGGGGATGCACACTTTGAAAGCAGCTTGTGTTGGGTGGGAGCCTTGGCGGGTGCTCTGTTTCAGTTATTTCTGTTACTCCGAGGCCACAGAGGGCCGAGTGCCAAGGTCAGACAGCAAACAGAAAAAGGCAAGGACCCACCCATCAACACACCAGCATTTTTCTTTTAAAGCAGACACGGAGGTCATTTCCGACTCTGGCATCCTATATCATGATCCTAGGAAACATTTACTCAGATACAGCACACAAATTAGTTGATGGCTTCCCTTGTTGCTCTAAACTGCCAGGGCCAGAGACAGAGGCCAAGAACAGTGAAGTATCTTGCCACCAAAGGAAATTGCTCCAGGTTCTAGTCACTGGTGCAGGGGGCCTCTCCCCAACCCAAGTCCTGATCTTTTTTTTTTTTTTTAATATTTATTTTTTAGTTGTAGGTGGACACAATAGCTTTTATTTTATTTTTATGTGGTGCTGAGGATCGAACCCAGTGCCTCCCGCGTGCTAGGCAAGCACGCTACCACTGCGCCATAACCCCAGCCCCCAAGTCCTGATCTTTTTCTCAGCTTCTTGAGCAGAAAGAAAATCTGATGAGCTCAATCAATGCCTAAAAATCAAGGGTAGTTCTCCCCACCCTGGGCTAAATTCCAGCTCTTCCCTCAGGGTGAAGACAGTCTTCATGCTCTGTCCCCTGCCTGCCTCTTGGGTTTCAGCTTTTATTATGATGATGATTATTTTTAAATTGGCAGATCAAATTGTGTGTATGCTCCTGGACAGCAGGACATCCTGCAGGGCACCGTAGCTGTCAGCCCCAGGGCCCCCGGACCACATCTCAGCCAACAGTACCAACAGGCCAAGCCTGGGTCTCGGTGGCCCCACAACACCCTCCCCCTGCCTCTCCACCCTGGCCTTCAGGCTTCCTCTCAGCTAAGATGTCACTTCCTGCTTTTCCTGCACCAGAGCCCAGCAGTCCCAGGCACATTGTGGCCCCTGCAGTTACCCGCCTCCCCCAGCCGCCAATCCTCGAGAGCAAGCGGGCTCGGTCTTCACTGCTGTAGTCCCAGAACCCTGCCACGTTGTCTGGCACATTGCAGACACTTGACAGATATTTATGGTTGACTCATATGATTTTTGATGTTTTTTGCTATTTAGAATATAGTTAGCTGTTTTCTTTTAATACTCTCTGCTGTGTACTGAAAATAACCAAGTGACTCATAGTTTCTTTGGCTCCAAGCTGACGCCTACTGATGCCATGCAGAGGGCAGGACCCCCCCACCCCCCCAGCACATGCTGGGTGGAGCTTCAATCATACCGTGTAGGAACTTGAATGCTACACTGAGAAACTGGCTTCTACCCAACACCAGGGAGGGTCAGTGGACATTTGCTTGGGACCACGGAGTGTGCAATTACAGCTCTGCCCCAAGATGAATGTTTCTGTGAAGGATGGATTGGCAGAAAGAAAACCCTGAGCATAAGGGAGACTGGCTGGGAAACCATGGCAATAATCAATCAATGGGCCAGGCTGCTGGGGTCCGTGGAGAGGAGGGGCCAGATTTGAACGGAGAGGTAGGACTTGGCAATCAAGCAGATATAGGGGCAAAAGAAAGGGGCTCGAGTAGATTTCAAACTCCTGGGTCTGGAAAACATGAAGGCAGGTGACACCACCAACAAAAATAGGGGTCATTAGAGGGGTCACGGGATGTGCCTTGCTTTGTTTAGGGAGGAGAAGTGTGTGTTGGATATGGTCGCAGAGAATCCAAGTTCTAAAGCTTAATTATTCCAACATGAATAGAGGTAAAATTTATCGAGTAGTTATTCTGTAGTAATCAATCACTTTACAAAATTGACTTCTTGGATGCTGACAACACAGATTCTATTGTTCTTCCCTTCTGTGGATACAGGAGCAGAGCTAAGTCACTTCTTCATGTTCACCCAGCTGCTCTGAATGGCAGAGATGGAATTTGGCCTGTGGTCTGTGACCTGGCACCCTCAGGGTGTGGGACAGAGAGGTTGGAGAGAGAGTTCAGAGCTCTCTGCAGAGGTCAGAAGGGTCCACACGGGATGTTGGTGGCAGCTCTGAGCTCAGACAAGGTTGTCCAGGGAGGTGACGTGCAGAGGCAAGAGCTGGCTACCAAGTACAGAAATGGAAGGCTGAGGGCAGAGAGGAGAAGGCGAAGGGAGACGAAGGAGGGGCAGCCACAGAGGCAGCGGGTGGAGGAAAGATCCCAGGAGGCAGAAATGTCCCTGAAGAGAGGTGAGGTCCTGAGCCGTATGGGGGGGGGGGTAGGAAAAGTCGTTTAAGGCCTTGCGACTGCCTGTTATGCATTCTTTGTTGGTCGGGCTGATAGTCAGTGTTCTGAGAGCTCCCGGGCATGTACCGTGCAGAAGGAAATGCCCAGGAAGCAAGCTGGGCAGCAGCAGCAGCACTTGAAGAATGACCCTGAGGACCGGCAGAGAGGGCCGGAGGGAGATCGCCACTGTGGTCTCCATGCCACAAAGATGCAGAGCCACTGGCCAAGTATGATCCCGAAGGCTGCTCGAATCCCACAGGGCACCATCTCCACAGCAGATGGTGGGGCTCCGTTTGGACACATAATCTGCAGCAGCCTTGGCTCTAGCATCCTGGGGCCCCTGGATCACTTGATCTGAAATCAAGCTCTCTTTTCAGCTCCAGCACCAGATGACAGGGAGGTAGCCGTTCCCAGAACACGCCAGAACTCGTTTCCATCCAGCACCATTCAGATAAGACTTGGCTTGCAAGGGCAGAGTTTAGAAGCAGATGGAACCATCTGTCTAGCTTGGCCAGTGGTGAGGTGATTTTTGGTTTGAGGCACAGAGGTTCTGAGCCTTGGGACATTTGAGACCTTCTCTCCTCACACTGGCCCCTTCGGGAGAGGAGAGATTCCTTTCCTTTTCCTTGGTTCAATAATTGATGAGCTGGCATCCAAGCTGCTTTGACTGAGTTCCTGTACGAGGCTTAAATGGCCTCAAAGTGTCTGTGCTGGAGGAGCAGCAGTCAGCAGGGACGGGAGAACAGCACAACTAAAAGAACAGGCCCACCCTCAGTGCATGAGACAGAGAGGCCGGAGAGAGGCAAAGCTCCAGCCCTCATTGTGCTGACTGGCAAATGCACATTTTCTTAGACCTCAGATCTGGAAGGGACCAGTACTGAGTCCTGGGAGCAGGACCCAGGACCCAGGTGTCTCAACTTACAGCCCAGCTCTCTTTCCAGTGTAGTATTCAGAAAGCAATTGATCCATCCGCCCTTGGATGTTTGTCCTCTATCAGCATTCCAGCCTCTAATGTCACTTAGTGTCCCCAAAAGCATATATTTGTGCATTAGGCAACACAAAAGGGAGATGGACAGACAAGCTTTTAAAAAGCCCTGAGCAGATGCCCAAGGAGCCCCTTCAGAGGGAACATGAGCTTTGGGGAAAGGCCCCTCCTGGTTCTAGCCCAGGCTCCATCACTGTGGCATTGGGCAAGTTGTTGCTTCAATGCTGTCAGTTTCCTGTTGCAAATCTCGCAGCTTACCACACAGACTCGCTCTCTTACAGTTCTGGAAGAAGTCCACGACTTGTCACCTGGGCCACACCAGGTATGGACGGGGCAAGCCCCGTCTGGGGCTCTCCAGCAGAATCTCCTTCCTTTCCAGCTTTCAGAGGCCACCCACCCTGCTTGGCCCCTGCCCTCTTCTCACCTCTCCAGCCTCTAGCTTTCGTCATTCCCTCTCCCACCACGGACTCTGACCTTCTGGATCCCTTTCCATGGGATCACAGTAGATGTCATTGGGCCTGCCCAGACAACACGTCAGCATACTCCCTTTGGCTATTATTCTGTCTTTCATGAGCTCTATGAGGCTCATAGATAATTCTTGGGATAATAATTTCCATGTAACAGTGCTTAGACATCATCTCTTATAAGACTTCTTTGAGACTCCAAAACTAGTTTAGAACCTCTTCCTGTGTATTCCACACAGTGCTCATCCTTGTGTCAACCCTTCTGGCTGCATTATAGTTACTTGACCACAACTTTATCTTACACACTAGACTGCAAAACTCTGGGGACTGTGCAGGGACTGTGCCCTGTTTATTTTTGTATCTCCTGAGCCCAACACAGAATCTGGCACTTGTAGTTGCGTAATTCCTAGTTGCTGTTATGAAGATTAAATGAAACCATATAAAATACTCAGTGGTACCTGGCTCAAATAGATGTCCAAGAGATGGTAGATCCTGTTGCTAACACCAATTATGCCCAAGAGAGTGGGCAGTGTCTATGAAGGTAAATGTCTTCATCTCTTCATGGGAAACCATGAGAATGCACGTCTTCTAACTTAAAAGCAAAAGTCCTGTCGGTGGTCCAAGCTCATGTTGTGGTCACCTTCTCTGTTTTTATGATAACACTGTTTTGCCCAGAACCCACTACATATTTGCTGAAGAAAAGGTCCTGGATGCCTTTTGGAAGCAAGAGGGTCAGGAGAAGGTGAGAAGAAAATAAAAACCCATTAGCTGTATTTCTTTGGACAGAAGAGAGATGCAGCCCAAGTCTGCCTTTCCTTTACAGGTAAGACCTAGCTCTTGGCTTGGCTCGCATTTCCTCTTGGTGGGTTGTCATTGCTCTCAGCTACTACTGTTTACGCCTGGCACAGTGGAGGGAGCAGGGGCAGGCAGCAGGCCAGGTTCTGGCAGCCCCGAGGGGCTAGATTTGCGGTGTTTCTGAACTTGCTATCTGGCCTCATGCGACTCATCCAACTTGCAATTTCTATAAAATGCATGACTACAAAACTCATGACTCATCTCACAGATGCCAAGAAATTCAAAGACTCTGTGTTCCTGTCATTAAAGGAGAAGAGTAAAATTTTTAAAAGCTGCTGCAGACATACCTATGACTATTATTAGACCAAAGCCAAAGCCAAGTCCTGAGCAAGCTTTGATTTCATTTCCAAGCCAGAAGAAGCAGGGGACCTAGTGTCAGAACTTTGAAGGTGCACGCTGTTTAAAGTGAACCTGTCACTCTACAATTCGCCTGGAGATTCAAACCCCTCCGTGGTGGGGACTTTGATTCTGCTGCAGGTGCACACTGTAGGACTTGAATTAGTGACCTTGCCTTTCTTGCTAAGTAGCAGCATGTACTGACTGCATTCACAGCCAGAGCCTGATTGCTGTATGGCTTAAGCCATTTTCTGTTGTTAAAAACAAAACACCACAGACTGGGTAAGTTAAAAAGAAAAGAGGTTTATTTTGGCTCCTGGTGCTGGTCCAATGCTGAGGGCTGCCTATTGATGGCCTTCTCGCTTGCAGAGTCCCAAGCTGGGAATCAGATGGTCTGACACAAAGTGTATGAATATCTGTGTGTGTGTGTGTGTGTGTGCGCGCGCACGCACGTGTTCACGCACAGCCTGGTGTCCCCCCACCTTCTCCTTCTAAATCCACCAACATTCAATCATGGGCCCCACCCTGTGACCTCATCTAACCCTAATCACCTCCTGATGGTCCCGCCTCTGGACACCACCGTTGGATTGTTTTCACCCTCTTAGGGCCTCATGGTGGGGACTACATCTCAACATGAATTGCAGAGGGGTCAAACCATGTCTGAACCACAGCTGGAGCATGGACATGGTCCCTGCTGGAGGCTAGCTTCAAGCTGATTCCTCACGGGCGCCCCACGCCTGCTGCAAGGGGCTGGGCCTTTGCACCTCCAGGCCAGGCTGCGCTGCCTAGCCGTGACCCTGGCTGCCTTTAGGGGCACCTCAGGAGAGACTGCTTCCCAGAACACAGTGAGCTCCATGGCAGGAGGGGTCGATGCCACAGCCGCACCTCTCACCATCTGTATGCACACATCTCCACAGGTCCCACCTTGGTATGTGACATGGGGTGATATCTTCTAAGGTGGGGATGGGGCAAAGGGTCACGTGGTGAGGGCAGGGTGGGGAGAATGGGTCCAGCAGAAGCCCAACTGAAGCACTGTCAGGTTTCCAGGTGGAGTGTGAAGATGGACACTGGGCTTTGCGCTGGACCCCCCGGAAAAGCAACAGGGTTGGAGTGGGCTGAGAATTTGCATCTTTGACCAGATTCCAGGTATGTGGATGTTGCTGATTCAGGACATTTTGACAACTGATCTAGATTTCTAGGGGCAGGTCAGGGCTGGGTGTAGAATTAGGAGGCAATGGCATTGCTATGATTTAGATCTAAAATGTCCCACAAAATCCCACGTGGCAAAGGCTTACTCCCTAGCTTTGCACTACTAGGAAGTGGTGGGACCTTTAAGAGGCAGGGACTAGTGGGTGGTCTTCAGGGTCATGGAGAAAGCTGTCCAAGGGCACACTAAGGCCTGTGCACAGCTACCTGTATTTGTAAATTAAGTTGTAATTTCTACTTTAAAACAGAATACCTGGTTATACATTCATTCATACAATAATTCTAGAATATTCCATACATCTATTAACACTACAATAAAAACATTAACATTGCTTGAATGTTTTGTAGCATGTCACCATCATCTGACTTTGGAGGTAACTTCAGAAAATGTCACATCACCCAAAATGTACAGAAAACCAAATGCATAGCCAATAGCAAGTCTTGGATCCATCCCCAAAGCTACATATGAAGCTACAGAGTAAAGTTATATAATAACATTCTTTTATATGAAGTGTGTTGTAATGTACTATTCAAACTCAGAAATCATGAAGTCAGTGTGGGGAAGGCCCTTGGCGCTCTGCTTTGCAGTTTTCTTAGAGCATCTGTGCACAGGTGAGAGCTTCCTCGTTACTCCCACGATTCCCCCCTCTTCTCACTGGCACGCACATCCTAAAATAAAGCACACTTACAGGCATTATGTGCACAGCAGAGCGATAACACCCTGCCATCCTCAGCAATATTAATTCAGCTTTGAGCCCTTAAGAGGGAAACCAAAATTAATTCACGATAAAGCCAGAAATCTAGACTTGGTTAAAAAGTTATTTCTTGGGGCTGGGGGTATAGCTCAGTTGGCAGAGTGCTTGCCTTGCATGCACAAGGCCCTGGGTTCAATCCCCAGCACCAAAAAAAGAAAAAAAGAAAAGTTATTTCTCTGTTTAATAATTTATCAGATTCCCAGAAAAGTTACTGAACAGTATTATGGCTGCCTTTTGGTCTTAAGAGAAAGACGGGATAGTTAAAGGAAAAGTGCTTCGCAACTGACTCGTGAAGGACAAGTAGTGCCTACTCCCCATGGCTCCCTATACTTGCTATGGCCTTGGGTAGTTACTCCCCTAGACATCAAGCCCCCACCTCGAAGACAGGGAGAACTTCCTCCTGGGGCTCTCGTGAGATTAAAGGATTCTACACAGGCAAGGAGGTTGGACTACACCCAGCACACAGCGTGTGCTCAGCATGTGAGAGCTATTATCCACTGTTAGAGATTGGCCACCTGAGCTGAGGGAGGTCAGAGGGCAAGGGGGACAACACGCACAGGTGACTAGCAGGGACACACTCTCTCTCCCTGCAGCGAAGGGCCCATCCCTGGCTCCAGCTCACTGCACTTCATGTGTTCTCCCGGGGTGGACTTACTCTTCCTGGTTTCAATACCACTTCCAGGGCAGTGACTCCCAACCTGGAGCCCCAGCCCTGATCTCAAGGCCTGCTTCTCCTGGGCTCCAACAAGCACCTCACATTCAACATGTCCCAACCCTAATATTACCCCACTCCCCAATCTTGCCCAGCCTTCTTACTGGGATGCCCTCTGTGGACGGAATCCCACCAGGACGCATCTCCAAACCATCCTCTCCCTCCCTCTCCAACCTGCCCCATGCTTAATTGGTAACCAGGTCCTACCAGTTTTACCTCTTTAAGTGTCTTAAACCTGTCTCTCACCATGCCTCTCTGCTACCACAGACCTGTGTTGTCCTTCTGACATCCAACACCTCCCTGCTTAAAACTTTCAATGACCTCTTGCTTCTGCAACATCAAAGCTTCTGACCATCTCTTCCCTGATCAGGCCCAGCCTCTTTCCCTAACTTATTTTTCAGCACTTTATGACTTGCACTTTATTTTCCAGCAACACTGAATTGCTGACTGTCCCCTTGCCCACAAAATGCTGCGTTCTAATTCCATGTCTGGTCTGAGACCGCCCCCTCTGCGTCTAATGCCTTTTCCCCTTTATCTGGCTAACTCAGATGGAGAGCATCTCCTCCAGGAAGATTTCCCTGCTGCTCCTCTCTCTCACACTGGGTTCCACATTCTTCCCCTGGTAGCTGTCTTGTCTTTGATGTGGCAGGCCATCCCACGGGCTACATGATGTTACAATTTTGCACCTCCCCCCCTAGGCCGTGGGCCCCTTGAAGTCAGGAAATGCTGCTTTTTGTTCACTTTTGTTTCCTGCGTGACTGATATGGTGCCTGGCGTGTCCTGGGCACTTACTGCATGAATACAGGATGAATAGACAGTGTGCCACTCGGAGAAACTAGATGATAGAGACTAGTGCACGTCTCCCAAGGGGGAAAGAACACCCTTGGCAGCAAGGGTTTCACTCCCAAGCTCAGAAGGTGAAACAGCCCAGAGGGATGGGGCATAGGAGAGAGCAGAAACGGCCTGGGGGAAGCCCAGAGCCAGCAGGACAGCTTACAGAGAATCCACAGTCCCTACACCTTGTCACTCGGCCATGGGTTTGCACGTGGCCAGACCAGTGGGGAAATGAGATGGCTGTTTGCTCACTCAACAAACCCATGTGAGCATCTACTCATGAGGCAGGTACAGGGCCAGGTGTGGGAGGACACGGCAGCCCAGAGGCCTTGTCTCCACTCCCTTTGGGCTTACCAGCTGCGGGGGAGATAGAAAACACGAGGCAAGCAAAGAAATCTCCCCTGACAAGTGACAAGGGGCAGGGGGCAGGATGCAGGGAGGGAAAATAGCAGACGGGGAGGGAAAGTCTCGCTGAGGATGTGGTTTTGAGCTAAAGTCAAGCAGGACAGGAAGAAGAGGGAGGAGCAGCAGCCCAGGACACAGCACGGAGGGACCAGCCCTTCCCCAGACCTAGGAGCCCAGTTCAGCCTCAAAACTGGTCCCGGAAGCATCACAAAACCCAGTTTCAAAATGTACTACAGAGGCATAGCAACAAAACTAGCATGGTGATGCCATCGAAACAGACACATAGACCACGGAAGAGAAGACAGACAGACCCACACAGCTACAGTTGTCTGATTCTGAACAAAGGTACAAAAACATAGGTTAGAGAAAAGCAGCCTCTTTAGCAAATGATGCTGGGAAAACTGGGTATCCATTTGTAGAAGAATGAAACAAGATCCCTATCTCTCACCCTGCACAAAAATCAATTCAAAAGGGTTCACCTAAGTATAAAAAGCATGCAAAAGGTCTTTACCTAAGTATAAGACCTGAAACTTTGAAACCACTAGAAGAAAAACAAGGGGAAACACTTTAAGATAAAAGCACAGGCGGCTGCTTCCTGGATAGGACGCTATGGTTAAGGAAATAATAGCAAGAGTTGATAAATGGGACCGCATCAAGTTAAAAATCTTCTGCACAGCAAAGGAAACAACAAGGGTGAAGAGAGAACCCACAGAGTGGAGAAAACCGTTGCCTGTTACTCTTCCAACAGTACCCAGAACATATAAAGAACACACGCAAAATAAAACTTAACACCAAAACCCCCAACCCATTCCATAAATGGGCAAATGAAAAGACAAAGTATAAGTGGAAAACAATTATAAGAAAAAAATGTTTGCTGGACGCGATGGCACATGCCGGTAATCCCAGCACTTTGGGAGGCTGAGAGAGGAGGATCGCGAGTTCAAAGCCAGCCTCAGCAACGGTGAGGCGCTAAGCAACTCAGTGAGACCCTGTCTCTAAAAAAAATACAAAATAGGGCTGGGGATGTGGCTCAATGGTCTAGTGCCCCTGAGTTCAATCACTAGTACGAAAAAAATGTTCAACATCTTTAGCCATCAGGGAAATATAAATCAAACTACCCAGGGATTCTGTCTCATCCCAGTCAGAACAGAGAGCAAGAATACAACTAACAAGCTGGGCGTGGTGGCACTCATCTGTAATCCCAATGACTCAGAAGACTGAGGCAGGAAGATCACAAGTTGGAGGTCAGCCTCAGCGACTTAGTGAGACCCTGAGCAACTTAGCAAGACCCTGTCTCGAACTAGAAAATAAAAAGGGGGGCTGGGGTTATAGCTCAGTGGCAGAGCGCTTGCCTAGCAAGTGTGAAGCAATGGGTTTGAATCTCAACACCGCATACAAAAATAAGCAAATAAAATAAAGGCATGCCATCTATACACAACTACAAAAAATAATTTTTTAAAAAAAAGAAAAGAAAAAGGGCTGAGTATGTGGCTCAGTGATTAAGTGCCCCTGGATTCAATCTCTGGTATAAACAAACAAACAAACAAACGCTGGTGAGAACACAGGCGGGAAAGAACTCATGCTTTTCATGAGAATGTAAACCAGCACAACCACTATGGAACTCAGTGCGGCGTTTCCTCCGAAGACCAGAAGTGGAACCCCCATGTGACCCAGCTATACCACTCCTCAGTATTTATCCAAAAGAATTAAAGACAGGGTACTTTAGAGATACCTGCATGCCCACATGTACCATGTCACGATTCACAATAGACAAGTTATGGAATCAGCTTAGGTGCTCATCCATGGATGAATGCATAAAGAAAACGTGTCATTTTTACACAATGGTGTTTTATTCAACCATAAATAGGAAAGAAACTATGTCATTTGCAGGAAAATAAATGGAACTAGAGATCATCATGTTAAGTGAAATAAGTCAGACTCGGACAGGCGTCACGGGTTTTCTCTCGTATGTGGAAGCTGGAGAAAGAAAAGAAGACATTGTCAATGTAGAAGGGATAATACAGGTAGGGGAAGGGGAGGGGAGTGGGGGAAGGAGGGGAGTGAAACCCGTGGGTTTATGCTGTGTGCGTGTGTGACGTGCCTCAAAGAAAGCCCCGATGCTGTGAGATTACTATGTACCAAGAAAATATAAATCACTTTTTTTTGGTACTGGGGATTGAACTTGGGGGCACTCGACCACTGAGCCACATCCCCAGCCCTATTTTGTGTTTTATGTAGAGACAGGGTCTCACTGAGTTGCTTAGTGCCTCGCCATTGCTGAGGCTGGCTTTGAACTCGTGATTCTCCTGTCTCAACCTCCCTAAGTGCTGGGATTACAGGTTTGCGCCACCATGCCCGGCTATAAATCATATATTTAAAAAAAAAAACAACAACAAGTGAAGGACAGCAAGGCCTGCAGCACCCTCAGGAAGGCAGGCCAGTGCAGAGGGGCAGGTTTTGCTCCAAATTCCACAGCCAGCAAGGGCTTGATGAAGGGGAGCCATGTGGTTTGGTTGGGACAAGCCTGGGAAGGAGCTGGGGAGGAAGGGGAACAGTCAGGGTTGGCTGGGGTAGCGGTAAGCTGTTTCACCTTAGGGAATATTTTCATTTACCTCATTTTACAGCTGGGGAAACAAGGCATCCGAGCTAGAGGACCCATAGCTGCCCCTTCCCTCAATGGGAACTCAAATCTCTATTGCTGCTTCCAAAGCTCCTGGGCTCAGATGGCAAAGATGATAAAGGAAGATAATAGGGTGGGAATTCTCACCCACTGCAGATGGGGATGCAAATCTGTGGTCTTTCCAAAGGACAACCCAAGGCCTTAAAGATGCATCTCTTCCCAGAGTCCCCATTTCTAGTTTCAGGAATCATGAAAAATACATCATCTACCAAGCAAAGATGTTTGAACAAGTCTTGATTATTAGTATTTGTAAAAGTGAAATGGGGCATTGGTAGAACAGACTTCAGTCCTCTGCAGTTAATTCAGTGATAATAATCTGTCTGCATGGAAAGGTTCTGCACTATAATTTCTATAAACTGTGCCTTTTCACCACATCCTCGCCAAAAAATAATAATAATAATACTTTCTATAAAGTGTTCATACATATAGAAAAAGTTCTAGAAGAATCTCTGCCCAAATATCAAGAGTGGTTATCTATGAAAAATGGCACATCTGGAGCTTTTGGTTGTTGCTATTGTTTTTTTTTTTTTTTTTAATCTACAGCATCTAATTTGTTAAATTCAAATTCAAAATGTGAATTTTTTATTGGAGTATAACATACACACAAAATGGGCACACACCTGTTCATAACTTGATGAGTGACCACAAATTGAACACATCCAAGAAACTAACACACAGATCAAGAACCGGGATATTACCAGGCACCTAGAAGCCGCCTTTGTAGAATCATCTAGAACCTACTGTATTTTCTTACTTCCTTTACTAAAGATTATGTTTGCATGATTTTTTTTCCAGTGGCTGCATTTAATTGTAGTGAATTGATCAATTGTTCTAAGAATGTTTATTCCTTATCTTTTCTAAATGTGACACCATGAGGAAGCCATGATGATCATTAGCATTCTAGTCACTTTACAGAGCACAATAACCCAGGACACTTCTCAGAAATTTCAAAAGAAATTAAGCAAATTAGCAGAGAAAACAGACCCCCTCAAATATTTCCTGAAGTCCTCATACTCGTATCCTTGTCTTACAGATGAGAGTCCAGAGACAATGAAGTGCAAGTGCAGTGTCCAGAACTCAGTGCCAACTCTCCTTCCCACACCTGCTCCCCAGCAAGGATAGTCCTTTTCTGTTAATATACACAGTGGTTTCACAAGTCGAAACTCCATTCTGGTGGGTCTTGGCAGGCGGGAAGTGCCAGTTTCTTATCTTGTGAATTTGAAGGACAAAATCCATAGACTGGGCGACCAAGACCTGTGAGCATAATGATAAAATGTATTGAAACACAGGAGTATAACTTTTGCAAGGCAATTGAGAATAAGGAACTTTTCACCCTCAGAAAATGCTAGTTGAGGAGTTTATGTAACACTTGGTTCACTGGAATTGGTTCAAACTTATGCTAGCTCGTGTAAGGTACAGCCTTGTACCCAGTTTTAGCTTCCCTTCCCTAAGAACCTAAGGCAGTCCCTGCCCCAGGCCTGGCCGCTCAGGTTACCTTTCAACTATCTCAAAGAAACCCACCGCCAAACCACCAATCCTTACCTATCCTTACCTATTGCGCCAGTTTGAAGTGACCAATCCATAGTTCACCGCACGTTTGCAGCGGGCCCTATAAATTCCATGCCCCGCGCCCCCTATTCCCTTTTTTTCTCCTTCCTTCTCCTGGGCGCCCACCTGCACTGATCCCCGTGAATCAAGACCTCTTGGCTGCATAAGGTGTGTCACGTCTGGCTGGTCAGAACCCTTACAGCTTGGGTTTGGAACTGTACTGACTGTTGGTCAGTTCAGGAGTCCCGACTTCCATCCGGCTCTGCCCACTTCCATCTCCTGGGGTTGAGGTCCTGGGATGGGCCCGCAGTGCTGTGTGGAGCGGGCTTCTGCAGCAGGTGTCAATCCCATGCTCAGGCCTGGCTGCTGCAGGGTAAGGTCTGCCTGGGTGCTGGCTCACATGGTGGGCTTCTCACGGCCACAGGTCATGCTGCCTCCAGTGCTCTGACCCACTGGGGCCTCCACTCCAGGCTCCACGGCCCCACTGCTGCATCTCGGCAGGGACTGGTGGGCCGGTAGCCAAGGCTTGGCAGCTGGGAGCTGTGTCATTCTGACCTGTGAATCTGTCACTGCACTGAAACCATATCTCTGGGGAGGTCGGGCTCTGCTTTTCCCAGTCACCCTTCAGGAATGCCTCAACTGGATAGTCTACTTTGCCCTTCTCAGGAACAGTATTTGCCCATCAAACATCAGCAGACAGACCTGTTTGTTTTCCTGGAGACTTTGGGCAGACACTTCTATTCTTACCATGCCCTAGATACTGGGCTGGGCTCAATAACAGGTCAGACTTTGCCCAGGTCTCAGGCCTTCCTTCAATGATGGGCCTCTAGGCTTTCCCTCTGAGAACCTCTGTATCTTTATCCTCCCAGTGGCCTTTAAAAGACACCTTGGGGAAAAACAAACCTTTAAACAAATAGGTGAATATGGTCTTAGAGCTGTTGCCCTTCAGGGGTTGATAAATACTTTGGCCTTGGAGCTCTGGACTGTCCTCTGTCTCAGAGCTCGTCCCATAGGGTGGGGCTGAGGTTTGGGAACACAACTTGGGTGCTGAGTGAATATAGAGCTTTCTGGGCTTCTAGTGGGAATTCCAGCACTTGGAACATGTCAGATGATGTGAATATTATCCTCCCTACAAAAACCAGCTGAGCTCAGGGACTCCTGCTCCCTGCCCTAGGCCGTGGCAGACTGGCCACGGGCAGAGGTCTGCATATGGCCATAGGCTCAGAGAACTTTGGAGCCAGCTGCTCTTGAATAGGTAGGTGATGCACAGTTCAGAGAGGATCCAGTGAGAGGAGCTGTATGGAGGGCTCTACGCATGGAGCAGAGGACAGGGATGTGTGGGTCCAGATGCAGACAGAAAGCTCTGTGTCCAGCTCTGTCTGGGAGTGTGGGCACTACAGGGCTGAACTAAAAGTCCACTGCACTTAATATCTGGAAAACAACTGGAACAGTGGCTGGAGTCAGCCTTTATCCTTGCACATTCGGTACCAAGCAGTCACAACCCCCTCCCTGCACACACTGCTTTTGTAAAACTTAGGTATTAAAAGCATTCACATTATTGTGGAACTGTCACCACTATCTGGCTCTGCAGCTTTTTCATCTCCCTAAGCAGAAGCTCTGTCCCCAGAAAACTACAACTCCCAGTTGCCCCTCCTCCACCCTTGGCTTCGACCATTCTACTTTCTGTCTCTGTGAATTGACTGCCCTGGGTATCTCCCATAAGTGGGATCATACAGTATTGGCTTTGTGTTACTTCACTAATGTCTTCAAGACGCATCCCTGTTGTAGCACGTGCCAGAATTTCTTTCCTGTTAAAGTTAATATTCCATCGTATGGTGTATTGCATTTTGTTTACCTGTTCATACATCAATGGGCACTCGGATGCCTCCACCTTTCAACTATTGTGAATAATGCTGGTAGGAACATTAGCATACAGGTAGCTGTTTGAGACCCTGCTGTCAATTCTCTGGGTTCTATACCCAGAAGTGTAATTACTAACTCATATGGTAATTCTCTTTCACTTTAAGGGTCCCTCCTTTTGTAGCAAGAAAGGATTCTGGGAGATGAGATGAGGTGGAGAGGAGAGATAGTAAGAATCAAGGGTCTTCAATGCAGGAGAAGAACTTCAAGGGCCCAGGACTAGTAGATCAGCTGGTTCACTGGAATTGGTTGGACAGAGACAATGCAGATTTGGGGCAGACAACCTGAATAAGCTGAAGAACTTATGTAGCAAGACAATCAGAGAGGGAGAGGGAGAGGGCAGCAGGAGATGATGCGTCTGTTCCAGAGAACATGTTGAATTTTCATGAACTCCCTGCAGACACTTTAGCTAACCTGAAAGTCTCAAAAATCAAAAAAGTCTGACTCCTCATCGACAAAGCCCTTCAGAGAGACTGGGAACCTTGTGCACCCCTCTGTGCCCATCAGTAGTGATGAAGATGCAGACAACAAAGTAGAGAGCCTTTGGGGTGATTGTGCCATCAGCAAGAAGTACCCTCATGTGGACTTGGTGAAGATGATAGATGACTTTGAAGGAGAAAAGGGATCCTTGGTGGCTGAGAGTCCAGTACTTCCTGAAGGTCCTGGTTTTCCTGGACCAAGCACTCATCCAGTATGCCTTCCATGCTTAGGAAAGTTGAGGCCACACTCCTTTTTACACCCGCTTTCTGATGGGGAAGGAAGTCATGCAGGAGGTGGCACAGCTCATCCAACTGGATGAAGAACTTGATAAGGTGACAGGAAAGGTACTGAGAAGTCTGACGACAACTCCTAGGGTGAGAGGTACCTGACTGCCACCCCAGAGCAGCCCAGCGCTCTCCTCACCAGGACGAGTCACTGTGGCTGGAGGACCTGCCCACAGTATGCTGGCCAGTCCACCTGCTCTCACCAGGAGGGTGCCTCCCACGGCTGTGACACCTGTGGTATCTTTCAAGGCCATCAGTTTGAGAAGACTGGACAGTTTGTGTACTCGCCACTCCATCATAACAAGTCACGGAGGATGTTTGAAGAGATGGTTGCCACTGCAGAAGAGGTCTACAGTCTCTGGGGATCCCTTATCATATTGTGAATATCATCTCAGGTTCTTGGAGCCATGCTGAGGGTAAGATGCTTAACCTGGAGCCTGGTTTCCAGGCTCAGGAGCCTTGGAAGAGTCAGTCTCTTGTTTTAGTTGCACAGATTACCAGGCTTGCCAACTCCAAATCAGATACAGGCAGACCAAGAAGATGATGTCTGAGGTGAAGTTTGTCCACAGGCTCAGCACCATGTGTGCACCACCACCCAAGCCATTTGCACCCTGCAGGAGAACCACCAGACAGAGCAGGGCGTTGTCCTGACTGAGAAACTGAAGGAGTTCATGCCACCAGGACGCCCAAGAACTGACCACCTTTGGACCCATTTGCCAGGGGCCTCCAAAGAAGCAGAAGAAGCAACACAAGGACAGTAAAAAGAAAGTGGCGGCAGGAGAGGTCACCTTGGGAAGCCAGCTGCAGAACAAGGAGGTCGCCGGTGCCTGAACATTCCTTCCTCCCAGCTCGCTGGGCTTTGTTTCTGTCAGCCGGGTCTCAGGGCCTGCCCGGGAGCAGGGAGGCCAAGCCCCCACTCTGCACAGTCCCATCTGGCTGCACAGCTACAGCGAACCATCTGCTATACAGCACAGGTGCCCTGTCCCCTCCCCTGGGCACAGTGTCCACCACTGATGACTGGTAAAACTGTAATAGCCTTGCTGCGGAGGGAACAAAGGGATTCCCTAGACACTGTTCAGGACCTCAAGGTTGGTAGGGCAAAGAGATCTGAAACCTATCCTAGCACATCTACCCACTGCACCTGCAGCCCCCTCTCTGTGCTGGCACCAGGTGGCTTCCCTCCCAGGGCTGGAACACCCCACAGTCTTGCTGTGATATTGCTGTGGTCACACGGAAACCAGACTCCCTCTGCCAGGTGGCAGCCCCTTGATCTTTGTTGATCACTGCCATCTTTTTATCTTCTGCAGAAAGTTGGATGCTTTTTAAAAGTCTTTCCTCTTGTGGCACAGTGTGAAGCCTCCCTGTCCTGGGCACTCCTTCCCTGAATGAGTGCATTTCAGCACAGTTCTTGGATTGGGGCCCAAGCTGAGTGAAGTGCCCCACGAAGCCCCAGCAGCATGGCTGAGAGAGTCCTTGTCCTCCTTTATTCTACACAATGCTAGTGGCCAATTGGGCAGGGGACAGACGGGTGTGAGTCAAGTCTCCGTGACACAGCTGGACTTGGTAATGCTGGATAAGTGGACAGGAGCAGCTTACAGAGTTCTCAGCAACAGCCATTGTTGGCAGTGGCGGGGGCGGCCCCATGCAAACAGAGGATTGTCCCAAGGGCAGACCAGTCAGCCCATGTGGCTTTTATTTTTTGACAGGCATCAGAAGGATGGATGAAAGCCTCCAATATATGAACTATCCCTTCCTAGAAGCTTGCTTTTGACTGAAACCCTGGACAGTCCTTCCCACAGGTGTTGTCCTTATTCTTCACTCAGCTATTGATGTTCTGGACTCAGTTGGAAGGCCTGACATTTTTCTCTACTAAATGTCATGCTTTTAGAATCATTCCAAGAGTTTCCAGGGCCAACTACAACAATCAGCTCATCGCAGACAATGGGTTATAGTCACCCCATTTATATAGGCCCTCCTGTATCTTTTTTAATCTTACAATACTCTATTTTTGGAATCTGGATTCACTTTTGGGGGCCACCTTGTATCACTCTGAGCGTAAGAAGAGTGTTTAAATGCTAGCAACCTGAAAAAGCACTCCATCTTCGACATGAATCACCTGCATCATATTTATTAACCAGGGCCTCTGAGTTCATATTAGGGCCAAGATATATTTTCCTCCAAAAAGCCTTCAAGAAGAAAATATCAATTCAGTCCTTTAGGCTGTGGCAGGTGACCTGACAGTGGTAGAAGTAGGTGAGGCAGGAAGCACCATGAGAAACAAAGAGCACTTAGAGATGTGAAGTCAAGGCCTTCAAAGTACTTCAGGGCTCTGTGTGTCTGTGTGTGAGTGCCTGTGCACACACGTGTATGTTATAATCTGAAACAGAGCTAACAAACATCTCAAAGTAAAAATGGCTCTTTTCACTCTCTTTCCTAGAGGCATACATTGACAAGGATTTTATTACCCACAGTAGTCAGCCAGTTTTCATGTTGGAAAGACAAAAAATTCTCGTTCAGTCCCTTTTGACTCCTAGATCTCTGCTGGGTGTATGTCCTCAAGTTAAACTGGAGCTGATGCAAGGATAATAAATATAGTCAAACCAACACTCGTTTCACTGAGAGCACGTGGAGGAATCCACAGGCCTGTGATAGACAGGAGTGGCAATAACTATTTATTGAAAAATTATCTACCAAGGACCTAACACCCACCTGGCACACAGTATGCTAGAACACTTTTACAAGTATTTATTGAGGAACTAATTAAAAACACTTTGCCAGGAGGTGCTTTAGGGTTGAGCCAGGAGTGGAAATTGAGAACTGTAAATAATGTGGTTGTGTCTACTATAAGCATCTACTTTAAGAGCCTTTGTTCTAGTCTCCAATGTGATGTTATGATGTGAATCTTTTTAGCTATAATCTGTATCCATAAAATATGGTGATTAGTGTTAATTTCTAGTGAAGTAGTACCCTGGAAGTTCTGAGCAAATACAAATAACACATCATAGTCACTCAACAAGCATTTATTGCACATCTATTGTGGTCTTTATATGCATCTGTGTAACACCCCCCCGCAGACATTGGTCGAGTTAGCAGCTAAGAGGATGAGCTTAGGAGTTAAAGGCCAGGTGCCACCATTCAAAAGCGGTGCAACACAGGGAAGATCTCAGATTCCTAATCTGTAAAATGGGATCCACCTGGCAGAATTGTGGTGAGGATTGAATATGAACATCTTCATAAAGCACTAGCCCAGGATCTGGCATAATTTCTCAATAAAAAGTAGAAACGTATTGTTTCATACATACATGTATGTATGTAAGAATTTGTTTAATAAAACATTAATTCAGACATTCATACCAGGCATGGGATTAAAAAGACGATAGTAATCTATAATTGACACTTTAAAAAGGAAATAATAGTGGGGGTGGGGTGGGGGTGACATGTCAGCACAAAGGGAAGGCAAAACCGCGGCACTGCAGGCTTGCTGAGCTTGCAAGCAGAAGGCAAGTGGCCCGGCCAGGACTGGATTCAGGCCTTGTTCTGGCGTCAGTTCAGTTCTCCTTTCCCCGAGGACTGCAGGATTCTCAAGCAAGAGTAAGGATCATGCCTGCAGGGACAGATGTAGGACTGCCCCCTCTGCAGAAGTCAAGGAGCCATGACTCACAGGAGCCACCATGAAATCACTAACTGGAAATCCTTGCTGCAGCCACACTGCAAAGGAATTGGACTTGATTTGCCAAATTCCCCATGTGATACAAGCATGGCCACCTGCCAATGAGCCAGAGGGAGAGAGGGCCATTTGCCTTCCTGGAAATAGATTTCTGAGCCCCATCACCTAATGAAAAAGCGGTGTAAGGGTTTACAGAACGCTGTCCCCGGGACTCTCGGCTTTGAGGAGAGCAGGTATTGTGCCAGTGTTTGGTGCATTGGGCTTTTGGCAGTTTGGCCCTCCTGAGATGGGAGTTGTGCTCATGAGGTGCATGAAGACACTGCCTTCACTACTGTGGCTTCTTTGGGTGACATCAGAGAGCACAGCAGCATTGCCTGTGCCTGTTCAGGCTGCCTCAGTTTTTCATGTCCCTGTAATGCCAAGGAGAATGGTGCTGCCCTAAGCCAGCTGAACAGAAGCCAGGATTTAACTGCAAACAAGAGACCCAGCTTGGCTACCAGTGTGGAGGAGACCAGTTCCATTGCGGCTGAGCAGACGGCTGCTGAGCGGCCCACAGCGGAGATACCTACAGAGTGACTACCGAAGGTAAGGGTCCCTTGCTCACCTGAGGAAGTAATCACTGTGCAGGTAGGCTAGCCTGTTTCTGAGACTGCCTAGTGCCAACAGAGGGCATGGGCAGCTTAGGCGGCAGGCTGGGTGCTGGCTGAGAGTTTGGGTACCACCCGGAAAGGTGATTACTGATGGATTCCAGGTCGTGCCCTCGGACGTTGGCACCTGCAGACTGCTTGCTCAGAGGGTGGCCAGCTCTGCAGAGAAACCCGAGGGGAGGGTATCTGAGGAAGGAGAACAACGATCTGAGAGGGGTGAGATGGACACCTTCATTGGAGAGATTCCAGTACCTACTCTTAGGTAAAGAAATTGAGATTTTTTTTGTCTGAGGCTTGCCGTAGTTATGAGAACTCACTCAATAAATGGATGCAGAGGGGCTCACATGGGATATCATGAGACAAGGCACGTCACACTGAGCACATCCAAATGTACTTTCTTTCCCACCTTCTCGCCCCTCACTGCTAGCCCTCCCATAATCCTCTGGGCCTTATGACATTCCTGACCCATAGGTCTTAGCCCATCTCCACCCCCTGAGTTGGCACAGATTAGAATGAAGAATTATGAAGGGATAACGAAGCCCGTGAATGAGATGTGGGGGAGTCAGGACCACACTCCATTGGGAGGGGTGGAGGAGAGCCTGGAAGTCAGCAGGTAGGCCACTGGGGCAGAAGAGCCAAGGTTCAGGGGGGGTTGAGCAATCATTCTGTGAGCTGGGGTACCTGGAGACGTGGGTCAGCTTAGCTGGGGTGGAGAGGGGCCAGGAGTGAAAAGACAACTCCACTTGCTCAGAAGCCAAGCCATCGGGCTAGGGGCTCTCTGCCACTCCATGAGCCTGCTCATCCCTGCCTTGCAAGGACTCTTTTTTTTTTTCTGATCACTCTTTTTTTTTTTCTGTGGGTCAACCACTGACCCACATCCCCAGCCCTATTTTGTGTTTTATGTAGAGACAGGGTCTCACTGAGTTGCTTAGGCCTCGCTGTTGCTGAGGCTGGCTTTGAACTCACTATCCTCCTGCCTCAGCCTCCTGAGCCACTGGGGTTACAGTTGTCCGCCACTGTGCCTGGCTTGCAAGGACCCTTGTGTCCTCCTACACGCCCCTCTCCATCCCCACATCCGCTTGGCTTAGGTCCTCGTCATGTCTCTCAGGGCTGGTGCAGGAGTCTCCCTGCCACCGTCTCTGCCTCTCGTCCCTTTCCCTCTGATCCACTCCTCACTCCTCACCAACATGATCTTTCCAAAATGCAAGTGTGGTCATCTCTCCAGTTTCAAGGACTCCAGTGGCTTCTCAGTGCCTACAGAAGAAAGCCCAAACTTCTAGCTTTCAAGATCTGCCCCTCTGCCACTGTGGGGTCATCTGTGACTTACCTGCTGGCATCCAGTGCTGGAGTCAGCCGAGTATTAGTGGGTCCCAGATAGGCCCCACGACAGGTCTCTTCCTGCCTATGCACCTCCCACGTTCCCTCCACAGCAGGGTTCATTGTTCTGCCCTGAATCTTGTGTGTGTGTTGAAATATGCATAACATCAAATTTACTCTTTAAACCATTTTAAGTGTGCAACTTAGCAATATTAACTACTTTCACATTGTTGTGCAACTCTCCCCAATATTCATTTCCAGAACTTTTTTATCTTCCTCAACTGAAACTCCCCAGACGCTCCCTGCTCACTCTCCTTTTCCCTCAGCCACTAGAATCACCCTGCTACTTTCTGTCTCTATGGATGCGACTGTTCTGGATAAGACTTCATCTATGTGAAATCTTATACTCCTTGTCCCTTTGTGACGGGCTCATGTAGCTCAGCAGTCTTTGAGGTTCATCTGTTTATAGCCTGTGTCAGGACTTCCTCCCTTCTTAAGGCTGAATAATATTCCATTTATGGACAAGCCACATCTTCTTTATCCACTTCTCCGTCATCAGACACCTGGGTTACTTCCATCCCTGGCAATTGTGAATAATGCTATTATGAACATGGGATACAGGTGTCTCTTAGGGAGCCTACTTTCTTTTCTGTTGGCATGTGCCCAGAAATGAAGTTTCTGGGCCATGCAGTAATTCTAAATCCTATTCCCCATCCTCAAAGGTAGTCATGCATGTCACACATGCATCCTTAGTGGGGTTCTGTAGCCTCACACAAATTCCCTCTGCGGAATCTTAGATAACTAAAGCACAACGAATGTCCAGCAGAGGACATCTGATTTTTCCCTGCAGTGAAACTAGGTTTTCCACAGAAGCTGCAAACTGGTTGAAACCTGACAGTGCAAGTAGCACTTGAAATCTAAAATTAGACTCTAAGAAGAAAATCTTGAGCAATACAGTTAGTAAGTTTCGCTGTCACCACTCTGTTGTGATCTGCTTGGGAATTTGGAGCCAGGAAACTTCAGTTGGGGCCCTGCCCTTGCTTACAGTAAGTTACTTAATTCTCTAGGCTAATTTCATCATCAGTAAAATATCAAATGCCCATTTACACTCATGATAATGAAGGAATCCAAATGAATGCATTCTGGTAACCTCAAGAAAGGGGATTGTCTGAATTGGCAGAATGACCTGCACCCCATGAGGTGCTTGGAGGCACTTTCAGGAGAGCTGCATGGCAGCAAATTGGACTCCCGTCCTCTCTCAAAAGAAGCTACATGGAATACCTTAAGGGATGAATTGTAACTACTTTGTCATTACCATATGGAAAAGAAAAACCTTTGAGAAAGAGGTAGAAGTCCAGGGACCAGGAAAGATGATAAGGAAGGTGCTGGTGGGACTTGAAAACAAGAATCAAGGGGTCAGTTTTCTAAGAATAAGGCACAAACACAGAAAAGAAAAAAGTTGTCGGTAAAAATGGACAGCAAGTCCTGCGTGGTGTGTGTGCGCCCTGGATGGGCAGTTTGGGTTAAACTTAGGATTCACCTACTTTGCATAGTTGCTTCTGGCTCTGTGTGTGCATTAGGTGTGGCAACAACGCGGTTACAGTCACTATTTTGATGTTGGTGACACTTTTACTGAGTAATAAATATACATGGCTTTCTTGCCTTAGAACTGACCAGTCAACTTATTTTTAGATCTCCCAGCCTCCATGTTTGCCTTCCGTGTGTTAAGATGTGTGTGCTAACTGGAGCTTTGCTGAAGAAGGAGTGAACAGTAAGCAAGTCTGGTTTTTTTTTCCACATAGACTAATAAAGTAATACCAAGTGGGCTATATGCTCCCCTATGCATTCCTCTGTCTTGACTCCCTGAACTTGAGAAAGTGGTCAGTAAAAAGAAAACATGTTTAGAAACAATTCTGGAATTTAGGAGATGTCACCCATCTCTGGGAAATCTGAGACAGGGAAGGCTTAGTGCTGTCTGGGGGTGGTAGCAGTTGAGTCTGAGAAAAACGACACTGCAGTTTCTTCAGAAAAATTCAGATCCATTTTCAGGGCTATCAGTTTATGGATTTATATTCTTGTGTTCTAGAGAGCTCCGAAACAGCCTGGAAAACAGAAAAGCAATCTGAATGTAATAAAGGTGGCATTTCTAACAAGAAGGGGAATGGTGAGCGTCATGGTGTGGGAGGGCTGAGCATGTACTTGGAGGGAAATGCTTTTTCCCTCTTCTGTTTCCCTTCAGACGGTGTCTTCCACGCTGTCTTCTCAGGCATCTGGTCAGGGAGCCAGGAAACGCAGGTGGTGCCTGTGTGCCCCTGGGCAGCGCTGAGGGTGAATGTGGTTGGCACTCAACCACACTGGTCACGTCCTCCTCTTTTTGCAAAACCAGTCCCGGTATCCAAGCAATTTCTTATTTTGGAGAGCTAGTGTGTGTCGGCCTTGATGTGTTCAGACTTCCAGAAAACCCCTCAGACCTACAAAGGCAACTTCCAGTGCTGACTGTTCCCAGACCACTTCTTGGTATCAAGATGGTGTCACAGGTGGATGGGATGCTCATCTAGTTCTGCCTGGAATTCATCAGCACCTCAGTTCTCTGGACAGCCGGAGTCTGGGGTGCTAGATGGTGAATCCAGGGTTAAAAGCCAGGTTTCCAACAATTAGCAGAAGCACAGCTGCCAGCAAATGCAGCTCTGTATCCCAACAGGAAACAATTGCTCTCCTATTAGACCTAATGACCAGTGACAGCGGAATTGCAGAAATGGCGCTATAGGTTCTGCAGGAAGCAAGCCAGGGGAGGTTATCCTGCCGGGTATGAGGTCCTGGGATGGAGCCTTACAGTGCATTTCCTGGTCATCTATTGCTTTGATTTGGTGGCCTCAGGTTCCTGGTTGATGCTTCTAGTATCTGGAGAAGGAGCCTGTGCAGTCTGAGCAGCACTAGCAGCAGCAGGGTAGCACCGCCATTCTTTTCATTCCAGTTTTGAGTTTGTTACCAGGGCGAGCGGGTCTGCTGGGTCAATGGGCAGGGAGTGTGCGACAGCAGAAATCACACAGAACCCAGGAAAAGCCAGGTCAAACAGCAGCTTGCGCATGGGCCACAAACCCCCTCCAGAGCCAGAGACCCTCTGCCACAAGACCCTCCCTCCCTGTCTGGAGAGGGAGTGGGTTTCCCCAGACCGTCTCCTGACCTGGAGTCTGCATCCAGCTGGAGGCTGAGTCCACCTGCTCCTGCACCTGCTTTTGGGATATTGTCTTGCAGCTTGCTGCTTGAACTGCCCCACCTCACTAACACATGGGAAATGACATGTGATTGTTTTTAAATAGGGATAAAAATCCAGAAGTTTATGTCATTAAATAAGCCTAGAAATTTTGAAGTGCTTTGCTTATTTAGGGCCCTTTGTAATCTGCAAGCATGACTTAATATATCTAAATACAATCAACAGTCTCCCTCAGTTAGATTTCTAGGATCTAGAGATATCCTGTGACCTTTTCTTCTGTTGTTAACATTTTGATGATGGTTTTCCCACCTAATGTCTGTGCTGGCTCCAGTATCACTGGGTGTTTCAAACTTCCTTTCTGGGTAGACTCATTGTGCTTCCAGAAGGATTATGTAGTTTGTTTTCAATAAGATGGCATATCTGATGGTACAAAAACCAGAATTTAAATAAAATCTGCCCAAGTGTGAGAGGACACATAACCTCAGTTGGCCATGTGACTACAGGTCACAGAGAACTCCTTCAGCTACCTGTATACTTCTGTATTGCTATATTGCTCATTTATTAAACAATTTTTTACTGAGCAGTTACTGTCTGGGGCACTTGGGAGCAAAACAAGTCAAAACAGAAAACACACAAAAAAACTTAATAAACTCAAAGCGTATTTGAGAAGAGAAACAAATTAAAAACAACAAAACAAAACAATGTGATTCAGTGGGCAGCAGAGGACGTGGGGAGGACACCGTGAGGTTGTCTGCCACAGTCATGGGAGATGTTCTCTCTCTTTTAGTTGACAATAGAGAAAAAGCACATTTTAATTTAAATCCTAACTTCTAACACCAAAAGGGAAGGACTGTGCCTTTTGAATTTTCAAGTCTTATGTGGGTATGGGGTAAGATACAGAAGCAGTCGTGTGGAGGACTCCTGGCAGAGAGATACCGCAACCCCAGCTTAGGGTGCCCTTTCATTCTTGGGTGTCTGTCCTAATTAAAACAGACTCTCCACTAGCGCCTCTGAGGAGTGAGTATGACTTGTTATACTTATGAAATGCCTAATCAGCATCCTACTAGTTGCCCACGATAGACACAAGATCTCTGTCCCTTATCAGTTTAACCTACACTTTGAGGTTTTCAACAAGTGATTGGCATTTTAAGCAAGATGGAACATAACTTGGTTAAAAATGACCAGGGTGACTTATGGGGCAAGGGCAGACAGGGATCATCTTCTCCTGTCTTCCTTTCGGCATCTCGCCCTGCCTGGAACCTGGTCTCGGCCCTTTTTCCACCACAAAGGGTACTTCTCACCAGTCATTTTTTTTGGTACTGGAGATTGAACTCAGGGGCACTCGACCACTGAGCCACATCCCCAGCCCTATTTTGTGTTTTATGTAGAGACAGGGTCTCACTGAGTTGCTTGGCGCCTCACTATTGCTGAGGCTGGCTTTGAACTTGGGATTCTCCTGTCTCAGCCTCCCTAAGTGCTGGGATTACAGGTGTGCACCACCGCGCCCGGCTTCTCACCAGTCTTTACACTGCTACTCCCTCTCCTAGAATAGCGCTTCTTAAACTTGAATAACATAAATAACACAAATAACACAGGGATCTTCTTAAAATGCCCAGTCTAACTCAGTGAGTCTGGGGCCTGGCCTGAGACTGTTTCTCACAAACTCCCAGGTAATGCAACTGCTGCTGCCTAAGGAGCAGCTGGGCCTAGAACACCCTTTCTGCCTGTCCTGGCCAAACTGCCTGTGGATTAGTGGATTCTTTTTTGTTGCTGCTGTTCTAATTAGTTATACGTGATAGCAGAATGCATTTTGACATATCATGCATAAATGGAGTATAACTTCTCATTCTTCTGGTTGTACATGATGTGGAATTACACCCGTCATGTAGTCACATGTGCACATAGGGTAATAATGTCCGATTCATTCTTTTTTTTTTTTTAATTTTTTTTAGTTGTTGATGGACACAATGTCTTTATTTTATTGCTTTGTATGTGGTGCTGAGGATCGAACTCAGGGCCTCACACATGCGAGGCAAGCGCTCTACTGCTGAGCTACAATCCCAGCCCCGATTCATTCTTGACACGTGGATTTTATACCTCTACACGCATGCAGGGATACACACACAGAGCAACACAGCAACCATACCAACACCACCAACCAAGCAACAAGCCTTTTCAAGGAAGAAACTTTATTACCAATTTGTTGAAAAAGGACAGTAAAGACATGCCCAGCTGTTTTATAAAAGGAAGACTACTGAAATCCACCAAAGTCAGAAGGGCAGAGTTTCGGAATAAAGGACAGCCTTTGGAATAAATTCAGTTTTGTAAAAAACTCACTACATTGATCTTATTTTGAAAATGTCCTAGACTGGAGGCACTAAAGCATTTAGAAGAAGTTGACCTGCCCAAAGGCTTCTGAGTCTTTGGTGTAGAGTCTAGAGTCAGCCCTACAAAGAAGTCTTTTCTGACCTAGGATGAGCTCGGATGTCCCTCCATGCCTCTCCAGAGAATCCTAAGCATGTGGCTGCCATCCCCTCTCTCCCCTCCACAGTGATTGCTTGCTTGCCTGTGTAGAGTCTCAGCAGACCTGGAATATTTTGCAACTCCTTTTATATCCCAATGCCTTGAGTATTTCAAGCATACAGGAGGTGATCAAATAATTAAGAGGCTTAAAAAAGAGGATTGATCTTGCAATCTTACTAGTGGATTCTGTGTATTAGGTAGAGTTAGAGACATTTTTAAAATGGTCCCAAAGTATATCATACATAAAATGATAATCTTTTGTGCAACAATTTTGGAGTAGGCAATGGAACACATACACTACCTGTTCCTTACCCTGAACCTCTTGGCCCTGCCTGATCCTTTCCAGCTGCCACTTTGAATTAGTCAAGAGATATGCTGTTGTATAAATCTGTGGGACACTTGGACTGTGTTTTCCTTATGAATGAACTATGTGAGCTTTAGAGGTCTGCTCTGATCACCTGGGCTTTGACTTTGTAAATAGGACTGGATAGGAAACCTGCTTTACTAATGGCAATGTTTCTTAATTTCCTTTCACTTCTTAGCCTGGCTATTGTGTAGAACAGACTTCATTTGCTCTTCCAAAATGAACAGTTTGTGTAGGTTACAGCTGAAAGTTAATCAGAAACTTGTTGCCCACAGGAATATATCAGGAAATTAGGGTAGACAAATATTTGCTATTCAAATAAGAAATGCCAAATAAATCCCTAGGCCAAGAATCAAGCTCAACAAAGGACCTACATCCTTTGCATTCATGACGGTGACGACGATAGTAATAATGACAAGAATAACGATGGTGTGTGTGTACTGAAACATCTGTGGGCACGTGTGTAAATTACTAGAGATTATCTTTAGAATGAGATCACAGAACACTTTTTCATATTTAAATTATATTTTATTTGTTCTTAACAGAATAGTTTTCATTTTCTACATCATATATATTTCTAATGTTTAAAATTATTACTACAGCACAGATTTCCTATCAGCAGAAAAACAAGTCAGAATTTTAAAAAGAAAGGAACACTTTTGTGAGAATCAGTGTCACATTGCCCAAAGCAAATTTTTCCACATGTGAAAGGAGAACACTGAGTCACACTCAGTAGAGGTTTCCACAGCAAAGAAGGAAATTCAGGTTGGTTTTTAACACTTCTATCTGGTTGAAAAGGTCATCTCATAAACTATTTTTTTAAACTTGCAAATCTTCTTTTCATGCAATGACATGAGATTTTGAGTTAAGTATAGGTGTTGGGGGGATTTAAAATGCTGTTGGTAATTCAGTAGAGAAAATGACACAAAAGCAGTTTACTAAAATCTAATCTGATGATGTTTGCAAAATATTGCTATCAACTAAATGAAGACACTAATCATTAATTCACCATTTCAATAAAGTTTTGAGGTACTTATTAAAGCAGACATTTAAAAGATTTATATACATCTTAATAACATAAAGCACTCTAAAGCTAAATCTGCATGTCTATAATTTTTTTAATGTAACAATTACTTGGTCTTTAGTTAAATGTATGATTTTAGCTATCTGTACCATTTTGACCAAATTATTGTTACAGAAATTGCAGTCCTGTGTTCCAAGACTACCCAAATCTATTTTCTTTTCAGTACATGGCAGTAGGCATTTAAGCAGCAGACCTTTATCTCAAAATTATGATTAACTTACTCTTTGGATATGTATTTTGATTTTATTTTATTCTTTTTTTTAAATATTTATTTATTTTTTTAGTTGTAGGTGGACAGAATATCTTTATTTTATTTTTATGTGGTGCTAAGGATCGAACACAGTGCCTCACGCATGCTGGGCGAGCACGCTACCACTGTGCCATAACCCCAGCCCCTATGTATTTTGATTTTAAACAAAATTTTCTAAATTAATTAAAGCATTCATCCAAATATTTACCGATGGCCTACTAAGTGTCAGGCACTGTTCTGGTGCTTGGGGTACATCCTAAATAGAACAAAGATTGCTGCCCTTGGGAATCCTATAGTCTAAGCGGGGGTGACAATAAAAATAAGCATAATGCATAGGTAAATTATGGAATATGTTAGAAACTGGTAGGTGCTATGAGAGAGATGATGTTCAGAGTTACAGGCTACAGGATGTCAACTCAGTATCAGATCCCAAGTGACAAGTAGCCTGTTTTCTAATAAACTTATTTTTAGGGGAATTTTTCTTCTGAGGGAAGTTCAAGTCACAGGGTAGAGGCCCTTCTCGCCCATGTTCAAGGGCAGTCCTGAGGGTGGGTCTCACTGAGACAGAAAGTCAGAGCACAGACAGCAAGGAGATAAGGGAGCTCTCGTAGGGCCATCTGGAGAAACACATGGAGGGACCAGGCAGTGCAGAGGCCTAAAAGTGGGAACCTGTCTGGCATGTTTGTTAACAGCAAAGAGCCCAATGCACCTGCAGTGCTGGGAGAGTAGGAAATGATGCGGGTGTGGCAGCCAGACGTTTTTGAGCTCTTTAAGGTCATTGTGAGGACTTTGGTTTTTACCTACAGAAAATGGGGCGCAATGGCGGGTTTATGATCAGAGGTGTGACATGATCTGATGTACATATCCATTCATGGAAAATTTTTATTATAGGAAATAACAAAACGTGAAACTGCACATTTCCATTAGCTCCATATTTTAAGCCTTTATATTATAATATCATTTTAGTCAAATTATAGATAATTTACCCCCTTAAAAATTTTCCAGTATGTTACATATATGTAAGTGGACTTCCTTCTATATACTTATCACTTTTTCTTTATTTTTTCTTCTTTTGCATATTCTCAATTACACCTTTCTTGGGGTGCTCATTGAAATCTTTTAACTAAAGGGTTTTCCTTTTTGCCTTCTCCTTCTTGTTGCAGCATGGGGGATTGAATCCAAAGTCTGTGCATGCTAGGCAAGTGATCTACCACTGCGCTATGTCAGTCCTTTTTACTTTTTGTCTTGCTAAGTTGCCCAGGATGGATCCAAACTTGCAATTCCTTAGTATCCCAAGTTGTTGGGATCATAAACATGTACCAACATGCCCAGCCCAAACTAAGTTTTATCTAATATGTATACTTAATGTTCTAAGGTGCTCCTGAACAAAACCAGTACTGTAGTCATTGGGTTAAAATGCTTTATGACTCAGCTATACAGAGGAAAGAATAATCACAAATGATTTTACTTTGTTACCTTTTACAAATAAAAATACTTCAAGGGGCAAATGTCACTTTCATATAAAAATCTGTCTCATTCTCTTTTGTTTTAATAAAATCGTGATCAACTATTACTTTCCATTCAAGAGAAACTGAAAGTTTGCTACTTGACATGTCTGTAACTTCTTCTGTTCATTATAAAAAAGGTGTTTTATTAGCTAATGAAAAGTTGATGTGTAAATAAGAGTAGATTCAGCCCTGGGTTAAATTGTGAAACAAGTCAAGTTTGGTTTCCTCTTCCTCTTTGAGTTTACAGACACCAACATATCTGCAGTGCCTGGTATAGTACTTAGCACACAGTAGGCTCTTATTATTATATATTTGTTAAATGAGTGTCCATTTCCCTGAGGCATCCCTTTTATTAAATTGTTAAAGACTTTGAATGTTGCCCATTTTTAGAATATTTGCATTTTAAAAGACTGAGGGCTGGGAAGTGGGTAACCTTTACCTAAACATATGAACTGCTAATGGTTAAACATCAGAGTCACGGGGGAGATTTTTTAAAGTGGGGAAATTTCTGGAGAGCCCCTCTAAACCACATCAATGGACAACTATTTACTTTGCTTGTCATTGAGCCAGCTGTAAGTTGAGGACTTCAGAGCTGCCTTTGTTTTTATAGCCTTTGGTCATAATATCCTGAATCATTTCTATTTCTTGATTCCTGTGCAAAAAAATTTATCAGAATTGTTGATTCTACAGCAATTCCTACCAATTTGTAGACTTTTTGCTTATATATTGTATTTATTCAGAACTTGAAAACTACTGAATGATACAAACTGTATATAGTTCAAGCTCTCTTTCAACTCTGACGTTTTATGAGCCTGTCACAGTGGCTGCGAGGTGAGGAGGGGTGTCCCTGAAATGGAGAACTACCCACAGCAGCAGTCTGTCAAGCGCATGCTGAACACTGCAGTCTGCCATGCAGCAGAAACATCCTGCATTTAACATTTGGCTTCCATGCTCTGGAGGGACTCGATTAAGGCATATTTCACAGATGGTTGTCAAAACAAAACATCAGGGCTGGACAAAAAGTAAAGTGGTGAAGACAAATTCATTGCAATAGGGGAAGAGAGACCCCAGTGTGGAGCTGCGTTCCATTCTGAGTACACCAGGAATGAGTGAGAACTTACAGTCAAGGAGCAAGCGGTCTGTAGTCAGAAAATTGCTAAGAGGACAGATCAAGTTGGATGAATTCTGGCTGAACCAACCTAACAGGATTCCAACTGTAGGCAGGCCAGCATGAACAGATACCAAAGGTGGGGAGTGAATAGTTTTAATTAGATATCAATTAGATTCATGCTAAACTGACTTGGCAGCATTATGTGCTACAGTTGGAGTTTACAAGGAAGAGCACATATGGACCAAGGAGAAGGTTCAGAAGCCTGACTAAAGTTTGGGAAGCACAAATCCGTGTCACAGGGTCTGCACGGGTGCTCGAACACAAGGGCCGAATTGGCAAATACACTTCTGCACTGAATTAATGCTACTGTGGCTTTGCAAGCCTCCCTGAAGTTCTTGAACGAAGCCTGAGGTAACTACACCACACGGTTCTCCGGCCCCAGAACAGGCTCGAGCTCCCTCGTGGGGAACCCTGCCATCTGTCCGGACCCCTTCCCCTATTCCCTCTATTCTCAGCCTCTGGACCTCCACCACGGGCCAGGACGGCAGTCCACTACACCGAAGAAGCGGACGCCACGAAGGTGCCCAAAGCCGCCCCAGCCCAGCGCCTCTCCCGGGTTCTGACGTAGACGCCAATCAAGTGCTAGGAAGCGCGGCGCCAGGCAGCGGCCGGCCCAGGAGCCCGGGAGCCCACCCAGGAGCCCGGGACTCCCGACGGCAAGCTCCGCCCCACTCCGCTAAGCCCCGCCCCATCCGACCCACTCTCCTCCCTCCCATTGGCTCGGCGGCTCCGCGCGTCACGCTGGCGACCCCGGCGTGCCCTCCCAGCGGGGGCGGGGCTCGGGGCGCGCGAGGCGGAACCGAGCGCGCACGCGCAGACGAGGGGGTCTGGTCAGGGCGGGGGGAGGACGGGGTGGTGTTCCCGGTTTCCTGGGTTACCTGCGGGGCGGGGGCGGGGAGTTCGCGGCGGCCGGGCGGCTGCGGCGGCGGCGGCGGCTGGGGATTCTCCGGGTGAGGGAGCGCGCGCGGCGGTCCCGGAGCAGGTAAAGGCGGCCGCCGGGCGCCGGCCGTGCGGCGGAAGGCTGGGTCCGGACCCCAGCGCGGCCTGGAGGGAAGGAGGCGCTCAGCCCGGGCGGGGTCGCGGCCGCCGCGCGAGGACGCTGGGGACTCGGCCCGGGCTCCTGCGACCCGGCTGCCGTGTCCCGGGCTGCTCCTGCTCGGGGCCCGGGACGTGCCCGCGGCTCGGCGGCCCCGCACGCTAACTTTACTTCCCGCGGGCCGGCGGCGGGGCCGCTCCTCGCCGGGCGCCCGCCGGGTCCGCGGGGCTGACAGCTCCCGCGCGGCCGGCCCACCTGTCAGTCCCGGGGGCGCCTCGGTCCGCGCTCGCCCTGCGCGCGACACCCGCTCCCAGGCTACAGCCCGGTCCCGAGCCCTCCGCCCTGTCGGGGCGTCGCTGGAGCCGTGGCTGGGTGCCACTTCACCCTGCGGGGCTGAGCTGCGAGGGAGTGACCCAGGGGGGACCCTGGTGCCCGTGTGCCGGCCAGCGGCGGTGCGCGGTGGAGGGGATGAGCCGAGAGGCTAGGGAAGGCTGCCCGAGCCCCGGTCCTTACCGGGTTAAACAGAACAAAACATCCCCATATGCTCAGCAGACCGTGCACACGCCCAGTGACAGCGCTTGGTAGTTGATGGGGTTTGTTTTAAGCAGACAGAAAATTTTAAAGGTGTTGAATCTTGTGTTGAATATGCTAGCGTTGAATTTGAGCCAGTGTTTCCTTGAAAATCGAATTCAGTTCTTATTTTCTTTGGGGTTCGTTTAACTGATTGATAGGACAAACTGAATTGAGTTTTTGTTCCTGAATATTCTTGGCTTTTCTGCTCTACTACTTTAAACTTCCACACCCAGAAACCTTATGCTAATAAAAATGTTGACTCTAAGCTTTCATTTTACAGATGTAGTTGATTAATATGAGCAGTCTTAAAGAGCTTTGCAAGTAGCTAGCAACTTGCTTTCTGGTAGCTCTTTGCTGTCATCCATAGCGATGGGAGGATTTGGAGAAGAGACGGCATAAGGAGAAAAGGAGTTATTGTAATCTAAGTTGCATAAAATACTTACGTAATATATATTATGTATGCATTTAGTAAATGTTTTTGAACACCTACAGTGTGCCACTTTTCTAAATGGATAAATGTCCCTTCTTCATGGAGCTTACATTCTAGCCCGGGAGCTCAGATAGTAAACGAAGAGTATTGCTGTCAGATGGTGGTAGGAAAAAGCAAGGAAGAGGAAGGACAGGAAGTGGAATGGGTTGCAAATAGAGGTAGCAAGGAAAAGCCTCTTGGAGAAGATGACATTTGAATTGGAAGAAGACTGGAAGAAAGTGAGGGGTAATTCTTGCCCCTCTTTGGGGAAAGGGTGTGAAAACAAGGAAAGGCACTTGCAAAATCCCTGAGGCAGAGTGTCTTGGGCATGTTTGAGAACAGAAGATAGACCAATTTGTTTGTGATAGAAGGAGCAAAACTAGGAGTCTTAGGAATAATGCCAGAGAGGTTAGTGGGCTGGGAGATCCCATTGAGGAAGGCCCTGTAGATTCTTTGTAAGGAGAGGGGTCAGTTCTTGAATAAAAAAGGGTGCAATCTTATTTACCCTTTAAAAGGGTCACATTCAGGCAAGGTTGGGCAGGAGAAGGCTCAGGGATACCAGACCTGGGACTTGCCATAATCCAGGCCAGAGATGATAGAGCTGAGAATTAGTTGAATTAGCTGAAGAGAATTAGTGCCAGTAGGGAGAGGTTGTTGATTTCTGCATAAATTGAGAGTAGAAATGTAAAGGACACCAGAATTTTTGTGCCAAGTGAGTAGAAAAGTAGGGTAGATGCATATTGAGATGAGGTCTACCAGAGGAGTAGGTCTGATGTGGAGGAAGTTAGTGAGTTAGAGGACAATACAATTAGACATCCAAGAGGAGATTAGTAGTAGTATACTCTAGTGACTTTGTATGGCAGAAATTTTTATGTTACCCTAACTATTCTAAGGGCATAATATTTTTCACCCACAAACTGCCAACTTTTAATTCTGCTCATTTTCTTTTTGGTTCTTTTGAACCAACCTAGTCATTCTTTCCCCTAGTGTAGTTTTGTTTTTATTTGCTTGAACTTAGGCCATGTGTTTGTTAGTTTTAGTAGTAGAGAAAACCATATAATCCATAATTTTAGAGTACCCTTTTAAAGTGTTGCTGTATTTAACTTGAACACCTTCATTTGATTAATCTTTTTTAGATTAGATGCTTAGCTGAAGTTAAAAAAAATTTCAAGAAATTTAACATCCAGAAATGTTATCAAATGTGGCTTCACTTTGCCATTTGTGAAATTACTGTGGAAATTATCTGTATTTTTAATACTTTACTAATAAATCAATAATATAGAGAGATTATTCTCATTCTTTTGTTTCACTGAAGATGTCTTGAAATAAATAGGCCATTACATGTTAAATGAAGACTTTTTAACATCAGATTATACAGTATTGGATCAATAGAACTTGACCTGTAAAACTTGAATTAAAAATGTATGACTCCTGGGATTTAAGGTCTGCCCCCTTCAAGAAGCAACAAATTAGCTAATATTCTAAAATGGATTTTCAACCTAAATATATCCTGAGAATATATAAAAATGTATCTGATTAGTAACTAGTTATAAGTTGATCTTGGATTCAGTGGGGATACTATGCTCTCTTTAATGCTACTTTTTTTTTTTGCTACTGTTTGTCCTTGTACCTCTTAACTCCCCTCATCTTGTTTGTAGTAATTGAGAGAGGTCTGATAAAAGTTGGAAATCTGAATGCTTACCAAGTCTAACAGCTGGGAAAAAATAAAATACAACAAAGAAACCTAATATCATGGAAGAATAAGGCTTAAAATCAATAATATTAATTAATCAAGAAAAGAATCAAATAATTTTCTATAATGCTAGTCATTGTTTAATTCAAACATGATTATTTGAAACCGAAACCCAAAATTGATGAGGAAATGAGAGCTTCTAGCTATTTAAGTAAGTGGAAGATAGAGATGAACAGTAGAGTTCTATACATACTTAGAAATGTTTATAAAACTTCTACTACCTTAAAAAATACAGAGGTGGTCATAAAATGGATTACTACTCAGCAATTAAGGAAGGCTCTATAGATCAGAAATGACATGGATAAATCTCAAAATAATTACACTATATGGATAAAGCCAGACCAGATAGGAAGGTACTATATACTCTGTGGTTCTGTCTGTAAAATGCTAGAAAATGCAAACTGATCTTCGGTGGCAGAGAGCATATCAGTGGTGACTTGGGTATGGGGTGAGGAGATGAGAGGCAGAAAGGAGGGGAGTAGTGTTGCTCCAGGAGAGTTAATGCAGTGCTAGATGTGTTCACTATCTTGATCATGTTGACACTTTCATGGGTATGCACATATGCTGAAACTTACCAAATGATATACTCTGAATGTGTTCATTTTCTGTGCCAATGATACCTTAATAAAATGGTATTTAAAAGTAGCTCAACCATGAAAAGACATAGAGGAATCTTTTTTTTTTTTTTTTTTTTGGTACTGGGGATTGAACTCAGGGGTGTTTGACCGCTGAGCCACATCCTCCAGCCCTGTTTTTGTGTTATTTTAGAGACAGGGTCTCACTGAGTTGCTTAGCGCCTCGCTGTTGCTGAGGCTGGCTTTGAACTCGCAATTCTCCTGTCTCAGCCTCCCAAAGTGCTGGGATTACAGGCGTGCACCACTGCGCCCTGCTCAGAGGTATCTTAAACGTATACCACTAAGTGAAAGAAGCCAACCTGAAAAGGCTGTATGCTTTATGATTTCAACTACATGACCTTTTGGAAAAGCAAAACTCTGGAGAGAGTAAAAGATCATTGGTTGCCAGGGGTTGAGAGGAGGGAGGAATGAATGTGCAGAAAGAGCACAGAGGATTTTTAGCGCAGTGAAAGTGTTCTGTTCTGTACAATAGTGGATACCTGCCACTGATGTTTGCCAGCGCTTGTTGCATGTACGCAAGAGGAGAGACTCTTCATATAGAGCCACTATGGACTTGGGATCAGAAGGGCCTGTCAGCACAGGCTCATCAACTGTAACAAACCTACCTGTGTGTGGCACTTCCAAAGCCACGGAGCCATGTGCAGGGACATGTGTACGAGAACCCTGCTTTCCAGGCAGCTTAGCTGTGGACCTAAAACAGGCCTAAAAATGGAGATTTTTGTCAGAAACATGAAGAGTGGCAGATTTTACATTTAAAAATTGAGGAAGACAGAGGTAAAACTGAGAAATCATACATTGAAAATTTTGATAGTGACTGATTGCTAGAACCATAATGGACCAGATTGCCATGTTTCATAATTAGAAAAGCACTGATTTCTAAGACTTGGAATTCATTTTTTTTTTTTGGTACTGGAGATTGAACCCAGGGCCACTCGACCACTGAGCCACATCCCCAGACCTATTTTGTGTTTATGTAGAGACAGGGTCTCACTGAGTTGCTTAGCGCCTTGCCGTTGCTGAGGCTGGAATTCATTTTTAAAGAACAAATCACATTTAACTAACCTCATGCTCACTTTGCCAAAGGTATAATATCTGATTCTTTGATTCTAGACTAGGTGAATGGTGATGCTAATCATTGTTAATTTTTAAAATACAGGTGGAAGAGTAGGATTGAAAGTGTGAAGTTCATCAGTTTCCTTCAGTTTGGTGGGATTAACTATTGTATTTCCTTTGTTGGAACCAAATTAGATAGAATTAAATGGGGAGGGGGACTCTGAGCCAAATAAAAACCTTTTAATTTAATAAATATATTTTTTCAAATACTTTTGGTAATGGATGACAGCGGATGGAAGCTTGAGCAGGGAGATGTGATTTTTTACAGGAAAATTTTTCTGTAAGGATGGATAAGTCAGGGATACTTTCATGGGTTGAGGCAAGACAATATTGAAAAGGAAGAAAATTGAAGTCAGAATGAGAAGGAAAATAATTGATCAAACATAATCCCGGAGGAAATGGGAGGTTGGGACCCAGGGAAAAGGGTTGCTCTGGAGAGCAGTCATGACCCTTCCTATTTAAGAAGGAAAAGGAAATAGGGAGTGCATGTAGGCAGAGTCAGGTGTCCAGGATCGGGTCTCCTTTCTCTGTGAAACACGATTCTCTCCTCAGACTGAGAAGGAAAAACATGGGCTGGGGTATGCTTGGGGGAAAAGCAAAGTTACTGTTGTGATTGGGAAGGGGACAGGTTTGAAATGACAGATGTACAAAGAGGCCATTCAGAATAGTCAAGCCATTTCCTCTACCACTTACCTGTAACAGTGCGGAACCTTGACCTGGATGGGGGTCGGAAGGGAAGGTGTGATAAGAAGTTAAGGAATCAAGAGTAGTAACAAGGTTGCCACTGAAGGGCTGAACCATGGGCATCCTACCTGATTGAGGAAGAAAAAAGCCAAACCAAGCTGGAGCTGATAAATGTGGTGAATGAAGAGGGTAAGGAATCTCGGTGAGTAAGGAGCAGGGTTAATAGCAGTAATGGAGTATTAGAGATGGAAAAATAGACACATGATGTGAAGATCATAAATTCTACATTCTAGACTTGGAGATGTTTCAGGTGATGAAGACCAAAGGACAACTGATGATGGTGGGTAGCCAAATTAATGGTGCTGACTGCAACAGTAGTGCTATTTTAAAAGACTGTGATTTATTGGACGCTGTGTACTATACTAAATGCTTTCCATATATTGTCATGCTTAGTTTCATAATAACTGTAAGACCCACATTAGTATCAATATTTTACAGCTGAGGAAACTGGGTCTTGGTAAGATTAAGGAATTTTCCCCAAAGCACACAAGGAAGTACCTGAGTCTGTCTTAACTCCAAAGCCCTTGTGGCCAGCTACTAAACCATGTTGGCCTTCTGCAAAGAAGGGATTATTGAGGAAGAGGAAGGCAAAGCACTTTAAGTCTACTGTGTTGGGATTAATTGTTCTTAAGGATCATGAAGCCCCTGGAATATCAGCTCTTGTGGGGGGGAAGAGACAGTTATATGGCAAAATCATAATAAATCGTGATTGACTCAAAGGTCAGTAGATGCCAATTATAAATATAGCCATACTATAATGTTAATGTTGGATAAAATGGAATACTAATGATTCATGAGTCACCTGGGAGACCAGGAGAATACTGACCTGTCTTCCTAGCTTGGGATCTGGGTTGTATAGTGGTTTATTAAGAAGCAGGAAGGTCATTTTCCTGTGTGAAGGTAGAGGGTATAGAAAGTTTGTTAGTAACAGGGTGAGGGTTCTGCGGGGGGAGAGTCGGAGGCAGGAGGACTCACCTGGTTGTACTTGAAAAATCAGAAAGAATGGGTACATAGGGTAATCGTGAATTTATTGGCTAAACGGGTGCTATTTTGTGAATGAAAGAATGTCACTGATAGTTGCTCTGGAAGAGCAGGCAAGCATAAACCAGGACTGTCCTGGGCAAATAGAAATGCTTGGTTGTACCAGCGGTCAGTATCCAGAGAGTACATTGTAAAGGGGCTGTAGACTTTGAGAATGATTAATTGAGCCCAAACTAGATGGGCATGTATGCAGCACACCAGCTAAATGATCTTCTGTAGCCCCATGATATTGCCCTGAAATGGTCTGGGTACAGCTTATATAAGTGTCTGGGGATTTAGAGAAAGTTCTTAGTTTCATCTGGAGTTAAACATTTGGAAGTTCATCTTGAAACAATAGGAGTGGTTGAGATGGTCAGTGGAGAATCCAGAAAGAGAATATAGGTGAGGGAGAGAACTGGGAGCCAAGAGTCCGGCTAGGGAGGTGAAAGTGGTCAGAGGAAAACCAAGAAAAGCAAATAAATGTGTATGCACATGGGTTTTGTCATTTCACAAGTCAGGAGAGGAGAGAGTTAAATGGATGATTAATCGTCTCATGCTTCATGTTCCTCGGAGAGGTCAAATCAGATAAGCACTGAAACATGTCTATTGGAATGAATTTGGCAATAGGAAGGTAATTGTTGATCTTGGCCTGAGTGGTTTCAGTAGAGTAGTGTGGGCAAAAGCCAGGCTGCAGTGCATGGAGGGGTGAGGTGAGTTGAGAAGACAGCTTCCTTTATGGACTGCCCTTGAATGATTGTGAAAGGGGAAGTGTCAGCAGGATTTTTTTTTTTTCTTTTAAAATGTTGGTAGTAAAGAAGCCAGTGGAGATGAAAACCAGGAAGGAGCTGGAAGTAAAATCAGTAATGTCTAGTCAGTAATTCTGTTGTCATGAAAGAATGAAGGAAAGAGAAAGTACATTTTAAATTAAGTAAGACTTTATAATAGCCAAAATTTATCAAAAACTAGAATGAGCAGGCATTGTTTTGAATGTTTTGAAGAGACAGATTGCTAATTTGAAGGGAATACTGGAAAATTTATGTAGAGTGTGGACCAACTCTAGGATTCTATTTTTCTGCGCTCTTTTTTCAGATAGGCTAGTTATGACCCACCTGCAAGATTATTGGTGCGATAGATTTGTGATTTTCTAGCTAAGTATATTTAAATATTGTGTTATAGCATTTAATTCTTGGCTGAATTCAGTGTTTAGTAATTTCTGTTTATTTGGCATTAATGAAATTAAATCTGAATGCTTTATAGGTATTATGAACTTTTTTTCCCGATGGTACTGGGGATTAAATCCATATTTTTATTTTGAGGCAAGATCTCACTAATTACTGAGGTTGACCCAAGCTTGTAATCATCTTGCCTCAGTCTGCGAAGTAGCCGAGATCATAGGCATGCTCCCTGGTACCTGGCTTAGTACTATCAACTCTTTTTTTTTTTTTTTTAAATATTTTTTTAGTTGTAGATGGACACAATGTCTTTATTTTATTGCTCTGTATGTGGTGCTGAGGATCGAACCCAGGGCCTCACGCATGCGAGGCAAGCGCTCTACCGCTGAGCTACTCTTAAAAAGCAATAATGGTATATTAATTTTTTCCCTTTCTCTTCTCTCCTTAAAGTTGATCTGACCAAAATGTGATTTGCTATAATTTTTATTATTTCTGTAGTTCCCTTGTCTTGGTTCCTTGGACAGAAGAATAACAATTGCAATTTCATAAATATTATTTGGACAACATAATTATTACACTGAGTTTGGATGAGTGTGAAATTAAAATAGTAATGAGAATGATCTCCTCATTTATCATAGAAATGTGGCCTATTTGAAAGGGAACATAACATCTATCAGTTCATCAAATGCATTCATTGTTATTGCTTCTGGGTGTTCATTCATTGAAGTGCAAAATTCAGTGTAATCTGGCCAATGGCAAAAGGAAGTTTTACTGGTGTAACTTGAAGAACAGCTGCTTATCTCCACCAGCTCTTATCCTGCTTTTGATATTTACTTGTCTAGACTTTATTAAACTTCACTGCATTTTGACTTAGAGTTGCCATTTTCTGAATTTCTCTTAGTGATGTGTCTAAGGATAATGCTGATAATTATTCTTGAAGGTTCTTCTCTTTATATTTTTAGAAAATATTTCTAATGTCATTTGTTCTCATTACTGAAATATATTTATTTTCTCAACATCTTATTTAAAAAAATAGAATACCAATTTTGACAAAATCTAGTTATGTACACCTTAAGGAAACTTTTAAAGTGTGTAATCATGATTTTAAATAGATCTTCATGCTTACTATATTTTCTGAATATTGAGTGTCATGAAAATTTACAACCCAAAGAGGCATTGGAAGATCATCTACTTTTTGTTTTGTAAAATTATATATAAGAACAATGGAGGTCAGAAAGGTCAAGCAGCTTGTGAGGCATCCTAAAGAGTTTGAGGTAAAATAAAACCTGAAAATCTCTTGATTTTTAAGTCTGGTACTTTTTCCACTGTACTACCAATTTTTTGAACATTTCAACCATTTTAAGAAAGTAATTCCATAGCCAGTGATGCCTGTGCACCATAGAACCCTGGAGCAGCTGGTTTCCCATGCAGGATCCTGTAGGACTAACTTGTGTTCTTACGTGTCTCTCCAGCTAGACCACAGTGACAGAAACTACTGTAGTGATTTCCGCTGTGGTAGGGGAAAAAAGGCGTGGGTTGGATTTGAATGCCGTTGCTCACGAAGTGTAGTCCGTATCCCTGTCTTGTCTCTGCTCTCCAGAGCCGGCGCTCTCTCCCTTGTCCATTCATCTTCCTGGACAACAAGGGGGCAATGGGTTCCTCAGCTGGATCTCAGTTTCATCTTGCTCTTGCCTTTCTCCATATGGAATGTTTTGTAACAGTGAACACTTTTCCATGATGGACTGCATCAGCTCCTTTGTTCTTTCTTTGAAAGGAAACTTATGTATTGTTTCTGTGTGATCACAGAACAGAGAACTGGAGCTATCTATCCTTGCAAGTTGTCCTGAAAGTTATATGTCTTTGCTCAGTAGTTCTAAAACTTACTTTGCAGAGTTTTTCATTTTATGTAAACTGTATCTGAAAAACAATCCATCATTATAGTGTTGCTATATAAATGATTTTGATTGTTTTCATTTCATGTTTAGGATAAGACTCCAAACTGTTCTTTAGGGAGTATGAAAATGTATCATGTCTATAACATATTTTATTTTATTTTTATTTTTATTTTTTTTTGGTACTGGGGATTGACCTCAGGGGCACTCGACCACTGAGCCACATCCCCAGTCTTATTTTGTGTTTTTTTATGTAGAGACAGGGTCTCACTGAGTTGCTTAGCGCCTCGCCGTTGCTGAGGCTGGCTTTGAACTCGCGATTCTCCTGTCTCAGCCTCCCTATAACATATTTTAAAGAACTTTAAAGCCATATTTTCTGAATGATAATCTTTAACATAGTATGAATAAACATCCAAAATTTTATTGCTGAAGTTTTTTATACAAACAATTGTGATAAAGTGTTTAGATTTTTTTGTGGCACTTTGCTTCGTTAGTACCTTCAGTGCTTGCTGTGGAATGCAGAAAGGCTTTTGTGAATGTGCCTATTTATTCCTCAGAGCCTTAAGTGGGGGAAGATTTCCTGAAGATATTTGAACAGTAAAATGTTTCCTGTTGAAGTTAGTATTAAATGAATTGTTTGTTGAACTCTTACTGTTTGTGGCACTGTATTAGGCCCTAATGATTTTTTTTTTTTGAGCAAAGTAAGACCTTATTTCCCTCTTAAGGAAGGGAAAACAACAATATAATCTTAAAATACAGTGCTAAAATAGAGGTGTGCAGAGAAGTAATTAATTGGGAATTAATGGGAATTTCCATAGCCAGAGCAACATGATTAAAATAGTGGAATGGTGCTGAGGACACCCTATGGGGAACTGCAGGGTAGTGCAGTGTCGTAGGACGTGTAGAAGATCTGGGAGGCTAGGTGGCGGAGCGCCTTGCATGCTCTGGTTGTAAGGAGCTGAGGTCTTATTCCCTACAGATTGGAGTGTTATTCATAATCCCCAGAAATCTGAATGACATTTTTTGTAATTGGAGGATTTGATTAGATGGAAAACAGACCATAGCAGGGGACCAGTTAGGAAGTTATCTGTATTGTAGGTGAAAAGAGGAGACCAAAGGCGATGCCTGAGAATGCTTAGGCTCAGTCAGGGGGGGCTAGGTTCAAGGTGATGATGATCGTAGCTCATGATCACTGATTCTAACCCAGTCTGCCAGGCACTGCGTCATGCATTATCAGGAGGCGATTCCTGCCTGCAGAGGGTGTAAGCCACCGGAGAAGATAACTCAGAAATGATTAGTGTCAGAAAAAATAGTTTTAAAGGAAGCTTGGAGCACCCGATAGCCCAGCCCAGCCCATACAGGAGCTGGAGCTAGACAATTAGAAAATGGCTCCTGTGGTTTATTTAAAGGGGTACATCAAAGGCAGGGATAAGGTTTTAGAGGTAGAGCCTTGTTTCATGGTGTCTTTCAGTCAGCACGTTGATTGGCATCTTAGCAGGTCACACCCATCTCAGAGTTTGTGCAGCTGCAGCAGGTCACCCCATCTCTGGTGCTGTGTGGCACCTTTTTGAGCAGAGCTGAGGGGGAGTTCACATGCACTGGGCAGTCTTAATAGCAGGAGGGCCACTATAAGTTCCCAAATACCAGATCTACCCCCCACACTGGCTGCAGTTCTGAAAAGGTCCTCACACATAGTGCACAGATGGCTCTTGACAATGCATTCTGTATGAGTTCTCTCATTTAATTTTAACATTCATGACAACTGTAGGTACTCTTGGGAACTCAGTTATACAAATAAGAAACTGAGGCTTAGAAAGAGGAAGTCAAGCAGCCACTTCAATGTTTATAGCAGCACAATTCATAATTGCAAAACTGTGGAAGCAACCCAGATGCCCTTCAATAGATGAATGGATAAATAAACTGTGGTACATATACACAATGGAATATTATTCAGCAATAAAAGAGAATAAAATTATGGCATTTGCAGGTAAATGGATGGAATTGGAGAACATTATGCTAAGTGAAGCAAGCCAATCCCAAAAAACCAAATGCCGAATGTTCTCTCTGATTAGTGGATGCTGATACATAAGGGGGGTGGGAATGGGGAACATAGGAGAAATGGAGGAACTCTGGATGGGTCAAGGCGAGGCAGGGAAAAGGGAATGGATGTAGTAAAGATGGTTGAAGGAGATGGTCATCATTACCCTAGGTGCATGTATGAAGACACAAATGGTGTGACTCTATCTGGTTTGCAACCAGAGAAATGGAAAAATTGAGCTTTGTATATGTACTATGACTTGAAATGCATTTAAATAAATTAATTTAAAAAAAAGAAAAAGAGAAAATCAGTACCCAAGAACATAGAGCTGCTGAGTAGTTGATGCAGGCATGAACCAGCAAGGTGTCAAGAGGGAGCATTGTCTAGGCCCAGAGGAGGTGCTGTTCTGGTGTCTCATCTGAGGGACTGGGTAGAGGCTGTCAACTGAAATGGAAGTGAGGAAGGAAGAGTCAGTATGTAGAACACCAACAGATTAATACTGCTCTGACACTTAGTAGCTCAGCAACCTTATGCAATTGCTTAACCTTTCTGTGCTTGTTTCTCAAATGTGAAACAAATTATAATGGCACTCATGAGATCGTTAGGGGATTAAACCAACCATGTGCACACAGTGCTTACAGTAGTACCAGATGTGTAATCAGCCACTGCAGCTATTAATTGGATCCTCCTCCTCCTCATTGCAGCCATTCTATAAAAATACAAGGGTCTGTCTTGAGGAAGGATGAGCCAGTTAGTGTAAAACTTCTAGTATATTTCTTGCAACTCGGGTGGAAAGCCAGAGGAGGTGTTTTACGTGGATGCACCTTCATGATTCCTTTTAGTGAAGACACAGTAAAACTACAGTGTCTCAGAATTCCTGCCTTTGTGTGGTACTCAGGGTCAAACACAGGTTCTTCTGAGATACCTGGTTGCCCATTTTGTTTTAGGGAAAATGAACTACTTGTTGAAGGGCTTCAGTTGGATAGAGATTGGTGTGTCTTCCTCTGAATTTCTGTTAGATTCTGTCTTGCTGCCCTGTGCCTGGATCTCCTTTATTTTTTGGCCAGCTTTGTCATACAAGGAAACAGAGTGGCCTCTTTCTTCCAAACTTCCAAGGCAGCTGGATTGGACAGTGTTAACCAAGACTTCATAGGCTTACAGAGAGGGAGATGGATACAGGCAGTGTTGTTTGCTGACTCCCTAAAATAAGGGGGAAAAAATAGGTACTTATTTTGGGTCACTGCTTTCTTAGATTTTCACACTCCCTGAAATACTTTTAATACATTTATTTTATTTTTTGGTGTTCTTTATTTGAACAGTCCACACAATTCTACAGATATGGAAAGTATTTCATTAAACACATTTTTCTACTTAGTCTGAATGCATCATACACATTTGTTTCCATGTTTACTGCTTAAGAATTATTATATTTCTTTGCTTTCAGTGTGAAACGTCTGGGTCAGAGCAGCTTTTTCCCCTGTGGTACTGAAATTCAAGTTAGAGCTAAAGGTGCTACTTCTTGCTAAAATGTAAATACTTCTTTCTAGGAGGAGCAGCATCTTTTCTCCCAAGATCACTTACTTCTTAGTGTAAATGAAAAATGTAGAAACATGCGGAAAGATGATATGAAGCCGTAGAACAGGAAGTTGGAAGTTTGAGTAGCAGGGAGTTTGTGGAGCTTTAAGGGTAGAAACAATAGCTGTATTAGGTGCTAGAGCCAATCACTAGAATTCTCTGACAGGTAGCATTCTGAAAGGCATAGTTTGTGAGAAGTCCTCCAGAAACTTTATGCAGTATCAGGAAAAACATTGAATAGAAAATCTGCAGACCTAGTTACTAAGTTCTATGACTTTTGGGAAATTTCTTGCCTTCCATGTACCTTAATTTTCTTATCTATAAATGTTCTTATCTATAATACAGTCATTAAATTGTAGGTCTTTTAACTCTGTAGAAGATATTCTTATTCTAAAATGTCTTATTAAATGCAAATTCCTGTATATTTCCTTTTCTGGCAGTCAATTTGTTACCTCAGTGTTAGTTGAAAATGTTTGTTTGTGGAGCGTAGTGGCGCATGCCTGTAATCCCAGCAACTTGGGAGGCTGAAACAGGAGGATCACAAGTTTAAGGCCAGCCTCTGCAGCTTACGCCCTAAACAACTTAGTGAGACGCTTTCTCAAGATAAAAAAAGAGCTGAGAATGTAGCTCAATGAAATGCCCCTGGGTTAAAGGTTAAATCCCTAGTACCAAAAAAAAAAAAAGAAAGAAGAAGAAAAGAAAGTTTGTTTTGAGTATGGCAGTTACTTCTTATAAATGATTGTGTTCCATCTATTCATTTCTAAGATGGTTATTTAGAATGCAAAAGATATGCCTTGATAGACAATGTCATGTATATATGAGATGTTTCTGTACATAAAACTCTAGCTCATCAGTTGCCACCATGTCTGGAAGGTGCAGGAATCTTGCCCCCTACTAGGGGAAAACAGGGCAAAATATGTTGCTGTGGTTCAAGCTGGGACTCTGAATTCTTTTTCCTGTAGAGGCATGGGTTGTAACTCAGGCTCTGTTGGGTTTGTAGTTTATAGATTTAACAGCAATTCCTTCCTGCGCTGTCCCATGTGTGGATCCCAGGAGCTTGATGTCAGTCTTAACTTCCTGAGAACATACGCTCTCCTGACTTCCAGTTAGGTGCTCTTTAATGCACAGTTCAGGGAATCGAGTGCAGTATTGTCAAGAAGGGCCTGAATGTGAAACAACTGGTATCACTTCTTTTGAAGTTAACTGATTTCAATAAAGTTCACCATCCTCTCTCCCCACAAATATGGTGAATTATTGGTAATTATGGGATTATGATTTGTCTTGTGGAAGATTTCAGTTTGCAAAACTATGACTTTATTGCTAAAATGATTTTTGTGTTTTATTGTTCATTTATTTAATTTAGAACTTTGTCAAGGTGTTATAGTCTTCCCTGATCTGCATTTTAAATTTAAAGAATTTTATAAAACAGCCAGGCACGCTGGCGCAAGCCTGTAATCCCAGCACTTAGGGAGGCTCAGACAGGAGAATCACGAGTTCAAAGCCAGCCTCAGCAAAGGCGAGGTGCTAAGTAACTCAGTGAGACCCTGTATCTACATAAAACACAAAATAGGGCTGGGGATGTGGCTCAGTGGTCAAGTACCCCTGAGTTCAATCTCTAGTACCAAAAAAAAAAATTTTTTTTTATAAAACAGAGGCCTTATAAAACAAAATGTTTTATAGAAGAATTTTATAAAATTTTATAAAAGAATTTTATAAAACAAAGTTTTAATTTTTTTTATTTCTTGGTACTATGGATTGAACTCAGGGGTACTTGACCACTGAGCCATATTCCCAGCCCTATTTTTTTGTGTTTTATGTAGAGACAGGGTCTCACTTATTAGTGCCTCAGCCTCCCAAAGTGCTGGGATTATAGGTATGCTCCACCATGCCTGGCTGTGTTTTAATTTTTTATGTTCAATGACTTATCAAATTTTGCTTCAGTTTTCTCAAGAATATATTTATTGTCCACTATAAAATAGTAAAAGTGCTTATGTTAATGAAAATATGGTATGTAAATAATATTTCTAATGAGCTTTCTGATTGAAGTTTTTAACTGGGAATCATTCTGATGATTTTTGTTTAAACATCTATTGTTTACCAAAAGTTCCATAGTAAAGCTTAGATTAGCAGATATTCTCTTGCCTAAGTATTCTACAGTTTAATTCAACTGACATGTTTTAACTAGCTTCTTTTAAAGAAAATTCTATTAATATGAATAAGATTTGTTGGTAGTTCCCACCAGTCCCCCAGGTTTTCTGCATTTCAAATATGTAGCTATATGCTATAGTTAGAAAAGTTTGTAAAGAGAAGTTTTAAATCCTTGTTTCTAGATTGTAATATAATGGCTCTAGGTAACATTTAGAGATATTATTTAGTGTTATGGAAACTTCTTTACCTGTTTCCTAATTTTTAGTTGACCTGACAAAGATGAAAGGTTGTGTCTTCTAAACTCGGTTATTTTGGTTCTAGATAATTAGCTTGAAAATATAACTCTTAAGACAAATGGCGTGGGAGTCCAGGGACCTAACCAGTTCTGTAACCTTGGGCATGTGGGCTTCAGGTTTTTTCCCTCATAGAGTGTGGGGTTAGAGACTATAATATCTAAAGTTTCTGCCTTTATGAAAATATATGATTTTAAATTATTCATATTCATTCCTTTATTCATGTCACTTATAACATGATGTAAATGATGTTACTTCTATTTTTTGTTTTTTTTTATTTTTAAAATATTTTTTTAATTATAGATGGACACAATGTCTTTATTTTATTGCCTTGTGTGTGGTGCTGAGGATCGAACCCAGGGCCTCACACATGCGAGGAAAGCGCTCTCCCGCTGAGCTACAATCCCAGCCCTGTTTTTTGATTGTTAGTGATGTGTTGTAAAGAATATATGAGGTCAGCCAGGCGCGGTGGCTCAAGCCTGTAATCCCAGCACTTAGGGAGGCTGAGACAGGAGAATCGCGAGTTCAAAGCCAACCTCAGCAACGGCGAGGTACTAAGCAACTCAGCGAGACCCTGTCTCTACATAAAATACAAAATAAGGCTGGGGATGTGGCTCAGTGGTTGAGTGCCCCTGAGTTCAATCCCCAGTACCAAAAAAAAAAAAGAATATATGAGGTCTTTGGGGAGGTTGTTCATTAGTTTATTATTATCAGTATATATTGAACTCCAGAGAGATGAGATTTAGCATATTTAAGACCATATCAACCAACATTATTTTCAAGAAGACTGCTTCAATTGTGGCTTATTATGATTCAACACAATTTATTGAGCACTTATTATTCTATACATTATTTTGTTTAATTCTCCACATAACCCTGTAATTTATAACAGTCTCCATCTTTTTAGTACTTAGTAGCATTTCTGAAAAAATTCTATCTAGTGGTAATTTTTGAATACTATTGCAATTAAGAAACTTGGGCAAACATATGATCTATTTTAAAAGGAAAGTTAGCAGAATTTTTGTCATTTGGTGAGAGATTAAGACTTGAGTCTTTTGGGCATCACCATTTGATGAGGAGACATCATACTTTCTATTTTAATTATTGTAACATTTTTCTTGTCTTTGTCTTCTTTTCTGTGGAAGCCACAAGGCAGGGTAAAACGGGAAGTACAAGTACTTCCTTGCTTTTATTTTCAATTCTGCCTTGGAGACTGAATCATAAAGACTGAATCCTGAATCCACTGTTCTGAGGGAAGGTGGCAGTGCCCCTTTCCTTCCTCCAGGTGGCACTGTGCCACAACATGTTCAGCTAGACTGAGCTTCAAATAGAACCATACAATTGGCCAGCTGTGTTATCAGTTTTATGTAACCTCCGAGGGTCCACACAGCAACCTGGAGGGCTAGACAGTTTATGGAAGAGGAAGCCACACTTCACACAGCTGTGACTGGGAAAACCGGGATTCCCATCTGCTGCCTCTGGGTCCTTTGTTTTCACTGCTGTCTGATTCAGGCTACATGCATATTTGTTCAGAGCAGATTCTTAATGTTGTACATAGGTATATTTTGGTTTCATGTCCATCATTCTTCCGTCTGCACGTGCTATTTTAATATCTGTTCATCCAGCCATTTGACTTCTCCCTTTCTACCACATATTATTTCTCATTGTTCAGTAAAGACTATGATTGCCTGACAACTTGAATGCTCTGAAACTAGTGAAGATAGAATGAATAAGCAGGTTAATAAATATTTGTCAAAATACTTAATAAATAATAAATATTGATTGAATCAATGAATTTGGGAAAAATGAAGCTGTAAAACCCCTTTCCCTTGGCACTGGTATTTCTTTAGGAGGAAACTCGGTGACCTAGGAATCACTTCTTGCCCTGTAGTCGAGCTTGAGGTTTTTATGTTGGATGTAACTGTGATGACCTTGGCAGTGCTGACTAGAACACAGAAGTGACAAGGCATTAGAAAGTGTTTTGTATGAGGGGCAGCTGCAACGGTGAAGAATGTATGTGGGTCATGACTGATTTGGGGGCAGGCATCAAGATGATGAATGCGTAGGAATCCACAAAACCGTGTGTAGCTTAGTTCTGTGATCTTTTTGGTGGATAGTAGGTTGTGGAAATTAATTACAGAACCAGAAGAGAGCTAATACTTCAAAGTCAGCTCTCCAGATGTCTGCAGGAAGTTCCACTCAAAAGCAAAGCCATTGGTGAGAACTTTATTGACCATTTCATTTCCAGAAAGCAAAGGAAATGATCAGCAGACTGGTACTCTGAACCTAACTTGGACCTATAGTGAGGACTTAGACACGTGAACATAATGGGCGTCCTGAAAGGCCATGCCATTCATTCAGAAAGTGAGTTGAATTGCGTGCCTTCTGTGTGCCAGGTATGTTCTAGATGCTGGGGATCTGGCAGTGAACACAACAGACAAAACCCTTGTCATTTTGTAGCTTTCATTTTAAGAGTTTATAATGATCTGGTGTCCAAAATACTAGCCTCATGGTTTCCTAACTTTGATTTCACTGCAGACACCAACTTGCACAGCCACACTTAGGATGTTGTCATGATCTGTAACTGCTTGTATCAGAAAAAATCCCAGCACCATTCATTCACATATCATCTCTCCTTCAGTCTCACAGAGAGCCGTATTTTCTTGATCACTTGTAGTTTCTCCTTGTCTGTCGACATTTGCTTGACCTCGTGTTTGACCATATGGACTGTTCTGACACCCATCCCTGGGTTCCCTTTCACTCCTATTTCTGCTGCCTCCACCCAGGCTGCTGAATCCTGCTGAATAACCTCGAGTATCTGAGAAAACTGATACCACCAGAAACTCATGGTTTTTAGCCTCTGGTGAGCATTCAAGTTGTCAGGCAATCATAGTCTTTACTGAACAATGAGAAATAATATGTGGTAGAAAGGGAGAAGTCAAATGGCTGGATGAACAGATATTAAAATAGCATGTGCAGATGGAAGAATGATGGACATGAAACCAAAATATATGTATGTACAAGACATTAAAAAGGAACACAATCCTAGTCAAATAATAAGCTGAGATTTTGAAAAAAGACTAACATTTATATTTTATATATAGAAAATGAAAATGACAAATAAATAGTATATTCTTATCAACAAACTGACCCTTTAATCAGATGTAGAGCCTGAAGGAAACTCTCAGCTTCTGTTTTCTGTCTCTGACACACAGAATGATCTACACCAGACTAACAAGGCAGAAGTAAGGAAAACAATGGGAGAAATCGAAGCCTGAGACTGGGGTAGAGAGTGTACCAGAACCTCTGGCTGCTCTATACGACTTCCCATCTCAGGGTCGGATTCTGAGAAGAGTTGCTAATGTCTTTGCTGAACTGGTAATCTTGGAGTCATGGTGCATGTGAAAACTCATACAAGTCTGTGGAGGAATAAAGTCCCCAAATTAAAAGGAATGTAAATTCTGTTGTGTAGTGATGGTGCCTTCACAAAAGACATGAGAGAACATTTAAAAGATTTGCAAGTACTTACAGAAGGAAAAGATGAGCAATACAGGTTATCTGGATACTAGACAAATTCACCCAGGTAGTCCTGTTTCCACTTTTGGCTGGAGTGTGCACGTACAGGCTGCTGCAGCCGTAGGAAATCTAGATTTCCATGGGGTGTTTGACAGTCACTCCATCCTTCTGTCCTTGGGGACACACGGGCGAATTAGATCATAGTGTGGGCACAGTTATTGAACAGTGAGATTCAGTCTTAGCTTGAACTCATTGGCAGCCCCGTGGGAAATCTCTCATGGGCTGCTGTTTCTGACCCTGTGTACCCATCAGTTTAACACCTCCTCCCCATTTCGCACTCTCAGCTCACGACCTTGCCGTTTGTTTCATGAAGAAAACTGGAAGTAACTGCCAAGAACTTCTTGGTCTTCCCACCGCCAAATATACTCATCTTCCTACGTCTGTGCTCACGTATGACATCCTTCTTATTCAGGTGGACTGTGCCTCCACTTGAATATTGGATCTTCATAACTTTGTCTTGATTGGCCTACAATTATCTTTCGTTCTAGTTTTTCGTTTTTCCTTTCTCTGTTGGAGCAACAGGCTGTAGCTCAGCGTATGGACACGCTCTTAGATCAAATTTTAAGCAAAGATTCCCTTACCCTGTGCCCCCTCAGGCACCCATTTCGTTGCATACGTTATAGCACAGCTTCTCAGAAGGGCAGTCTAAATTTCTTTCTTTCACTTCCTCATCTTTCCCGCTCCCCGGAAACCATTCGACAAGGTTGTTGGGAACTTCCACGTTCCCGTCTTCATCTTCTCATTTCGGCAGTGCTTTTTACTCTGCTCACACCTTCCTGTCCTTAGCTTTCTGTGTCTGGGTTTCTGGGAGGTACCACTCTCTTGGCTTTTCTCCTGCCTCTCTTGCTCTTCCTTTTCTTTCTCCTATTCTGGGTGGTCCTCTTGTCCCTGAATCAGTCTTGCGCAGCCCGGGCAGGACTCAGTTCCAACCCTCATCCTCAAGGTCCCCACCGTCCATTACAGCAGCACTAGCCACAAAATTCTAGCACAAGATTTTTTTCTGCCATGTTAAGACAACAGAGATCATAGAACAGGCCCATCATGCCATCAGGTTCTCCTGCATTTCTAAGAGTTTCCAGAAGAACACTTCTTTGCTCTTTTTGCTCTTGTCATACCTTCAGATCCTGAGAAGTAGGACAGAGTGACTTTTCTCACTCCTCCTAGTCTCCTTGGACTTCTCTTTTTAAATCTTGCATTCAACATCCAGTGCATCAAGCATTTATCTTGGTGCCTTAAAATACATTTATCAGATACCCACAGAACCCATTTTCTTTTTTTTTTTTGGTACCGGGGATTGAACTCAGGGGCACTCGACCCCTGAGCCACATCCCCAGCCCTATTTTGTGTTTTATGTAGAGACAGGGTCTCACTGAGTTGCTCGCTTAGCGCCTCGCCATTGCTGAGGCTGGCTTTGAACTCGCGATTCTCCTGTCTCAGCCTCCCTAAGTGCTGGGATTACCGGCTTGAGCCACCGTGCCCGGCTAGGACCCATTTTCTTATTCCACTTGAGTTTTTACTCGGGGTCGCCTCTTTAGATCTTCTGAAGCAGCGTTCCTGCTGCCTTACTTAGTTTCACCTTTTCCAGAGCACTCAGCACGTCCTGACGTTACAATATGTGATCAATGTGTGATGGTGTGGGTTTTTTTCCCGTCTCTAGCCCACTAGAGTTCACGAGGATAAGGTTTTTGTTTTTGTTCTATACCCAGTGCCTGAAATAGTACCTTGCATATGGTAAGTAATCACTGAACATTGGTTAAAGTAAGTGGTTTTTTTTTATAGTACTGAGTATCGATCCCAGGTCCTTTCCCATGTTAGGCAAGCACTCCACCACTGAGCTGTATCTCCAGCCCTAAACGACACATTGATGAACTATGTGATGACATGAAACTAGTTGTAACTAATACATTAAGTCAGAGTTTTTATTGTTGTTTTATCTATTCATATTTTACTAGTCATAGTATGAAAGAAAGTGAAACCTATCATTTTTCTGAGGTCATTTATATGATCATAGGCATTTGTTACTATGTCCTTCATTTATGGTCAATGTTAAGAATATAACCATTATAGGAATACTATTGGGGCAAGTTTTATTTATTACTACAACAATAGTTGTATTAGAAGTGGAAAATTATAGGAATAATGTTGAATTTAAAATTTAGTATTATAACTGTAAAAGGCAAAAAGTAATAAAATAGAGTCCTTGGCCTTAGGGAGTTTGTGACCTGGCAGTCAGAAAGTTATGTAGATAAATAACTACAGGGTATCTGTGTTGCTTGGAGACAGGCAAAAATATCTAATGTCCTAAGGACAACTTCAGTGTATTAAAAATATATGCTTCCAAACTTCATTAGTATAATATCAAGTGATAAATACTAGAATACAGTTGAATACAAAGAGTGATGGCAGAGGCAAGGAGGCCATTGCTGACTGCTGGCAGTTAGAATTATGATCTTGGAAAAAATGAAAACTCCATGGACGCCAAAGCTGGTCTTTGCAAAACGCAGAGATACAGAAGCCAGGCCAGTGTAAGAGCATTAGCAAAATCCCTCAGTGTCACCTAGAATATGTCTCTCAATAAGAGAAAGACAGTTCTAGATGGCTGTCAGCTTTCCTTTCTGATGGCCACACTGAGCTGGAATCGTCTTAGCAATGAAGATATATGGCTCTACTTTGTAGTCCAGGTGAGAGGGTATTAGTAGTCAGAGCAATTAATGGAATACCATTTGTAGACTCATAATTTGATAATTTCCTCTTCCATGATTTTAGAGTTTATGCTTGATTTTGATTAGCTCAGGAAGCAGTGGGAGCAAGCATGGAAAGGGTATGCACTCCATTCCAGAGCCGTTCATTTGGTTGAGAGTTGGGAATTGGCCACTGGTGCACCTCCAGTGGAGTGAGTGGCCTGTGCTTTGGAGTCTGTGTGCTGACATGGGTTGCACTCACCAGGAAAGGGTGTTTTTTCTAATTCACACAAAGCTCTGTGCATTCTAACATAGCTCTGTCCCATTTCCTGCCTGCTCCATCCTCATTCACCTAGAATGACATGGTACAACAGCTCAACGTGTTTTAAAATGCTCCAGAATTGAGCATTTTAAACAATTTACAATTACTCTTACCCTAAAACTTGTGATTTAAAATGAACCTGCGCAACTATAATAAGGAAACGTTTTTCATATTTCTTCCTAGTAAAAACCATAGAGAAGGGGAGAACAGGCAACTGAAGAGAAACATCTTGTTGCTATCCCAGAAGTAGGAAGTTTTCTTTAGTATCCCAGAAGTAGCTTTTATTGTATTGTACATGAAAAATTAGTTCACTTAAGGAATCCAAGGATATGAAATTTGGTGACAATTAATATTTGTTTGGTTTTAGTTATATGTCCTCAAACACCTTCCACCCTGACAAAGAATAATAACTTGGCTATCCACAGGAACACTGAGATGCAGAGATAAAGACTTTTTTCTCAGTAGTATGCAGGTGATAGTCTAGTGCCTTCTAGGTTGTATGTCAAGAAGACCGCTACTGGTCTGACTTTCCTTTGTCGTTAACTTGTGACTTGCCTGGCGGCTGTACGGAGTTGAATGAGGAAGAGGGAGAGAGCTGTGGCTAAGTTCCTAGCATTGTGTTCTAGGACTCCCTCTCTCAAGATTCAGTTCTTGAAGTTAAGCATTTCTTTTTCTTTCCTTTTTTTTTCTTAGTGCACTCTTTTTTAAAAAATATTTTTTTAAATTTTTAAATATTTTTTAGTTCTTGATGAACCTTTATTTTATTTAATATGCAGTGCTGAGAATTGAACCCAGTGCTTTACACATTCTAGGCAAGTGCTCTACCACTGGCTACAACCCCAGTCCCCTTAGTGCACTCTTAAAATTACAAAATATTCATTGGCTATTTCATACAACACATATAAAGAGGGACCATTGATTTTTTTTAATGTCAGAACTTTATTTGTTAAAGTTATTTCCAATTTTCTATTGCCAATAATATATTTGTCCTTTTTTTTTTGTAGGTGAAGTTTTATTCTAAGACTGTTTCATCTAGTTTGTGAAGTCAGATTACCTTGACTCTAAATGTTACCAAAGTGTTAAAAGACTGGTAAGTAATATGATAAATATTAGCAGTCAGAAAGACTTGATTCAATCTAAATCTTTGAAATTATATAGTTATATGAATATTAATGTAACCCAAAGTGAAAAACAGCTGAACTTGCCCTTTGTAGAGATGGAGGTATAGATTGTAGTTTATTCATACTGTGGCATATTACAGGATGGTTTAAAGGAAGAACATAATGTTGAGAGGGAAAAGCAAAGTATAGACACATATAGTACATATAGGACTTTTTGTATACATTTTTTAAATAGTAAAAGCAATACTGAATACTTCCATAGCTATAAACATGCAAAAATATAAAAACATGTCATGCAGTGATAAACACTAGCCAGGAAGGCAGAAGTGTGGGCGCACTTTCCCGTACTAGATTTGACTTCTTTACACAAATACAAATGGGTGTGTGCACACACACAAACTGACCTGAATATGATGTAATGCTTGATAGATGTGGGTGTTGCCTATAACCTCATGTATATATTCTTTGTACTTTTATGAGTATTTGAAATATTAGAAAAAGTTCAAAGAAAATGCAATGTTTAACTTTTCAGTTGGTGTTCAGAATAGCTGACAGAACTTCAGTTAAATTTAGCATGCCTTTCAGGAAGAAATGAACACTTTATGTGCAAAGCAGAAGTGCCCCTATCAACCTGCCAGTGTTCTGCTAGTGCTAGCTAACACAGACTCAAGAATTGAAATTTTGTATGCACATTGCATAAAAGAATTCAGAATTTTTGTAATTTGTAGATAATAGGGTTTTATCATGACAGTGTAGGGACTGTAGTTAATGAAGGTGTGTAGTCTTGAATAATGTAAAGAGGGTGGATATCAGTGCTCTTACAACATAACTACATGAAGTAGTGCACTTGTTAATTAGCTAGTTTTAAACATTCAGTGGTGTGTATATACTTCAAAATATCATGCTATATATGTTAAATACAATTTTATTTGTTAAATTAGAAAGTAAAATAATAGAGAAAAGGGTAAAAAACATTTTGAAAAAGTTTTTCAAAATATCTAAATAAGGGGGAGAGAGAAGATGGCAGATTAGAAGAAGGACACACTTTGTAGCAGTTCCTCAGCACCCAACCTAGGGTATGGGAGGACTGTACCTCAGTGAGGTGGTAACTAAGGGAGTTCACTGAAACTTAGTAATGGACAGCCACAGAAACCATAGAGACACAGAAAGTCAAAAACTCTGAACATGATGGAAGAAATAATACATTAGTGATGCACCAACTTGGCTGCTGAAGGGCGGAAGCAGGGAAAGAAATGGACCTGGGGGACCTGTGGAATAGAGATGGAGGCTGATCTTAATGGACCCAGAGACCAGGGGGAAGTGGTTGAGTGAGAACCAACCAGAATCACTTGGCCCACATGCCAGTAGTCTGGCGGCAACCAGGTGGCTGGCCTGGAAACCATTTATGAGCACTGTGCATCACTGAACACAAACAGGAAATCAGGAACTGGTAAAAGAAGTTGCCAGCAGTCACCTGTTATAATCCCCAGAGTGTGCCTGAAGTGAGATACAGGCTAAAGTTGTTAAGAATGTTTTCAATGATATAGTAACAGAAAACTTTTTGTATATCAAATGAGATGGACATCCATATATAGGATGTATATAGGACCCCAAATAGATCAGAACAGAACACGTTATAATCAAAATGCCTAACATAGAAAATAAGGAAGGAATACTAAAAGCTACAAGAGAAAAACATCAGGTCACATTTAGAGGCAAGCCAATAAGGCTGGCTTCTTACTCTGAACTCAGGTCCTAAAATCAAAGAAGGCCTGGAATGAGATATTCCAAACTCTAAAAGAAAACAATTGCCAGCAAAGCTTGCTATGTTCAGCAAAGCTCTGTTCAAAATTAATGAGGAAATAAAAACTTTCCATGATGAGGATAAACCAAAAGAATTCATGACACCAAGGGGGCATTACAAAGGATATTCAATGATAAACTGCACACAAAGAAACCCAAAAACAAACACCAACCTCTCAAATAGATGAAGATCACTAGAAGAGCAATCAACTAAATGAAAATCAAGACAGAATTAAATGTAGCAAACAAGCCAAAATGGCAGGAAACCATAAACATATATCCACAATAACACGGGATGTAAATGGTCTCAACTCCCCAGTTAAAAGACAAAAGTTAGCAGAATGGATCAAAAAACAAGATCCAACTATCTGTTGTATGTAAGAGATTTATCTCATAGGCAGACACCCACAGTTTGAAGGTAAAAGATGGGAAAAAACATTCCATGCAAATGGGGTCTGAAAAAAAGCAGGAGTAGCTGTTCTTCTATCTGACAGAGCAGATTTCAAGCAAAAATCAATCAGAAGAGACACAGAAGACCACTACACACTGGAAAGGAAACACTCTGACAAGAAGATACAGTAGTAAATATATTATGCACCAAATATCAATGCATCTAATTACATTTTAACAAATACTTTTTGAGATTAAGTCCCAGATAGACCCCAAAACAATAATTCTGGATGCTTTCAACATACCCTTCTCACCAGCAGACAGGTCATCCAAACATGACATCAATAAAGATATTTCCAATGTAAATAATACTATAAATCAAGAATGCCTAATGGACATATACAGAATATTTCACCCCAAAACAACTGAATTTGCCTTCTTCTCAGAAGCTCATGGAACCTTTTTCAAAGTAGATTCTATTCTAGGTCACAGTGTAAGTGGTAGCAAATTAAAAAACAACAGAATCCTGTGCATCCTCTCAGATTATCAATTAATAGCAAGAAAAATAATAGAAACTACATAAATATGAGGATTGAACAATACTCTTTTAAATGAAGAATGGATTAGAGAAGAAATAAGAAGAAATCAAGAAATTCTTAGAAACAAATGAGAACAGAGATACAGTCTATTAAAGATCTCTGGGACAGCGTGAATGCAATGCCGAGAGGAAGATGTGTAGTATTGAGTGCCTGCATTAAAAGAGTAAGAGAGAGTCCCACGCCCCACCCCAGAATAAGCTTGTGCTTATTTCCTGGTTGTTTTTTGAAATCGTGAGGATCAAGGAAGCACCAGCATCAAAACTTAGAGAATGATGTTAACAAGCTTTGAAAAAAACTCTGAGGAATAATAGTGCAGCACTCTTTTTGTTGTTATTTTTAGATATACGTGACCGTAGAGTGTATTTTGACATATCATACATACATAAAGTTTAATTAGGATCCCATTCCTGTGGTTGTACATGATTTGCTGTTTCACTGGTTGTGTATTCATATATGAACATAGGAAGGTTCTGTCTGATTTATTCTGCTCTTTCCTATTCTTATCCCCTCTCCCTTCCCTTCACTCCCCTTTGTCTAATCCAATGAACATCTATTCTGCTCCCATCCGCCTTATTGTGTCAGCATCCACATATCAGAGAGAACATTCAGCATTTTTTGGAGACTGACTCATTTCACTTAGCATGATAGTCTCCAGTTCCATCCTAAAATCAGCATACTGCAGTGATGCAGCCACATCAATATTTATAGCAGCTCAGTTCACAGTAGTGCAGCACACTTAAGAAAAGCTCCATCAATGGTGGCTTGATGGCCCACAGGGTGAGAAGAAATCATGTCATAGTTTAATTGGCAATTTTTTTTCTTTTCAAAGTGGTACACTAAGTAACTATTATCCTAAAATCAGTGACCAATTAGGTAAAATGGGTTAATAAAGTTGGCTACACAGACTGAATAAATTATGTTATTTGATTTATTGAATAATATTACTTTATGAAAGCATAAAGAATTAATGTCATGTAAATAATAGAGATTATTGCTGCATTTTGGAATAATGAGTGATCTTATTTTATACTTTTCTTTTTTCTATTGTTCTATAATCCCAGGTACTTGGGAGGATGAGGCAGGAGGAAATTTAGTGAGGCCCTGTCTCAAAATAGGCCTGGGAATGTAGCTCAATGATAAAGTACTCAATGATAAAAATGGGTTCGATTCCTAGTAAAAAATAAAAATAAAAAAATAATTAAAATAATATTTATTTTACACATTTATATACAAATTTTATTTGTTATTATAGTAATACTTAGAATTCAGATGGGAATCCAGGAATTAAACTGTTAGGCCCTAGCACAAGCAGGAATGAAGGCAGTATAGGAATTTCTCCAGCCTCTCCCTTTTGTGTTTAATCTGCTTCTCTTTGTATCTTGTTGGTTGATTATTGCCCATTTGTCTTCTTGTGAGCCTCAACTACTGCAGGCTCATCTCTCTGTGACCTTTTAGCACAGCAACTATGCCCTTTAATTCAAATTCCTAAGAGAGAGAGAACCCAATTTTCCCAATCCCTTTGCAAGCAACACTATACAAATCGATCTTGGAGCAAGCATCTATGTTGACTGCTCCTGAGTCAAGTGTGCTTCGTTGGTGAGGGACCAGGACTTGGCCCTGCCTCCTGGCAGCCGCTATAGTCACATAGCCCACTGCCTTCTCAACACAGATTGTGGAGGAGTCTCTTCCCCTAAAGGTAGTATGCATGTCATATTATTTAACATCTCTAGGTTAAGCAATTTTAAAGGTTAGCAGATGTCTTAAAATTACTTTTAACCTGAAGATAAAAGTATTTTATTTATTTATTTTTTTGTTTACTAGGAATTGATCCCAGGGGCACTTTACTGTGGAGCTATGTTCCCAACTCTTTTTATTTTTTATGTTGAGACAGGGTCTCGCTAAGTGTTGAGGCTAGCCTGGAACCTGCAATCCTCTTGCCTTAGCCTCCAAAGTTGCTGGTATTACATGCATGGGCCACAGTGCCCCACAAGATAAAACTGTCTTGAAACTGTTTAGATATATTGTTGCTTGTGATTTTCCTTTCTGAAAATTTGCACACATTCTCTATACATCTTTTTCCACTCTTCTATTTCACCTTATTTTCTTTCATCTTAAAATGTCACATTGCTATACATTTGATTTGAATACATACTAAGAAGTGAATTGGCATAACTTCAGTTACTGGAACCCTTTGACTTTTACCCATCTTATGGAAAAATCTCCCTGACCTCTACCCTAGCATTAACTGCTCTCTAGAGTTTCAGGTGGGTCGGCCAGTGATTGTGGGCTCTATCGAATGAAACTCAGTTTATATTTTTAAAAGATATGTATATCTCTTTTAGAACATGTAAAGCAAGACAATTTTGCATAAATAATGGGTTTATTTTTATTCTGTTTAGAGAGAAAGTCAGAAACCACCTTAATTGCCACTCCTCCCTAGTGTTTTCTCCCTGGGTCACTTAACCCCTTCTTGGCTGTGCTCAGGCATTTCAAACCTGGGATTTTGCCATGCAGGGATTATTATAAGGAGTACCTGAGGAGATCAGAACTATGCCTGAGAATATTATAGATTTAGGAACCAATGCCCAGTGATTTTAAACAAGAATTCTGTTAAAAACAACAAAACACAAAGTTTTAAAAGTAAATTTGTAGTCATTTTTCTAACCTTTTTTGTAATGTTTATTTCTTAGCTTGGTCATGAGCACGGACAGTAACTCTTTGGCACGGGAATTTCTGACCGACGTCAACCAGCTTTGCAATGCGGTGGTACGGAGGGTGGAGGCCAGGGAGGAGGAGGAGGAGGAAGCACACGTGGCGGCCCTGGGCCAGTACCTCATCCAGGGGCGAGGGTTTCTTCTGCTTACCCAGCTGAACTCTCTCATTGATCAGGTAACATTTTTCATCAGTGTAACAGTTGATTGCAAGTTGATAACTTCTGGATTACATAGTTTCTGAGAGTCTCTTTGAGAGAAAGTACTCTCATGTCTCTCCAACAGAAAAAAATGCCCCCATTTATGAACACACTGTTTATTTGGATACTTTTCAAAACATCTGAAATATCTTAAGAGTTTCAAATGGCCTTTCTTCTGGCATGGTTTCATATATATGCTTTTTATCCTAATAGCGGTGAGATTACTATGATTATGGGTAGGCATACAAGATTACAATTCAGAAACATATGAATTCACAATTTCAATAAAGATAAAACATGTTTTTGAAAGGTTAAGTAGGGATTATATTTTGGGAATTTGCTAATTCTGGAGTGAAAGCAGTGAATCCTTTTGTGTTAACCAGTAATTACTGAGTCCTTTAATTTGTATTCCTCTAGTTTTTCATACATTGTTATTTTTGCTTGAAGTAGGGCCATATGTTTTTGCTGTTTTCTTATTACAGACTTAACAGAGTTTTAAAGTTACCTGGGGCTAGAAAGATGTCTTCATCTAACCTTTTGTAGATGAGAGAACAGATCCAAAAGCACTAAGCAACTCAAAGTTAACTTGAAGCCAAATATGATTTATTAAATATTTCATTATAGTAGAAAAAATGTTGTATTATGAAAGAAAAGTCTGCAGTCTGCTTTCAGGCTAATATGGTCAGATAACATTTCAGTTACCTTGGATTTAAAAGATAATAAGGTTTCTGTAGCATCCATATGACATTTTTAACACATTGAATGTTACTGGTTTTACACATGCGCTTAGCCATCACTAAACATTTCTTTGCTACGAATGCATTTTACTAATAAATATATATATTGAATGAATATAGAGACTAAAGATTAAGCATGCTTGTTTTTACTGTAGACTAAGCAGCCTAAGAACGGGAACTCAGGAAGCATTTGTTCACTGGCACACCTACCTGCCAAGGGGCTTTTCAGGACACTTGAGTTTGAATGTATTTGATTTGTTACATGTGTGATTAGATGTAATTTAATTTTTAAAAATTTTTTTTAGTTGTAGACGAACACACTTTGTTTATATATTTATTTTTTTGTGGTGCTGAGGATCAATCCCAGTGCCTCACACATGCTAGGCAAATGCTCTACCACTGAGCTATAGCCCCTGTAATTTAATTTTATATATTTTTATGGCTTTTCTTTTCTTTTTAATATTTTTTTAGTTGTAGATGGACACAATATCTTTATTTTATTTATTTATTTATTTTTATATGGTGCTGAGGATGGAACCCAGTGACTCACGCATGCAAGGCAAGCACTCTACCACTGAGCTACAGCCCCAGCCCATTTTTATGGCTTTTCTATAAACAAGTTTTAAAATCAGAAAAAATTAGACCATGTGTAGTGATTTTTTTTAATTTAAGATTTTTGACTAATATGCATACCATGCTCTGTTTATCTTTTTACTTCATATTTTAAAACTTCAGTACTTTCTCTCTGTGTGTCTTTATGGTACCATATGAATAACATCAGCAATATAAAATACTGAGGAATAAATTTAATAAAATGCATGTAATACTTCTGCATAGAATTCAATAAAATGCTATTGAGAGAAAATAAAGGAGACCTGAATAAATGAAGAACTATATAATTTTTATATGTTGAAAGAATCAGTAATGTAAAGATCTGTTTTCTCCAAATTAATCTGTATATTTCAAAATCCAGTCCCTATCAATAGCTTTTTAAAAGAGCACTATTGAGACACCATTCACTTATAATACAATTCACCCGTTTCCATTCCAGTGGTTCTTAGTGTGGTCTGAGCACCCATCATCACAGCCAGTTTTAGAACACTTTCATAACCTCTAAAAGAAGCCCAACCCTTTAGCTATCCCTCTCCTCTCACTCCCTCCAGCCCTAAGCAACTGCTGATCTGCTCTCTATCTCTATAGATTTCTACTACTTTCTTTTCTTTTTTGGCACTGGATATTGAACCCAGGGATGCTCTACCAGTGAGCTACATCTTCAGTTGTTTTCATTGTTTATTTTGAGACAGGATCTCACTACATTGCTGAGGATCTCACTAAGGTTTCTGAGGCTGGCTTTGAACTTGGGATCCCCCTGCCTCAGCATCCCAAGTCATTAGGATTATAGGCAAGCACTATTGTACCCAGCCTCTGTCTACAAATTTTATGCTTTCTCTTCTACCCCATGAAATGTCTTCTAATGTGTTATTAAATGACTGAAATCATTCAGGTCATAACAACAGTAATAGTTTTTCTTACGGTAACATTTGCCAGTCTTTAATATTAAGCATTTTAAGTGACTATAAAGTACTGTCTTATTGTAGTTCTCATTTGCAATTCTCTGACAGTTAATGATGTTGAGCACTTTTTCATGGGCTAATCAGCCATTGGCTAATCAGCCAATCTTCCTTTGTTGCAGATTTGTGCCATTTTTAAGGCCAGGATTTTTTTGTTTATTATCCAGTTGTAGTAGTTCTTTATGTATTCTAGATACTAGTCTGTTGTGTTGCTAATATTTTGTAGTAAAGATAGTATTTTATGATAAAAAGACTATCTTTTATGTCACAGTGTATCTTTTTTTTTTTTTTTTTGGTACTGGAGATTGAACTCAGGGGCACTTGACCACTGAGCCACATCCCCAGCCCTATTTTGTGTTTTATGTAGAGACAGGGTCTCACTGAGTTGCTTAACGCCTCGCCGTTGCTGAGGCTGGCTTTGAACTTGCGATTCTCCTGTCTCAGCCTTCCTAAATGCTGGGATTACAGGCTTGCGCCACTGCGCCCGGCTGTCACAATGTATCTTAATATATTACTAAATGATTAAAATTTTTCAAATTGTAACTGCAATATAATTTTTTTCTATGGTAATATTTTTTGTATCCCTTCTTTCTACTTGAGTTACTTTTTGGAGTATCTATAGTAATAATAACAGTATATGTTGTCTTTGGATTGAAAATATGTAGCCATTTAAAAAATAGGATTTACTGGGTTGGGGATGAAGCTCAGTAGTAGAGTATCTGCCTAATGTTTCTGAGAAGGCCCTAGGTTTAATTTCCAGTGCTAAGAAAAAGAAAAAAGAAAAGAAAAAAAAGGGCTTATCAACATTTGATTGTTCTGATTAAGAAATAAGAAAACAATCCTTTGAATCTATAAGATGTTATCATTTAAGATGAAATCTAGACACAAAGCATACATTTCTGGAGAAACTTGAGCTTTTGAATTTGCTTCTCAACAATAGGAGCATTTCTGGGCACTTTGAGGAAGAGGCAGTGCAAGTGCTTGCCCACCCACTCTAGTCCTTTTGCCTTCTTTTTTTTTTTTAGTTGTAGATGAACACAGTGTCTTTATTTTATTGCTTTGTATGTGGTGCTGAGGTTCAAACCCAGGGCCTCACGCATGTGAGGCAAGCGCTCTACCGCTGAACTACAATCCCAACCCCCTTTTGCCTTCTTAATAGGTATTTTAAGACTAAACAGACTTTATTGAAATATAATTAATATATATCAAATATAGTAAATGCACAGATGTTAAGTGTAGAGTTGCATGAATTTGACAAATGTATATTCCTATATAATCACCACTCGTCAGCGTTTAGACATTTTCTTCTTGCCAGAAAGTTCAGACATGCCCTTTTCAGACATCTTCTCTTCAACTTCTGCAAGACAACCACTTGCTGATTTCTAGCATCTAAGTGTATTTTTGCTTGTTGTAGAACCTGACATCAGTGAAATCGTGTGTGTACTCATGCTTGTTTCTCTGAGATCTTGTGTCCATGATGCTGCATGAATCACTAGTTCACTACTTTTTATATGTGATTGGTGTTTGTTATGTGGCTGTCCTTCCATTTGTTTCACCATTCTTCTGTTGTTTAACCATTTGGGTTGTATGCATTTGGGGATTGTGAATATACCTGCTATGAACATTCTTGCAAAAGTCTTTGGGTATGTTTTCATTTCTCATGGCAACTATCTAGGCATGTAATTGCTGGGTCAAAAGCTAGGTGTTTGCTTAACTTTATAAGAAACTGTCAAACTAGTTTCAGAGCAGTTGTACCATTTTTTATTCATATCAGCAATATATGAGAATTCCAGTTGTTCTATAGCCTCTCTAATATTTCATATTTCCAGTTTTCTTAATATTAGCTATTCTTTTTTGGGGGAGGGGTACTGGGGATTGAACTCAGGGGTACTCGACCCCTGAGCCACATCCCCAGCCCTATTTTGTGTTTTATGTAGAGACAGGGTCTCTCTGAGTTGCTTAGTGCCTCACTGTTGCTGAGGCTGGCTTTGAACTCGCGATTCTCCTGTCTCAGCCTCCCAAAGTACTAGTATTATAGGTGTGTGCCACCACGCCTGGCTTTTTTTTTTTTTTTAACTTGTAGATGAACACAATATCTTTATTTTATTTATTTATTTTTATGTGATGCTGAGGATTGAACCCAGTGTCCCACATGTGCTAGGCAATCGCTCTACCACTGAGCTACAACCCCAGCCCCAGTATTAGCTATTCTTAAATTAATATGAATTAGTAATCTTGTTGTGATTTTAATTTGCATTTCTCTGACAACTAATGATATTGAGCACTTTTTTATGTACCTATTGGGCATGTATATACAAAAGGTCACCTCTTACCCATGGGCGATACATTCCAAGACCTCCTGTGGATATTGGAAATCATGGATCATGCCAAACTTCCTTTACACTCTTTTTTCCTATATAAAAATACTTATGGTAAGGTGTAATTTATACACAGTAAGAGATTAACAGCAATAACAATGAAATAGAGCAGTTGTGACAACATACTATGTTATTTAAAATTGGTGAGTTATTTATTTCTGGAATTAAACATTAATATTTTCAAACTATGGTTGCCTGTGGGCAACCCAAAGTGCAGAAAGTGAAACCACAGGAAAGGGCAGACTGTTGTATCTTCTTCTGTGAATATCCAAGCTTTGTACCGTTTTTAAGGTCTGATTATTTGATTATCATCCAGTCATAGTTCTTTGTGTACTCTTGAGGCAAGTTGGGTTCCAAATACTTTTTGTGGCCTTGTCATTTCTTAACAATGTCTTTATAAAAGCAGGTTTTTCTCTTTTATAGTGATTTTTTTGTGTGTTTCCTAAGAAATCTTTGTCTTGCATCCCCAATGTTGCAAGATATTCTTCTAGTTTTCTATTTTTTTCCTAAAAGCTTTTTAGTTGTTGCTTTTACTTTTAGGTTTGTGATCCAATTTGAACTAATGTTTGTGTGTAGAGTGAGATAGGAGTTGTGGTTCCTTCCTACTCTGCCCCCATGCAGTTACCCAGTTGCTCCAGCATCACTTCCTCTTGTCAGCCAGCTCTTTTCACAATGGATAACACTGGTGCCTTTGCTGAAAGTCATTTGACCATATATGCATGGTCTCACTCAAGACTTACTTTTCTGTCTCACTGATCTGTCATTCTTTTTTTCCCCAATACCATACTATCTAGCTTACTGTCGCTTTTGTAAAAGTTTTGGAAATTAGGTAGTGAAGGTCTCCAATTTTATTCTTGTTTTTCAAGAATGTTTTCTGTTCTGTATTCTTTATAATTCCATATAAATTTTGGCCAGCTTTTTATTTCTACAAAAACGTACACTCTTATATCACTTGGGGGTGATGTTGAGTCTATAAATCACTTTGGAAAGCATTGACAACAATGTTGAGTTTGCTAATCCATGAACATGGTATGAATCTCTGTTTAGTTGGGTCTTCTCTTACTCCTCTGCAATATTTTATGGTTTCTGGTGTAGAAATCTTGCACATTTATGGTTAAATCTGCTCAAAATATTTTATTCTTCTTTGGTGCTATCATAAATGACATTTAAATGTTGTTTTCCTATTGTTTGCTTATAGAAATACAGTTACTTTTTGTATATTGACCTTGTGTCCTGTCCCTTTGCTAAATTCACTTATTAAATCATGGAATTTTTCCTGTAGGTTCCTTAGGATTTTCTATGTAAATAATCATCTCTAATAATGATAGTTTCACTTCTTTTCCAGTTTTATTTTCTTGCCTTTTGTGTTGGCTTCTAGTACAAAGGCAGGTGAAAGAGGGGAAAGTGGACATCCTGGCCTTGTGTCTGACCTGAGGGAAAGCATGCAATATTTCACCATTGAATGTGATGTGGGTTCTTGGTGTTTCTTAGATATGTTTGATTGGAATGGGGAATCTAATCCAACATAAAATTGTTTTCATGTAATATTTGGTAATAATGGTTTCTGATTTCTTTTGTACCCTGATTATAAACATATGGCTACATTCTTACACAATAGATAGAAAATAATAATGATCTATTGCCAACAATATATCAAAATTGGACTAGTATACATAAGCATGTGGTATAAATAGCACTTTTTATTTTTATTTTTTTAATGATATGAGTAGCTATATTTCTTAGCTACTCTTTTTTTTAAAATATTTATTTTTTAGTTGTAGGTGGACACAATATCTTTATTTTATTTTTATGTGGTGCTGAGGATCGAACCCAGTGCCTCCCGCGTGCTAGGCGAGCACGCTACCACTGCGCCATAACCCCAGCCCTAAATAGCACTTTTTAAAATTTAAGTGTTACATAGTTTTTATTCCTGTTCAAACTCTGTGGACATTTGATAAAATTGTTGGTTCTTTTGCTGATTGAAGTATGAAGTTTTACTGAAAGGTGTGATGAATATAATTTAACTCATTGATGAATATAATTTAATTTAGACATTTTAGTAGGTTTCTTTTATCTTCAGCTATTTTCTTTGGAAAATACTTTAATCTTCTTATATTTTGTAGTATTATAACTTTTTTTTTTTTGCCTCCCAGAGTGCTGGAATTATAGGTGTGTGCCACTGTCCCTGGCGAGTAGTATTATCACTTTTATGTGTAGTACTGGGTAATTGGCCTATCTGTAGTGATACAGAAAATTAATATAATAGAAATATAGCAGACTTTGAAGAGTGTGGCTACAGTTTGTTCACTGGTTCACTCAGTGACCATTAAGTACCCATGGTGGGCCAGCAGAGATGAAAACACAGAGGCAGTCTGAGCTTTTGAAGCTCAGGAGCACTTAGCTTTTGAAGAGACAGGCAGATGGGTAAGTGTTAGCCAAGAAGTGCAGAGAAGAGGCTGCAGGAGGTGCTTCTTAGAGATGGGGCTACCAATGCAGAGCAGGAGGAGGCTTGAGGGCAGGGAGCTGGAGCTGCACAGCAAAGACATCCAGGCTGCAGGAAGAAGAGCACGTCCTGTGACCTACAGGGGCTTGAGTTGGCGACTCAGGCAGGCTCAGCGGGAGGCCGCCCTGGCTTCTTGTGGTGTCAGCTGGGCATACATCGGGCTTCGCAGTCAGCCTGCAGGTTGACAGAGGGCTGTTGGCCGGGGCTCTTGGCAGGCTGTTGTGTTCTCACCCACATGACCTCTCGTCTTTCAGTGGACTCAGCTTCTTCGCACGGTGCTGGCAGCATTCTAAGAGAGCAAGTGAGGAGCTGTGAGAAGTCACATAGCTTCGCTTTGGTCGCCTTCTGTGGGTCAGAGCAAATCATGAGGAAGCTCTGATTTAAGGGATGGAGAAATAGACTCCATCACTTGACAGGAGGAACTTCAGTTACTCAGTGGCCATGTTTGATGTACCATTGTCTCTTCTCCTAGTAGGTCATATTTCTCTAGGTTGGACAGTCTAGAGATAACCAGGGAAAGGATCAGTGTGTGGCATGTGGGAAAACTTCCACTTGGCTGGACTGAGGGTGCACCCCATTCCCCTAGACACGACTATTGTGTATCCATAGGATGTTGAGAAGTAAAACTAGAAGTCATCTGAAATAGAGGACTGCAAGTTCTAGTTTTCCAGGGTGCCCACAAATAATAGAAGAAGATCTGATAACCTCCAAAAGGACAGAATTAAATATGAGGTTTCTTCGGGACCAGAAAGGATAAATAAACCTGGGAATATACAATACCTAAAAAAGTAATAGGTCCAGTGGATTAGGGAGCACTGGCCTGGTGATGAGTAGTGTTTAAAATGATGGCAATTGTGAAACCAGAATTGTTTCCCCACTATTGCATCAGGCTGCCTGATGGTCTAGGAGTCCTTCTCAGGACTAATTCCAGCAGAAGACATAAAACTCCAAAATCTGCTCTTGCTGAAATATCATCCCTTTGAAAGGCTCATGGTTTCCAAAAACTAGTCCACTTGGTGAAGTGGGGCCAACAGGTGTGCAGTTCTGAGGAGGGGAGCGGTCATCTTGGGTTGATGGGAAGGAGAGGCTTCAGAGTAGATACTGCTAGGGCTGGGCCTCGAAGGTGGCTGGAAGGCCTTAGCTAGTGGGAAGGAGCAGGGGTGTTCCAGAACGCATGTGGTGCAGAGGTGAGCAGGCAGGAGTCTGTTCACACAGCAGTGATGATTTGCCAGTGTGCTGTTGTGGAGCAGGAGCTAAATTCCTAGAGCAACACGTCTGCAGAGCTGCTTCACACATCTCTGAAGCTTCTGCAAGCTCCATTAGAATGCTGCTGGTTCATCTATTGAAGATAAAGAGCAGATTACGAGGACTTTACAGGAATGGTGGGTTAAACAGTGGTTTACTGTTTCTAGACTCATTTACATCACCTCCCTGCCTTTGACACTGCAGCCTGCTGTGCTGGGACTTGCCCCCTAGTTACTCCACAAAAGCTGCATTTGTTAAGGGACCCTGCTCTTGCTAAGTGCCTTTCAGCCATTGTCTGACAGTTCAAGAGTAACAGCTTCTGAGCTGCTGACTCTCCTTCCTTTTCCTGAGCTGCTGTCTTCCTTGGCTGCTCAGATCCACTTCTTTTTGCCAGGCTGCTGCTTAGCCTCTCCTGTAGGCTTCTCTTTGGTGCTGCCCACCTTCCAGCCTTTGAAAGCCTCCCACACTCAGCCCTCTTCAGGCTCCTCCCGTTACTCTGCACACTCTCCCTGGGAAAGCTCACATACAGCCTGGACTTCCACCTAGCGCTCCAGGTGTTTCCGTTCACATCTCTTCCTTAAGTTCTAGATATGTATGGCTTTTGTCTACTGGAATGCATTTGGGTATTCAACAGGCATCTCAGACTCAACAAGTCTAAGAATTGAATCCATCATCTCTACCCCAACCTAGTATCACTCGTAAATTTCCTCTTGGTGCATTCTTTATCAGCCACCTACTTGCCTACCAGAAAGACTCCAATGAAGAGTCTTTTTAGATCTTTTATCCCCCTTCCCTTATGCCTCATAGAAAATCAACTGGGTCACTTTAGTCCTACCTTACACTTTCTCAGATATTATCTCCTTTACCATTTCTGTTGTCAGAATACTTCAGATAGTCGGTCGTCTCTCTCATTGGATATTGTATTTGGGCCTCTAACATTAACTGCTTCCAGTTACCAAATTCAGTTATCACCCTGACCCCCATCCCACAGGTTGGTGTGAGGAAGAACTTCTAACTGATTGGTCCTTAAATCACCTGCAGCCCAGGGGGCCCAGGTGTCACTCTCAAGTTCCAGTCCTACTTCATTACTTCTAATAATTGCTTCTTTTTCTGAACTCCTAAGCTGTAACCTGTACCACTCCTGGGGACTTACTCATACTATATGCCTTCTGTTGTTCTTGTTTGTATGTATTTTATGGACCAAATGAGGGGATCTTCTCCAGGGCTTGGACCATTTACTCCAGAAAGGGTAAGACAGAAAGTCCTGTGGATATAGTGTGCAGTCAATAAATATTTATCAGATTACCTTCACTAATAAGTCTTTTTCTCTTTATATATATTATTTATTTTTATTTTTAAATTTTTTTTTCTGTTTTACATTTAACTGCATGAAGACTTAAAAATTTCCAGTAACTTCTTGTTATTATTTTGCTAATTAATAAGGCTTAACTTTTCATTTTCACCTAACAAATCTGTTTTGTTATAGATGGGTGAGAAATTCTTGCAAGATGCATGGTAGTAATAAGAGCTACTTTTGGAAATAACAGCAAGAATGTGCTAAATACCAGTGAATACTCTCACATTCTTCTGTCATTGGAAAGGCTTATAAATGGAAAAGACTCACAGTTTTAATTGGACTTACAATAGGTTAATTTGATTCCTTGCTTCTCAAATTCAACTCTTCAATAAAAAGGGTTTTTTGGTTCCATTTAAGACAAGGCATTAGGAAGGAAAGGATCTCATGTCCTTAGAACACAGAGGCCTCTTTTGTTCCGACAGGCATTGACGTGCAGAGAAGAACTCCTGACTCTGCTTCTGTCGCTGCTTCCCCTGGTTTGGAAGATACCTGTTCAACAGCAGCAGGCGGCAGGTATGGTCCCCTCAGTCTGTCACCAGCATCATCAGCGGTCCACTGGGAAATCCCACTGAAAAGCTGCTTCTGCCTGAATGGTTGATGCAGCTTCAGAGTCTGCATATGTTAATCATGATGAGTTGTATACTTAATATGAAAAATTCTTTAGCAAGCACATTTTTATTTCTTCCAGTAATACAAAAACCACGGTGCTTCTTAGGGGATTACTCAGTGTAACGATGATTAGAAAAATATATGAAGAAACAGCACTTATCAGAGTAAACTTAGGTATGCTGCATCAGAAATATGGGTAGTAGAAAGTTTGAAGAAAGAAATTAAAGTTTCTTCGCTTAAAGATTGCTCTCTGGGGGGCTGGGATTGTAGCTCAGCAGTAGAGGGCTTGCCTTGCATGCGTGAGGCCCTGGGTTCGATCCTCAGCACCACGTACAAAGCAATAAAATAAAAACATTGTGTCCATCTACAACTAAAAAAATATTTAAAAAAAAAAAAAAAGATTGCTCTCTGGTACCAGCTCTCCAGAAATGACTTGTGGTGTTTGTTTAGTTTATCTAGTGTTGTTTGTAAAGGATAAGTTTGAAATAATACTTTGTTCCAAAACCATGTAGAATTATTACACTTAAGACCAACAGATGTTTTTATTTTCTGATTTTGAATGTGTGTGTGTGTGTGTGTGTGTGTGTGTAAATTCATAAAACTTTAAATGTTTCACTGAAGGGATTAGCAGTTTTCCCCCTTGACCATTTCTGGGAAATGTGAATTGTGAAATGCTTGAGAATCTCTCAGGTTATTACTATACTGTACTATACTAGATTTTTTTTTTTAAAGATTTTTTTTTTTTATTTGTAGGTGAACACAATGTCTTTATTTTATTGCTTTGTATGTGGTGCTGAGGATCGAACCCAGGGCCTCACGCATGCGAGGCAAGCGCTCTACCGCTGAGCTACAATCCCAGCCCCTGGATTTTAATGCCTGTACTATATTTTAATGCCTTGTATTTTTAGTAAATTTATCATATGAGGCTCTTTTTATGGGCTTATCTAAGGTCTTGTAATATTGTTGATTTACACTCTGCTCTTACTCTGAATTTTTAGAATTCAAGAATTGTCAATCATGTAAGAAATTTGGGATTAGTGTCTTTTTAGAGACATTTTCTTCATTGCCTGTATTTTTTGCTTTGATGGAATTGATCAGACTCCTTTTAATTTTTCCTCTCATTTGTTTCCCTCTACTAAGTAAAACATAGTTCTTTAATTTACAAATTTTTATTCCATCTAACTTGCAATTATATTTTTATGTAGATCATGTTACATATTGCAAAGGGAAAGATCAATTTAATGATCTTTCTAGTAAGGATTCATTTATTTCTCCAAAAGTGGCCATTGAGCGCTGAGCACAGGACAAGCCCTAGGCTAGTAGGGACTGAGGATCAGACAGTGATGTCCATACCTTGTGCTTAGTTCAGTGCATGAGGCTCTTGAGAAATATTTTGAATTAAGAACTCTTAACCTCAGTCTTGGTGTACACTTGGTATATACTATATGATTTTGAATTAAAGTTCTTGAAGGCTGGAAACTACTGCTTCTGAGGACATAATATATCCCTGTGTCTTAATTGCGACACCACTGGAGGTTTGTGAAGTGGTGTGAATAGCAGCACCAACTCCCGGATAGTCTCTTAGGTTGCAGTTAAAATGCAATATGATTTTAAGTCCTGATTCTATTCTCCTTTATTGGTTTCCAAATCAGTTGGTATCCTTTGAACTAATGCCACCTCGTAGTTCGAATGAGAAGGGTAAGTAAGGGAAGAGCAATGCAGAGACAGCGGCACTGAGGAGAACAGCCTGTGGCAAAATCATGCTGAGGCTAGCCTGCAGTGGGTGGTAGGCAAATGGGAGAGTCGTTGCCTAAACAAACAGAGTTTAACAATGTGCCAAAGTGTTCTGAGTCTTCTTTCTTCATTTCATTAGATTTCAGTTTGCCATTGTCATCTGACCTAATCCTGACCAAAGAAAAGAACTCAAGTTCACGTAGAGCTACTCAGGACAAATTAAGTTTAGAAGGAAGTGCCCCATGTGGTCAGGTTTCTACAAAAGTAAATGCTTTTCGAAAAAGCAGACGACAGCGTAAAAGTACCCATCGCTATTCTATAAGAGATGCTCGAAAGACACAGCTCTCCACCTCCGACTCAGAGGGCAACTCAGACGAGAAGAGCATAGCAGTGAGTACGCACAGGAGGCTCCATGTGCTGCAGCGCTCTGTAACCCAGTCTCCTGGAGACCACCTTTCACCTACACTCAGCTCCTTTACAACCAAAGAGCAGGTGTCTCCTGACACCATGGCTTTGAAAAACTCCACAGAGACTATTCCGAGGCAGGAGTCAAACACTGACATTTTAAGTGAGCCAGCTGCCTTGTCTATTCTCAGTAACATGAATAATTCCCCATTTGACTTATGTCATGTTCTGTTGTCTTTATTGGAAAAAGTTTGTAAATTTGACATTAGTTTAAATCATAATTCTGCCCTTGCAGCCAGTGTAGTGCCCACACTGACTGAATTCCTAGCAGGCTTCGGGGACTGCTGTAACCTAAATGACAAGTTGGAGAGTCAGGCAGTTTCTGCAAGTTGGACCGAAGAACCTGTGGCTTTGGTTCAGCGGATGCTCTTTCGAACAGTGTTGCATCTCATGTCAGTAGATATTAGTGCTGCAGAGGTGATGCCGGAAAGTCTTAGAAAAAATTTAACTGAATTGCTTAGGGCAGCTTTAAAAATTAGAACTTGCTTAGAAAAGCAGCCTGACCCTTTTGCACCAAGACAAAAGAAAACACTACAGGAGGTCCAGGAGGGATTTATGTTTTCACAGTTTCGACATAGAGCCCTTCTTTTACCTGAGCTTCTGGAAGGAGTTCTGCGTATACTAATCTGCTGTCTTCAAAGTGCCGCTTCAAATCCCTTCTACTTCAGTCAAGCCATGGATTTGGTTCAAGAATTCATTCAGCACCAAGGATTTAATCTATTTGAAACAGCAGTTCTTCAAATGGAATGGCTAGTTTCAAGAGATGGAGTTCCTCCTGAGGCCTCAGAACATCTGACAGCCCTAATAAATAGTGTGATGAAAATCATGAGCACTGTGAAAAAAGTAAAATCAGAGCAACTTCATCACTCAGTGTGTACAAGAAAAAGGCACAGACGCTGTGAGTATTCTCACTTTATGCATCACCACCGAGATCTCTCAGGACTTCTGGTTTCAGCTTTTAAAAACCAGCTTTCCAGAAACCCCTTTGAAGAGACTGCAGATGGAGAAGTTCATTACCCTGAGCGGTGCTGCTGTATCGCGGTGTGTGCTCATCAGTGCCTGCGCTTGCTGCAGCAAGCTTCTTTGGGCAGCACCTGTGTCCAGATTCTATCAGGTGTTCATAGCGTTGGGATATGCTGCTGTATGGATCCCAAATCTGTAATCATCCCTTTGCTGCATGCTTTTAAACTGCCAGCACTGAAAAATTTTCAGCAGCATATATTGAATATCCTTAACAAACTTATTTTGGATCAGTTAGGAGGTGCAGAAATATCACAGAAAATTAAAAAAGCAGCTTGCAACATTTGTAGTGTTGACTCTGACCAGCTGGCCAAGGTAGAAGAGACACTGCAGGGCAGCCTGTGTGAAGCTGAGCCTTCCTCAGGTGCACCCCGTCCGTCTTACAGATTTCAAGGGATCCTGCCCAGCAGTGGATCTGAAGACTTGCTGTGGAAATGGGATGCGTTAGAGGCTTATCAGAACTTCGTTTTTGAAGAAGACAGATTACATAATATACAGATTGCAAATCACATTTGCAATTTAATCCAGAAAGGCAATGTAGTTATTCAGTGGAAGTTGTATAATTACGTATTTAATCCTGTGCTCCAAAGAGGAGTTGAACTAGCACATCACTGTCAACACCTCAACATTGCTTCAGCTGGAACTCACACACGTAGCCACCTGGAACAGTGTCTGCCGCAGGAAGTGCTTCAGGTTTATTTAAAAACTCTGCCTATCCTGCTTAAATCCAGGTTTGTGTATGTATACATATACTACTGGGGTTTTTTGGATGCTTTTGAATTTGTGATAAAGCTTATACGTTTGAACTTCTAACCCTCATATCTCCAGGGCCTTAGCAGCAGCCTAAACCATATTTACTGTTGTCTTTCCTAGGGTTTAATTTTAGTTTATCAACAAAATAACTCCCACCTCTTGCCATATTTTAAACTGCTTATTTATTTATTTTGACTGGGAGTAGTGTTAAAGGAGAGGATAGTCACTGAACTTAATTTCTCAATGGAAAAAAGGTAAAGTTTTAGATATATTTCAGAGGAAAAAAACAACAGACGCAACAGATATTCAAGAGCAAGGGCCTAGTTTAATTGTATTTATAGATGGAATATTATTAGTCATTAGAAATGCTTACAGGGGGCTGGGGTGTGGCTCAGTGGTGGAGTGCTTGCCTCGCACGTGTGAAGCACCAGTCTTGATCCTCAGCACCACATAAAGGTAAATATATAAAATGAAGGTATTATGAACCAGGCATGGTGACGCACACCTGTAATCCCAGTGCCTCTGGAGGCTGAGGCAGGAGAATCTTAAATTCAAAGCCCGCCTGAGCAAAAACAAGGAGCTAAGCAACTCATTGAAACCTTGTCTCTAAATAAAATACAAAAAACAGAGCTGGGATGTGGCTTAGTGGTCTTGTGCCCCTGAGTTCAGTCCCTGTTACCAACCGCCCCCCTAAATGAAGGTATTGTGTCCATCTACAACTACAAATATTTAAACGCTTACAAAGATTATGCTGGGACAGAGAAAATGCTTACAATATTTTGTGGACCAAATATACAAAATTTCAAATAATATTCACTTATTTATAACCATATAAAATATGTACATACATGAGATTATAATTATATATATCTATATATTGTATATTGAATAAAAGGGATTGTTATTTTTAAATATCATATTTGCATTTATTACCTAAACAATGCATGTAGAAAAATAAGAAAATACAGAAAAATGAATGAAGGAAATTAAAATTACTTATAAAACCACCAGTGATTTTCTGGATTTTGTGATTGCCAAGTCTGGTGCATTTAAAAAATAATGTTATAAATAAAGCTTGCAACCGGGCGTGGTGGCGCAAGCCTGTAATCCCAGCACTTAGGGAGGCTGAGACAGGAGAATCGCGAGTTCAAAGCCAGCCTCAGCAACGGCGAGGCGCTAAGTAATTCATTGAGACCCTGTCTCTACATAAAACACAAAATAGGGCTGGGGATGTGGCTCAGTGGTCGAGTGCCCCTGATTTCAAACTCCAGCACCAAAAATAAATAAGTAAACAAACAAGCAAACAAATAAATAAATAAATAAAGCTTGCTTCTGGTAGGTAGATTAGCTTTTCAAGTTAATGCTTATACCATTCTTAAAATCTTGTAAGAAAATAAATATAACCCTATCAGTACTATTTTCACCTGTGGCATTTTTGGCTTCATCTTAACACGACTACTTTAAAACTACTATTGATATTAAATCATTTCCCTACAATTATTTTTTTTTAAATTTTGGACCTTTTGAAATCATTTAAGTAGAACTGACTTTACAGTTTTGTAACTCTTTGGTGTATTTGTGGGCAGCCTGGATCTTTGCAAAATAAGGACTAAGAATCACTGAACTGATTCATGTTGCTTATTACTGGAATGGTTCCAGTGACCTAGACACAGGTCTCACTGAGACAGAGCTAAATTTCTGCCCCCAACACACACGTTTTTCATTTTTTTGCTCTGTTGGAGATGGAACCCTGGTCCTGGCATATGGTAGGCAAGTCCCCTAAAGGTGAGCTGCATCCTAGCTCCCTGAAAACTTTCTTTAGTATTTAGTATTTGTCGGTTCTGGTCAACTGGCCAAATTAGAGACAAGTGCAGAGAAACTCACGTGATGTTGAATCTCCACCTGAGAGAAGAGCCTTCTGAAGAGAATTTCAGCTGTGATTTGAATCTTTACCTTTTTGAAGTACAGATGAAAAACAAATGAGAAGTCCTGAATGAACCATTAGGCAGAGGAACAAATGAACAAACGCCAAATGCTTGCCTGCTCTCAGCACATCTGCCTCTGGTGTGATGGTGGTTGGAGTAGAATTTATATAGAATTTGCCATTTGGAGAAAAATATTCTTTGATTTGTTTCACTTAATTTGGTTTGCACATAATCCTTTCTTTCTAAATAGTTTCAGAGCCATATATGCAGTGTTTAAAGAAGGATTTGAGAGTAATTCTAAAGTAGCTTGAGATTCTGGCCAATATCTAAGAACTTTACCAGATAATTAATAAATCAAATTAGGTAGTATTAAGTATATACCACATGCAGCAATGCCATACTTAAGTAGCTTATGTACCTATTTATAAATGAAGTTTATATATATATATAAAATCTTTTTTTCCCCCATTTCTCTCACAGGGTAATAAGAGATTTGTTTTTAAGTTGTAATGGAATAAATCAAATAATTGAATTAAATTACTTAGATGGTATTCGAAGTCATTCCCTAAGAGCATTTGAAACTCTGATAATCAGCCTAGGGGAACAACAGAAAGATGCTTCGGCTCCAGGTATTGATGGATCACACGCTGAAGAGAAGGAGCCCTCATCCTCAAATGCAGGGGTTCCTTTTCATAGCCAGCAGGCTTACTCAGATTCTCCTCAGAGCCTCAGCAAATTCTATGCCAGTCTCAAAGAAGCTTATCCAAAGAAACGGAAGACGGTTCACCAAGATGTTCATATCAACACCATAAACCTCTTCCTCTGTGTGGCATTTTTATGTGTGAGTAAAGAAGCAGAGTCTGATGGGGAGTCGGCCAATGAGTCAGAAGACACTTCTGGCTATGACAGTACAGCCAGTGAGCCTTTGAGTCACGCGCTGCCGTGCCTGCCTCCTGAGAGCCTTGTCTTACCTTCTCCAGAACGTATGCACCAAGCGGCAGACGTGTGGTCCATGTGTCGCTGCATTTACATGTTGAGTTCAGTCTTCCAGAAACAGTTTCATAGGCTTGGTGGTTTCCAAGTATGCCATAAATTGATATTTATGATAATACAGAAAATATTCAGAAGTCCTGAAGACGAGCAACGGAAAAGGCAGGGAAATATAAATGTAAATGAAAACCAAGACTTGATCAAAACTTCTCAACAGGAGAAAGCCATGAAGGAAGATCTGTCATGTTTGACTACAGCAAAGGACCACACACCATCTGATCTGGGTAGTCTAGGAAGCAGTGCCGACAGTCCAGGTAAATCAGAATCACACCATGTTTCTTCCAGAAACTTGGAGCCTGCTTCACCCACTGAAGCTGCTCTTGAGGAAGCAAAGACATTTAGGAGTCGAGGAGATGAGACTGCCCTTCAGAGCGTACGGCTTTTGGAAGCCATTCTGGCCATCTGTCTTCATAGTGCTAGAACCAGTCAGCAAAGGGTAGAATTGGAGTCACCTAATCAGGTAAAGCTTTGTTCTTAGTCCGGCTCTTTGTGTGTGTGTGCGTATGCACACGTGTGCATGTGTAAAGGCTCTGACTTAATACTGTTGTCATTTTATTTTTACAAAGCTTTTACATTTGAGAAGTTCCTGTGTGCCTAGCACAATTCCAGGTATCCTGGAGGGCACAAAGAAGCACATGCCCCCACTTTGCCCTGAAGACTCTTAGTGTAGTTTGTAATGCAAAAGCCCCATAGGAAGCAGTTCGCGTATTTAGCTTCAGATGCGTAATCATGCATACTGGGTTTCAGAATTCATGGTCTGGGTGTGGCGCTGTTGGGTGCCCTGCCCAGGTTCCCTTACCTTGGTTTATGCTCCAGTGTTGTCTTCATGTCTTGTCTATACACGCGTTTCTCGTGTTGGACAGAGAATTTAAAACCAAGTTGAGACACCCATCTGTTGTGGGCTGCTTCTCTCTTGTGAGGACTGCCGTGGCTGATAGGATGCTTGGCCCAGGCAAAGAGTGCTTACTGCCAGTGGCTGACGGATGTGGCTCTGAGGGTGAGGACAATCGCTGTGGTACACTTGAGGCTCCAGAGCTTTCCTTGGAATGAGCTAGATTCTTCCAAAATCATACCTTTGTCTGTATTCTTCTGTATCTGACACATCCTGATGGATTTCTTCTGAGAGCACCTCTTACCAAAAAAAAAATAATAATAATTCTTAGTCTCAGGTCCTGCTACTAAGGAGCTTTGAATGTGGCAGCTCTGATTTCCTTACTCTCTTGTCCCTTGTGGTTACTTCAGCCAATGAGCTCTCCTTACTCCAGTTTCAGCCTCCATTTAGCCTCCTGTCTGAAACATCTTAATGCTTCCATAGTGTTCTCAGTTAAAATCCACACTCCTTAGCATAGCTTGCAAACCCTACTCTTCTTTGTGTAGCCTCACATTGTGCCGTGCCTCACCATGTGGCCGTCAACTGTGGCCATTGCTTCTGGGGCTGTGTGCATGTTCTTGTGCCTGGCATAATCTCTCTTCCTCTGTTCCAGTACCTGCTGTTTCCTGCTTGTTCTCTGACCATCCCATACAACTCCTCTGGGGCACTTGGTCTCTCAGGCACCTTCTCAGGTTTCTGTTCTCAGCATTTTGTTCATATCTCTGGTAGAGTTACCATCACACCTTCTCTGTACCTATTTCTCATGGTGGAAAACGAAGTTTAAACAAGTTGGTTTCTTCTCCATCTTCATGCTCTCATCACCTATTTTAGAGATATAAGCAAGCAGCAAGAGCTACCTTCAAGAACAGAAGGAAAGGGGCTGAGGCTATGGCTCAGCGGTTGAGCGCTTGCCTCACATACGTGAGGCACTGGGTTCGATCCTCAGCACCATATAAAATAAATAAAGATATTGTGTTCATCTACAACAAAACAAAATATTTTTAAAAAAAAGAACAGAAGGAAAGGACTGAGAAAAGAGGGTTAGAACTTCTTAGAATCTTAGAGAATCTCTAAGAATAAGTGATAGTGTTTGAGACAGCTTTTTCGCTGCTTTGACCAAAAGACCTGACAAGAACAATTAAAGGAGGAAAAGTTTATTTGGAGCCTCAGGGTTTCAGAGGTCTTAGTCCATAGATGGTCGACTCCATTCCTCCAGGCTCAAGGTGAGGCAGAACACCATGGTGGAACAGTGTTGGAGTGGAAAGCATCTGGGAGCCTGGCACCAGGAAGCAGAGAGAGAGAGAGAGAGCTCTGCTCCACAAGGACAAAATATAGACCCCAAAGTCAAGCCCCCAGGGACTCTACTCTCCATCCACACCCTACCTGCCTACAGTTACCACCCAATCAATCCCTACCAGGGGATTAATGCAATAATTAGGTTAATGTTAGGTTAAGGCTGTCATAATCCAGTCTTTTCTCTCTGAACTTTATTGCATTATCTCACACATGAGCTTTTGGGGGACACCTCATATCTGAACCATAACAATAAGGAATTTGTAAACTCTAAAGATGGTTAATTGAAACTATGAAGTTTCAAGAAATAATCTTTGTGACACGATTCATTTATGGTCATTGAAGCTTAAAAACAAGAATTGTATTTGAGAAATAAAAATGTTTATTGTAAAAATGTTAAATGTAACTTTAACATAAAATGTTTGAATAAGAGCTCAAAATTTATATAGTCAGTTTACCTTCGTATCACCTATAAATAAATGGGATTTCTGTTTGTTAAGAAATGATTTATTTTGTCATTGTTTGTTAAAAGCATGTTATTGATATTCCTACTCTCTTTTATTTTACCTTAGAACTTGTCTGTGGAAAATATATTGTTTGAAATGAGGGACCATCTTTCCCAGTCAAAGGTGACTGAGACAGAATTGGCAAAGCCTTTATTTGATGCCCTGCTTCGAGTTGCCCTGGGGAATCATTTAGCAGATTTTGAACACAATGATGCTGTGATGGAGAAGGTATGGATCTATATCGTTGTGTTATTGGGTTATGACAGGCAGAGGCAAGCATGTGAGATGAAACTAGGAGGTTGGTGAGTGTGGTTCTTAGAACATAGGGACCCAGGTTTAGTCAGGCGAGTTCCACAGGGGTAGTGTTTCATCAGTACCTTACCTCAAAACACAGGAGAGCAATATTACATGCTTTTCTTAATCTAATCTGGAAATTTACTGAGAATTACTCCCAGTAAGACAGAAATATATGATTCGATTTGATAAATCTTACATATAACTGAGTTTATTAAGTGGTAATTTGGAGATGGTGTGATTCACTATCTAATCTGCTCCTATATTGATGCAGCTAATATTTCCAGAACTCTCTACTCACTTTAATTTTAAATCACTCAACATGAAAATGACTAGTACTTGCATAGAAAATAGCAATTATAGTATTTTAGTGGTTGGTGTTAAAATTTTTTTTCTAAAGTAACTTTTAATTTTTTTCCTGTAACACTGTGGTGCACAGTTGATTCATTTCTTTTTTTTTTTAATATTTTTTAGTTGTTGATGGATTTTTATTTTATTCATTTATTATTTTATGTGGAGTTGAGACTCGAACCCAGTGCCTCATGCATGCTAGGCAAACACTCTACCACTGAGCTACAGCCCCAGCCCCCAGTTGATTTATTTCTTCTTTCGTGTTTCTTTTATATTTAATTATCACTAACCTTTATATAACTTCTTTTTGGCCTAGTGCTAGTCAATAGAGAGATGTGACGTTTAATAATCTTTTACTGAAATATGTTACTGTTTGCCATAACTTTTAAAACTTAATGAAGTATCTATTAATGCCTTCATCTTATCATTGAACAAATTGGTTAACTGTAAAATGTTAACATACCTAGTTTGTGCTACCTTTTATTATTGTTTCAATAAAATACTCTGAACTTTTTAAAGTGAACACGTGTTCTAAGGTGAAGATATATTGATAGCATTTTCATAAGAAAATCTCACAGGTGTTACAATAGGAAGTTAATACTGGGAGTCTTGATTTTTGAGATAATTGTATATAGACAATTGCATTCAGAAATCTTTACTCCCTTTGAAAAATTGTCATATCTTCTATGGTTAACTAATTTATGAAGTATCATTTGTAAAAATTCTTTGAAAAAAATTTCCAATAGCAAATAAATAATATATATTAACATTAAATAGTGTGAAGTATAATTCCACCTCCTAGTGTCTTCAAGTCAGCTTATTTTTCAGGGAAACTGAGATGACCTATCTGTTAGAAACTCCTTTAAATGAAGTGTTGTCTGAAAGGTACTAGAAAGTTTGGCTGAGTGAATTTCATAATTATTAATGGTTGTTAGTTATTAAGATTTTTTACTTAAAAAATATGAACACTGTCCTTAAAATGACTTGAGTAGTAAATATCCTGTTGCTGGATATGAGGGAATATTACAACTGTTGCCTTTGAATTACACTGATCTTCTAGAGTCATCAGTCTGAGGAAGAGTTGTCTTCCCAGCCTGGAGATTTTTCAGAAGAAGCTGAGGACTCTCAGTATTGTCATTTTAAACTTCTGGTTGAAGAAGAAGGTTATGAAGCAGATAGTGAAAGCAATCCTGAAGATGGCGAAACCCGGGATGACGGTAAACATGTGGACGTGCCGTGACTGGATCTGCAGAGTGGTTCAGAAGATGCCACTTGAGAACTCTGTGTTGCCTTACAAGTTAAATAGTGTATTACAGTAACATTTTATTTGATTTTCACAACAAATCTGGCATTTATATATGTGATTTAAAACAATGAAATGAATCTTGTTATCACAAATATTTGACTGACAGCCTGAGAACATGGGTGTGTTTCCCTGCTTTCATAGTCATTCCACGGGAAATATAGACAATATTATTATCAGAAATAAACGGTATGAGCAGTGTAAAACCAGGTGATGTGACGGTGAGTGGGTGATAAGGGACGCCCTTTCTGAAGAGGTGATGTTTACATTGAGTTCTAAATAAAAAAGAACTAGCCAAATACTGGCAGTTTATTATAAAGAATAAACAATAAAAGAAATGCAGATATCATTCTGTGATATGCCAGAATTCTGCAGCATAGATTTCGTTCGTCTTAGTTTTCCACAGTCCAGCTTTGCCCTTGGGATAGAACTGCATCATATGATCCTTTGTCTCTGGGCTTAAAACTTGAGTGGAATGGGAAAGATAGGTTGATTAGAGCCTAAAGATTTCTGGGAAGGCTCTGTCTTTTCCTCTGCTGGCCTTATGAATGTCTCAGTACTGTTAGTCTTCACTAAGTTTAGAGTTGTTTATTTTCCTCAAAGTCGATTTTCACAGAAAGTGAATGGGAATAATCATTGATACTTTAGTTAAAGGATGTAAGGAACCCATGGTTGGTGCTTTTTGCAAAGATCAGTTTAGTGGCAGTTTCATTATAATACAGGTGTGATTTTGTAATCGTAGATGTCTTCCCTTTTATGTTTGCTAACTAAATCCCAACTTCAAGAATTCTGGTCCAGGTAGAAATTTAGACATTTCTTCACTATATGAACATTTTTTGAAGATCACAGCAGTCTTTTTTTTTTCTTTTTAAGATCAATCTTCCAAAATGTCATATTCAGTAAGACAAGCTCTTTTTCTCACATATGAAGAAGACAAAGTTTAAAATTCATCCACCCAAGCCAGGCACACTGGTGCATACCTGTAATTCCAGCTAGTTGGGAGGCTGAGGCAGGAGGGTTGCAAGTTTGAGCTCAGAAATTAAGAGCCAGATCTACTATTTTCATAGTAATATGGGCAAGTGAATTAAACCACCCTGAGATCTAGGTATTTGCGGGGGGAAAAAGTTTGGAATAGTAATTTTTCTCCAGTTGTGTTGGAGGGATGTGTTTCATCCTTATCACGTGTATGAAAATCACTGTTGGTAATATTTGTAGTTTTATTAGATATCAAAATCAGTTTTGAGACTACTCATTAGACTTCAAACTATCCACAAGACTTGATTCAATACTTGAATCAAAAGTTAAGTTGTAGGAAAAGGTCTTTTGAGCCTCTTATAAATGGTGCTTTTGCCACTAGGTCTTCTAAATGAAGAATAAGGTTTGAAATACTTAGTGTGTTAGAGTATGAACATAGTTTTTCCTGTTTCCCTTTGCAGGGGTAGACTTAAAGCCTGAAGCAGAAGGTTTCAGTGCATCAGTCAGTCCAAGGGACTCGATTGAAAAGCTCACTCAAGGGGAAATAATATATCCTGAGATTTGCATGCTGGAATTAAATTTGCTTTCTGCTAGCAAAGCTAAACTTGATGTGCTTGCCCATGTATTTGAGAGTTTTTTGAAAATTATCCAGCAGAAAGAAAAGAACATTTTTCTACTCATGCAACAGGTAAAACATGTTTTAAGTTTGATTGAAACCTATTCACTCATACCCCAACCCCCCATACCCTTATTTGTAACCCAGCTCATCTGAAAATTAGTTGAGATGATTACTTATAATACCCGTGTTTTGACCTTGAAGTAACATTCTAAAATCTTCTAATTCTATATTTCTCTAAAGTAGTATAGAAAGTTAATATTGTCATTGGCTGACCAGTAATGAATCTGTGTATCTTTCTGAAAATGGGTAACTCTTTAAAAATTGCATTTAATTACAATGTATGCTCATTGTTTTAAAATATCAAAAAATCCAGGATAATATGGAAAAGAAATGCATAATTAATCCTACACATGGCATTTTCCAGTCATTTAAATGTGCATGTGCGCGTACACACACATAAACACAAGATTTCTATGAAATAATTTTTTCCAAAGTTGAAGTTTCTGTTTCTATTAGGTAAAACATTTAATTTCTTATGCTTCATTTTCTAATCTTCAGGGAACTGTGAAAAATCTTTTAGGAGGGTTCATGAGCATTTTAACAAAAGCTGATTCTGATTTTCAAGGTGAGTTAAAACTGTTAATTTTAAACAAATACCTGTGAAATTATTTTGTTCTTGTGTGAAAAGTTGATCATCATGTTGTCCCTTGGCGTCGTGCTGATTTTAAAAGTACCTTTATACACATCATCCTATTTGTCCCTCTGTCCTCAACTACATAGACATATTTATTGTGTGGAGATGAAAATCTAGATTTGAAAGGATTAAGTAACCGTTTCAGTAGCATCGTGGATACCGTAATTTGGCACAAACGCTCTACTGCTGCCTTATCCCATATTGTCTATTCGCTAATTAATTAGTGCTTTCTCAGACAGTTGAGAAACTAATAATTAATATATAATATGATAGTTAGCCACAATAAACCTAAATTTTAGTTGGAGTATGAAAGGTAACATAAAACAATAATTCGGGTTTGTGTAATATTTCCTTCTGATGAAATTCAGATTATACATTTTTGGCAGGGGTGCTTAGCGCTAATGTTGGGTCCTTCTGAGGGCATTATATCGGGTTCATGGTGTCTGTATCTTATTACTAGTGATGTTAACTTTAATCACTTGATTAAGATGCTGGTTTCTCCTAATGTCTGCCAGGTTTCTGCATTGTGTAATTACTATTTTTCCCTTACAATTAATAAGTATCTTTTGGGATTGTAGCTTAAAGTATGTAAATATCCTGTTTTCCCTCATACCTTAACCCATGAATTTTAGCATCTATTGTGATCCTTCATGGAAATAGCTAAGACTGGTGTTGGCCAAATAGTGGTTTTCTATTCCTAACATTCTTCTACATGTATTAGCTGGGATCGTGCTGTAAGGAAGAGCCCTCCTTTCCCCTCCGTTCGTTTACGTGCTGTGTGGGTGTGTCAGCTCCGCACCGCACTCCTGTCTGTAAGACTCCCCTCTTACCACCTAACGTTGGTGTGGTGTCTTACAGTTAAGGAGGCTGTATTGATATGTTATTAACTAACATCGCTTATTCAGATTTCCTAAGTTTCTGCCTAATATTCTTCTCCTGTTCAAGGTCCTACCCAAGATAGGCCGTATTACAATTAATTGTCAAACCTTCTTGCTTTGGTATTTTGGTGTCAAATCTAGGAAGATTCAATCTGAGGTCAAAACGATTTATTACTTATTAAAATAATTTTCCTCTGTATTCTCTGCTTTTTGTTTTCTTGCATGAGTGCAGTGTTGGGTCTTTTGGATTGATCCTGCATGTGTCTTATCTTTTCTCTCATATTATCCGGTTTTCTCTTTTTGTGCTATATTCTGGAAGATATTTTTCTATTGTATTTCAACCTTTTATTCAGTTTTTAATTTAGGCAACTCTGATATTTAAAAGCTCCTTTTGTTTGATTGTTTTCTGGCTATTGCTTTTTCATATAAGGATAGAATATCTCTGTGTATATATCTGGATTTTGTAATCAACATTTTAAGATGATTACTTGCAACCCCTAAATTACTTTTTTTGCCTCTAGGACTAGTTCATCAATTATTCACTTTTTACATCTTGGGATTATTCTTTTGGATTTCTGATTTCCAGATATTTTGCAAACCTTTTTTTGCCTGTTTATATTTAAGAACTTGTTGGGGATTTCCTCTAGTGTTGTAAAAGTAAATCTGTCTTCCTTTTTGTCCTCTTCTCTGCATGGATATTCTTTTGAAGAGCTCTGGGTGGATGTGCCAGTGGACGGCTAGAGGCTCCCCAAATGCCGTATGGAGGAGAACTTTACTTGGGGAGCCCTTAGGGCCACAGTTACCCCACAGGGCACTTTGTGTACATCATGAAAATGTGTCCTTTGCATGCAGAGCTTGGCCTGTGAGGAGCGTCTCCCTGCATCCAGGCAGGACAGCTTCACCACAGTGCACAGCTTGGCAAGCTGCACGCAGGCTGTTTCAGTCTCAGCTTTTGGCTTTGGTTAGGCAACCTGACCAGTATGTTCAGTAGCCGGGCTGTTAACATTCCACTGCACTTCTGAGCTTTCACTTGATAATCCATTCCATTTCTTTAGAGAAGAATCGTCGGGTTTTTAGCCTAAAAATGAAAACCAAGCTATCTGTGCTGTCTAATCAGAAATAGGAAGAGAGGTGAATGGTTACCAATAGACATTTCATTCATTTCTCTGTTTTCAGAGAATTGAAAACAGCATTCTCATTTCTTCTTCTGATTTCAGACCACAAGATGAGCCCCCCTCCCCCACTGCTCTAAGTTTCTTTGTAATTTAAAGGAAGTAGACTGCAGCTTTCTCTTTTATCCATCTACATCTTCTGCTCATGGTGGCACATGCCTGTAATCCCAGTGACTTGGGAGTCTGAGGCAGGAGGATTGCAAGTTCAAGGCTAGCCTCGGTAACTTAGTGAGGCCCTAAGCAACTTAGTGAGACCCTGTCTCAAAATAAAAAATAAAGGGGCTGGGATTATGGCGCAGTGGTAGCGTGCTCGCCTAGCACGCATAAGGCACTGGTTTCGATCCTCAGCACCACATAAAAATAAAATAAAGATATTCTGTCACCTACAACTAAAAAATAAACATTTAAAAAAATGTTGTTTAAAAAAATTAAATAAATAAAAAATAAAAAATAAAAAGGGCTGGGGATATGGCTCATTCATAAGGTGCTCCTGGGTTCAATCCCAAGTACCAAAAAAAGAAAAGAAAAAGTTTTTAGACTTTCACCTGACGTGCCCTCAATGCTCACAGCCCCCCTTACTGTTCTTATTTTTCTTTTTGTTATTATAGATTTCTTCCTTTTGGAAACTTTAGTGCTTTGAGTTTTCAGTGGTTTTACAGAAGTAATTCTCATTTGGAACTGAAAAAAAAAAATCTAACATATTTTACTCAGCTCATACTGCTTTCTTTATTCTAAAACCCTTAAAGGGTTTCTGTTACTTAGAGCATGAAGTCCACACTCCCAGATATGCCCTCTGTGACGCTACTGCATCAGCTCGTTGCCCTTATAGACTGGGTGGCTTCAACCTAGCTTCAGTTCTCTGACCTCCAGGCCTTTCAAAACTACCAGTCTTTTAAGATGCATCTTGGGCTTTATATCAGTCTTATTTTGGTCATGTCTCAGGTGGTAATAATAACTGATTCATAGGGTTTTGGTTTTGGTAAGGATCAGCTGAGATACTGCATATAAAAATAACCTTGGATCATTAAAGTGTGCTCTATAAAGACTAAGAAGATATTTTACTCTAAAGAATTCTATGAATTTATGTGCCACTGTTTGTATTTTATGCTAAACCCGTTTGTAAAATAAACTATTCAAACTAAATAGTTTGTGATATTTAGGTATTTGTATGATCTTTAATATTTATACTTATTTCTGTCATTTAATTTTCCATGTAAGTAATAGCTATAATTTAAACATTTCAAAATTGGAAGGTAATAGACTATTTTATGGTGGGGGAATGTCAGCATATCTAACAGATACTCTATTGATTTATGCTTCTTTAAAAAATACCGTCAGTTTACTTAATAGCTAGTCAATCTGTAAGACAAGAGTTTTGTCAGTCGGGTTGCATTAGTTACATTGCTATTTGTTCAGCAAATTTTGTAAGTATTAAATTGTCCATAATCCCTGTAAGATGTTTGTTTTTTTTTAATTAAATGCATACTGGCTTTCTTTTCCTCTGCTGTTTTATGTTTAGCCTGCCAGAAAGTACTAGTGGATCTCCTAGTGTCTTTGATGAGCACAAGAACATGTTCAGAAGAGCTAACCCTTCTTTTGAGGATATTTCTGGAGAAATCTCCTTGTACAGTAAATATGCTATAATTTTTACATTTTTCACTTATGTTTTAATAGAATGTATTTTAACTGGAAATCACTAAGCAATGTGATTTGCTTTTAATGTGGCAATTATACATTCTATTTTGTGGTGTCATGTATGAAGTACCCAATTATTTTATGGTTTGCATATATTTTAAACAGGTCACTTTGATTTTGACTAACCAAATTATAGTTCCTTTAACCTACTGTGTGTTTAACCTTTGTGCTTGAGAAATGCTAAGTAATTTTAATTACTAAAGAGAATTTAATTGTAATTACAACTATTGTTGAGATCATTCTTTTCCAAAAATGAGATTTTTCCACTTCTCAGTTATCTTACTTATTTTCTTTTCCAGTAGGATAGCCAGTGGCTTTTAATTGCTGGGAATTCCGTGTGTGTGTGATACTGGGGATGAAACCTAGAGCCTCTGACATCCTAGGCAATCACTGTACCACTGACCACATCCTGAACCCTGGAGAACCCATTTTTATAATAAAATCTCAACTAGAAACATTCACAAATAAAACAGAAAACATTGAGGCTGCTTTGTGTAAAGCTAGATTGGGTCTTCTAGCCTTGCCCGCCTCACCTCCCCCTCACCATCTGCTCCCGTCCCATGGCCCCAAGAACTTCTGTGGAACACAGGTCCAGACTACCAGTGTGGGCCATGGAGAGCTGGCTGTGTATTTATGGAAGGCTTCTGGTACTCTGACTCACTTCCCTGATCGTAATCAGCATCAGATGTCCTTTTATACATGACTTGGACATGCCACTAGGTCAATCTTTTCTACTTTTTTTTCATACCTCTCCTTAATTATTGTTCTTCCCTTGAATTAAGTGCTAATTTCCTCCCTTTTAATATTTTAGACCAACCAAAAACATGTAATTATGAGTAAATCTTAAAACCTTACTTCAGTTTGCCAAACACACATGAAAGAAAATTTACTTGACTAGGAAAAAAGCATGTGAAATAAGTTGGAAAGTAATTGAGCATTCAATTTGATGAAGTCGGTCATGTTATAGTATCATTCAGAAATCTGGAGAGTTTGTAAGGCCTCTGGTTACATCACTCATTTTAAAGTAATTGAGAAAAATCATAGTGTACATGGAAATGAATACTTTTTTGTATGAATTACTGATACAGTCATCATATTTAACCTATAATGCTTAGTACCAACTCAAATATTAGATTTGTACCATAAAACATCTAAATTTAAACTAAGCCACAAGAGATTACATCTTTTAAGTATAAAATATGTTTCATATTTTAACTATAGAAAAATAAAAATTTTAAAGATGTACTAGATAAGAAGATATTTAAATAAAAATACTGATATTTGTGGGTATGTTTATATTTTCACTAATAGCCTTTTGAATTTCAAGATAATTATGTACTTGGTTGTATATTTGTAAAGTTTCATTTGTTTTTTCCTCTAGGAAATTCTTCTTCTGGGTCTTCTGAAAATTGTGGAAAGCGATGTTAGTATGAGCCCATCACAGTATCTGACTTTCCCATTGCTGCACACCCCCAGCTTCACCAACGGGGTCTCGCCACCAAAGTGTCCTGGGATCCTAAACAGCAAGGCTGTCGGCTTACTGCGAAGAGCACGGGTTTCACGGGGCAAGAAGGAGGCTGACAGAGGACATTTCCTGCATCGGCTGCTTTCCTCTTGGCACATAGCCCCAGTCCACTTGCCATTGCTGGGGCAGAACTGCTGGCCACACCTGTCAGAAGGTTTCAGCGTCTCACTGTGGTTTAATGTGGAGTGTATCCACGAGTCTGAGAGTGCCGCAGAGGAAAGAAAGAAGATAAAGAAAGGAAACCGGTCCTCAGTTGTACGAGACAGCAGCGTGGATGGAGCAGGTATGAGGACAGGGTCATCTCGTTTGTATGTCAGGGTTTTCTGAGGGCAGCTTTGGTCAAGAGCTAAGATGTACGGCCATGTTCTAACTTGTTCTTAACGTGCTCTTCACCGTAGAGGACCTGAACTTACCAAAGTCTGAGTTCCAGATAGCCTTGAAATTTGTTTCCTCCTGTGCTTTTTTGTCTCGGGGGTCGGGGGGAAGGTGGGATGCTGCTGGGTCATCAGCCCCATTCCCTGCCTCTTTTCCGGTCCTGTTACTCGATAGGGTGGCTCCTGATGTTAGAATGGGAAAGGATGCAGCCCAAGAGCCGCTTTGCCTGGCACCTGTTTCCTAGCCCCTGTGAGGAGCCCTGGTCCATCTTCTTTCCCCTTGCTTCAAGTTTTCTTTCTGGTGCCATGCCTTACCTCAGTGGCTGTCTCTTAGTTCCTGTCACAGGACTTTTACGTGGATCATTCATTCCCCAAAGAATACGGTTCATTCCAGCCCTTTCTATACTGAGCAATTGTTACGCTGCCTTGTAACTGCATCTCCTTCCTTGTGTAATCAGGGCAAAAGAGAGTGTTAAAAAGAAGTTTTGGGGGCTGGGATTGTGGCTCAGTGGTAGAGTGCTTGCCTCGCATGCGTGAGGCACTGGGTTAGATCCTCAGCACCACATGAAAAAGTAAATAAATAAATAAAGATATTTAAAAAAACAAAGAGTTTTTAAAAAAGGCAGTTTTTGGTGGAATTAATATAATGATTGGATGAGAGAGATGTAGAGGATTTTGTATGTACATGGAAATGCAGACATCACTAACTCTTTATCCCAGAAATCTTACCCCCTGAGGACTCTGTTTTAGGACACAGGCCCCCACCCAGTGTCTGGTCTCCACTGATCCGTATGTGGAAAGGAAAATTCTTAATGGCACTGTCGAGATTGAAGCAGTAGGAAGTACCATCCCATCTCCACAGCTGGAATCTACTTTGCATAAATGCTTTCCACATTACTAACACCATAATAGTTGTGTACTTTTACAGGTTTGCTTTGGAGGCTAAACTTTTAAAAAAAAAAAAATCTCATCACATGATTAGTTTCAGGTAGTTGTAGTGTCTTCTATGGCTGAAGTTCATTCCCTGAGAGTGAGAGCGCTGAGGGGGTACTGCCTGTGATGGCATTGCTGCCACTGCTGCTGTTTAACACACCTCTGCCCTTGTGGTTTGTGTGCTTCTGTGCTCAGCAATCCCTGTGTTCACTTTTAACCCTGACTGCACGTCACTGAGCACTCACATACCTGTAGCTGAGGCTAAGGAGCATGATCAGGTCACAGCTGGCGAGTGGTGGAATGGGTCTCCGCCCATCTGTGTTTAATTCTCAAGCTTAAACATCACTGCTCTGCTAAAAGCTATGCAGATTTCTTTCTCATGTTTTAGTGAGGCATTCCCCATGTGAGCAGTATCTTAATAAAATGAATAAATATACACAACGACTGAGAAAAGTAAAGACTGAAAAAATTTTTGAGTTTTAATTTTAAAGATGTATTAGAAAACATTTTAGAAAGGTTATTATGCATAAATACTAAAAAATAATATCTAAAAATAGCAGACATACATAAGAATTTTTGAAGAGAAATGAATAAAATATTGCAGTGATATCACCTATTCTGACATTGAACTATGTGCCTTTGAGGAGGTTATTTAACCTCTCAGCCCCACCGTTCTGTTACCCCCAAAGTGGGGATAATAATATTTACTCATAAGATTGTTATGAGCATTGGGCCAATAAATATTTGCTATATTTCTGCTCTCTAATTCCTACGTACACACTGGTATTTGTTCTGTTCTTTTATTTGTACAGGTTCAGATTTGATATGGAAACATTTTTTAAATGTTAAGACAGATATGAGTTCTCTATATATCTTATATCTTGGGTGCTGGTCCTCAAAATAATCAGTGACTAACTCTGTTGTCATTATGCTCAGGGGAGTATTCTTAAAAATTGGTGGTAATTAGACCTGTTGACAACTAATATTTATGCAGTCTAACAATAATTAGTAATGTTCATCTTCTCTAGAAGTGTAAGCCTTTGGATATGCATTTTGGCACATCTTAATGTAGCTTTCCATGAAGTCACATGCATCATAGTAATAAGTAGCTCATCATACATATTCAGGTAGTGCAGGGTTCAAGCGGTGAGAGAGAGAAGTCAGGATCAGTAACCAGATAGTGGATAGCTGTAAGCCCTTACCTTCTTTTTTTTTTTTTTTTTTTAATTTTTTTTAGTTGTAGATGGGCACAATGTCTTTATTTTATTGCTTTGTATGTGGTGCTGAGGATCGAACCCAGGGCCCCACGCACGCGAGCCAAGCGCTCTACCGCTGAGCTACAGTCCCAGCCCCAGCCCTTACCTTCTTTGACTTAAAGAAATGTAATGTAGAGTTTCAGAGCCTCTTAGCAGTTACATTCAAAGATCACTCAGCAGGAAGTCTAAATATTACTTTCAAACACTATAATTTTTCTCAAAGGAGTTTTAATGTGATCTATTTTTACGATAATTATGGAGTGAATTTGGTAGTGTGAGGCATGTGACAATGGTATATGCTCCCTGGACCAGGTCAAAGATATCATGATGCCCAGTCCAACTGATAGAGGCAATTTGATGTAGATTGTGGAGGTCATGTGGCAGCACAGCAGGCCTTCTCATGATTGCTCTCAGTTGTTATATACCTTAAAACATGCAAGAACACGGAAGGACTCAACTGCTGTTTTCATCCATTGCACTCTTTTGAGGTTAACATCTTCTAAACTTTGGAAATATTGTTGTTTGGAACAGGTAAAGTTCAGACATTTCAGGTCAATAATCTACTACAAATGAACCACTATGCGTCATATTCTTTTAAATTTATTCTCTGCTCAATTTTTATGAACTGTTTTACAGACCATTCTAACATGTTTTTCTCATAGACAGTGAAAGACCAGAAGGTGCAGAGTATACAGATCCTGGGGAAAGACTCCTCGAAGAAGGCTGCATTCATTTAATTTCACTGGGATCCAAAGCATTGATGATCCAAGTGTGGGCTGATCCGCACAATGGCACTTTTATCTTCCGGTATTGATTATCCTCAACCCCCAATGAATAGATATGGATTTAAATAATTTATATATTTAATGTGAGAGACATTAATGTGAAATTTGCTAATAAAACTCATTACAGTAAAAGAAAAATCTTATTTAAAACAGAAGATACATTCTAACAGTTATTATACTAATTAAAAATCTATTAATTCTAAAGTACATTATGCTAATATTCTGCCAGATTTTATGTCAGATGCTTACCAAAGTGTTATTCTACCAAGATAGTCTGTCAGATTGCAGTGGCTATAGAAGTTGTTATTAACAGATATTTAATACCGTCAGGTATTTTCCATGTAGATTATATACTTAATAGCCATTATCTAAAGTAAGCTTGGCTTTTTCTTGCTATCTTGTCATTTTTTTCCTGTTGCCTTTGTTAAAACAAGAAGTATAGGTACAATTCTTAACTGCATTGAGTATGAATAGTATGATACTATTTATGTAAGACCCAAAACTAAACAAACCAATGTTACTTAGGAGTATGTGTTTTATGATGTTAGAAATGTTTCCAGGCGTCTTGTATGTGTTGGTAATCTCTCAGAGTAATCTCTCAGAGTAGATTAGACCTCCAACATGTTCAGGCATTTAGACATTTATTAAAATGTGAACCAAATATTACATTGTAATTTCTAAAAAAGACAATGACTATGTACATAGAAATAATATTTGTTTACAAACTGATTTCTAGAAATTATTGCCCTAAATTAACACCAGCCAATGAACCTAACCTATCTTAGCCCATGAACTGAGCTAATAGTATAATAAAATAACTGATATTTTTTGGTGTAAGACAAAGACCTACTGACTTTTCAAGTTAGTTTATTTAAAAATAGAACTTTTTTTTTTTTGGTACCAGGGATTGAACTCAGGGGTACTCAACCACTGAGCCACATCCCCAGCCCTATTTATGTTTTATGTAGAGACAGGGTCTCACTGAGTTGCTTAGCACCTCACTGTTGCTTAACCTGGCTTTGAACTCACGATCTTCCTATCTCAGCCTTCCAAAGTGCTGGGATTACAGGTGTGTGCCACCACGCCTGGCTAAAAATAGAACTGATTTTTAACCTCACTTGAATATTTAGAATTATAGTTCCTGTACATGTATTAAATACCAAGGTCATAATTTTCATGTTTTCAGCCAATATGTTTTCTTTCCTTTTTCTGTAGTGTATGCATGGATTCAAATGATGATATGAAAGCTGTTTTACTAGCACAGGTTGAATCACAGGAAAATATTTTCCTCCCAAGCAAATGGCAACATTTAGTACTCACCTACCTTCAGCAACCTCAAGGGAAAAAGAGTGTACATGGGAAAATCTCCACGTGGGTCTCTGGACAGAGGTATGAAGCTTTTTTTAAGAATACATATTAATCTCAGTTATAAGTTTAATTAGTCTATTATAACTCCAGAAAGAGATTACAGAAAAGTGAAGGTAAAATTTACTATGTATTAACGCAAGAATTTGTATTAGAGTTGGATTTTTCTATTCATCCCTTTCATAAAAAATAAATCTTCCATAGAAGTAACTATTGAAACTTAACACAGGAGCTGGGGTTGTGGCTCAGTGGTAGAGCACTTGCCTCGCATGTGTGAGGCACTGGGCTCGATTCTCAGCACCACATATAAATAAAATAAAGGTCCACTGACAAAAAATATTTTAAAAAAACCAACACAGTGAGTCTACTGTGTGCATAGGCTCTGCATTTACAGATTCAACCAACCTCAGACTGAAAATAAAGAAAAAGTTGTGTCTGTAGTGAATATATAGAGGTTTTTTTTTTTATTATTATTCTCCACACAATTCAGTATTAACAACTATTTGCAAAGCATCTATGTTGTATTAGCTATTATAAGTAATCTAGAGATGATTTAAAGTATACAGGAGGATATAGATTATATGCAAATATGCCATTTTATATGAGAGACTTGAGCATCCTCAGATTTTGACCTTCAGAGGTGGTGGGGAGTCCTCTGTGGATACTGGTGGATGACTATATTTGTGTTTGGGGAGAATGCAGAAAACCTGAACATTTAAATATTTATGTACAATAAATGTTCAATCAAAGAATAGAATCTATAATTTGATCCCTCAAACCTATGTTATAAAAAATTCACAAAGAATTATTTAAATAAATTGGCTAATAAAGCTAATATCTAAATTAAATTAGGCTCTTAAAATAAATTACAATGAGGGGCTGGGGTTGTGGCTCTGTGGTAAAGCACTTGTCTAGCATGCATGAGGCACTGGGTTCAATTCTTAGCACCACATATAAATAAATAAAATAAAGGTCTATCAACAACTAAAAAAAATAAATAAATGACAATGAATAGAGAAAAATGTAAATGAATTACAATGACTGTAAGAAAAATGGCTGGAAGAGACTAAAATAATAGGAAAAAGAAAGAATGGACATAGTAAAGATATTTGAGAGGGTACACTGATTGCCAAGTGGCCAAGTCCAGAGCTGAGCCCACAGACCATTCTATAGCATGTCCTGGTCCAGTTGCAGGTCTTTATGCACATCTTCTAATGCCCAGAGCAGATCAGACTACAGAAATAGCATGCATCCTTAGCACAAATCAACCTATCCATTCATCCATTCATTACATTTATTGAGGAATTGCTGTGTGCCCGCCATTGTGGTAGGAAGCTGAGGCATTGATTACTTTCGTTGTCAGGCCTCAATAACAGAGGAGGGCAGGGAGAAGGGACTTATAATGGCTCTGGGGCAGCCCCCAGGCCACAGTGCCGGCCACAAAGAAGAACAGGTTTGGAAGTTGAATCAAGAGTTCAGCTTTGTTTTATTCAGTTAAGAAAATACAGATTTGAAGCCTAACGTCCATATTCTAAATAAATGCTGTCTAGAAAGTTCTCAGTCTTCACACCTGCCTCAGCCTGCAATGGCAGTGCAGCAGTCAGTAAACTTGTTTGCAGAACATTGAGTCAGATCAGTGGGAGTTGGACATCAGTTGGGGCTGTGAGTGGATGCCTCTTTCCCATATTGGACTCTCTCATTTCTGGAGCTCTTGACAAGGGCCAGCCATTATATTAAGCACTTTACACAGAATGCCATCCTCCCCAAACACTATGAAGTTGGTATATTTATTTTGTTTTACATGAGTCAACTGAAACCCAGAGCAGGGTAAGGTAGCTTGCCCAAAGTCACGGCATAGGTAAGGAGCAGAGCCGAACTTTGAATCCAAGCTCTGACTCTAGCTAGAGCCCATGCTTTCAAACTCTGTGGCATAAAGCTCTGCAGCTGTTTTCTGAATCAGGCCACCTGACAGGTATCAAAACTAGGTATTAGACTCATTTAAAAGTGAGAGATTAGGTTGTCATCACAGATAGTTCTGAAATTAGTGAAATCACCTGATTTGCATATTATTTTCTTTGTCGTCCTGCTTATTTCTGCGTTCCTTTGAAGACAATTTTTGTCATTTGGTACAAATTAATGATTTAATTAGTTAGCAGAGCAGTGAGCAGGTGAGCAAAGACAAAAATACTCTTAAATTCAGTGCTTTTGTCACTTTCTGAGCTATACATTAATTTCTACAAATAATAACTTCTTAATATGCAATAACACTGAAAATGACTTATTAGTATCTCATATAAGTTGTGATTTCATGAACAACACATAAATATGGTAGAAATACATGACACATAGTAGATACTTATTGAATTTTTTTGCATTCATCTTGCAATAGGTTTTCTTTCACCCTGAAAAATTATGTTACATAGTGTCACCAGGTGGCAGTAGTGTTTTAGTCACAGCCATTTATTTGCATCAAGGATTGTCTAGACTGAGCATATTAAAATAGTGAATTTTATTTGTGAAATATGAAACATAAAAACATAAAGGAAAAAAAATTTAAATACATACAAAGTTGAGTTTCTTAAAAGGACTTAACCATGTTAGTTTATTCTAAGTCTTCATCTTATTCACAAATTTTATCTAGATTTTGTCTTAATAGGTTACTTTCATTATCTGAATATGAATTTAAAACATGCCTAAGGTAGGGGTGAAGTAGAGATTGACACTCATCAGTTTCACTAGATGATGAAGTTTTCCCAGTTCTCCTGCCTGTCTATGAGGAAAGCTTTGCTTTTCCTGTCCTTTGTAAGCATTCTTGTAACTTTTAGCCATGGAGAAAAAAGACTAATCAAAAGCTCTGTAATCCTAAGCATTAAAAAAAACAATGTGGATAGCCTTGGGATTTCAGTGGTGAGACAGAGCAAAGCTTGGAATTAGTCTTCAGAGTCCTTTTAGAGGATGTGAAATTTTAGGAATTGTTTGTCAAAATAGTAGACTTCTTGTAAAATTAAGGGGCGGGGGTTGGTTTGTTTCTGTAAACCAGGAAGGCACATATGCAGAAGTCCAGCAGTAACAAAAACTTGGAGTAAATGTCTGGTCACATTCCCGTGACCTGTTGTAGACTGAAGTCGCCTTTCCTTGTCCCACTTTCTGTGGCTTTTGGATCGACAGCACCTCTGACGCAAAACAGAATCAGCATCCTCTCTTCTTGTCACCAGCCATCTAATACTGAGCCAAGAAAAGTCATTCAAGAACGTCCCATCATTCAATATTCATACTTCAAAAATGCTTAGTTCTAGTACTCCCCAAAATCATTGACTTGACTTTGTTTTCAATGCAGGAAGCCTGATGTTATTTTGGAATTTATGCTTCCAAGAAGATCAAGTTTGTCATCCGACAGCAATAAAACATTTTGCATGATTGGCCATGGTTCATCATCTCAAGAAGAGCTTTTGCAGTTGTCTGGAAAATGGGACCTGGGAAATTTGCTTCTCTTTAATGGTATATTTTTTCCTTTGAAGCATTTCCAAATTTTCCTTTCATTTAACAAATGTTACACTAAATACATTAACCCAGCTAAAATGTAGATCTCTGTTCTGTCACTGGTGTTTAATAAGTAGTATATTTCCAAGATCCTATGATGCACCTTTAAAGGACTTAAGCCTTTTCTACTGCAGATCTGTCTTAGACTGAAATACACATGAAGTGTACCTCCCTCTCTCCCACTCCATACATTAAATCAGCATTATTTTACAGTCTTGGAAAATACCATGTCAGGACTAGTAAACATAGAATGTTTGTTTCTTTTATTTATAATTTTAGTGTGTCCTGTCAATACTAAATTTGAGGATAGGGATACAATTTAAAAATATGTCATTAAACCTGGCACATAGTAGTATTCAGATAGTGCTTATTGAAATGTGGGAAGGAATAAAAATATCCAGGTTTCATTTTAAAGATAGAATTTACCAAGATATAGTTTCCATTTATTTTTAAAAAATGGCAAAAAAAACCCAAAAGCGTATTTTCTGACTGAAGGATCAAATAGATACAGCAAATAGTTGACAGAATCTGACAAAGAAAGAAAGCAGCGCTCCGGCCCTCCTGCCCTCCGCCATGGATTCTGCTTCAGTTTTTAAGTGACTGACTTTATTTTTCTGCCACTCAGGAGCGAAGATTGGTTCACAAGAAGCCTTTTATCTATATGCCTGTGGACCCAACCACACATCCATAATGCCATGTAAATATGGCAAGCCCGTGAATGACTGCTCCAAGTATATTAACAAAGAAATTTTACGATGTGAACAGATTAGAGAACTTTTTATGACTAAAAAAGATGTGGACATTGGTCTCCTAATTGTAAGTTTTAATTTTAGAAGTTTTAACTTTAGAGTAAACTTTATGTAGATATATTTATTGAAATGGTATAATTACTGTGAATTAGATTTCTAGTTTTTCATTTTGTTCCTTAATATTTTACTTTCTTACAGTATTTCTTTTTTTTTTAATTTTTTTTTTTGGTACCAGGGATTGAACTCAGGGGCACTTGACCACTGAGCCACATCCCCAGCCCTATTTTGCGTTTTATGTAGAGACAGGGTCTCACTGAGTTGCTTAGCACCTCGCCGTTGCTGAGGTTGGCTTTGAACTCACAATTCTCCTGTCTGAGCCTCCCTAAGTGCTGGGATTACAGGCTTGCGCCACCGTGCCCTGCTTCTTACAGTATTTCTTACAATATTTTATTTTTTTCCTGAAAAAAATGTGAAACACTTTGTCACTCTGTCATAATTTTAGGTTTTAAATTTATATCTACTTTTTCTTATATTATACAGAAATATATTATATTTCTGTAGTAATTTTTCAGTTTATTTTATACCTAGTCAAAATTCAGGAAAAAAGTTTGTGATACAGTGAAAATATAACACTTGCTAGCCTCATGTACTTTTAAAAATATTGCTCATTGTATTTCCTTTTCATTCTTAATAAATAAATACTAATGTTCATTTATAATATTAGTTGTAATTACATGTGTCAGGTTTTAGATGACTAATTCTTTAATATTAGTAAAAGCTAACAACGTTGCCTTCAAAATATTGCTAATTCTGCTAATATGATACTTTCTGTTGGTTTTTTAAAAAATTATTCTAATATTTTGCTCTACCAAAATATTAGTTTAGGAGCTATGGGTGGGGATTTTGCACTAAAAACTAGAAAACAGATGTCATAGTCTTTGAAGAGTTACTAAAAACTGCTACATCTAGTCATGAAACTGTTTCTTCTCTTGTCTTGTTCTGTGGGGCTTTTGTTTGTTGTTTATTGTTTTTTGTTTTTCTTTTCGTGGAGGGAGGGATTGGTTTTGTTTTTGTGGTGCTAAGAATCAAACCTAGGGTCTTGTGTACTCCAGGCGAGTGCTAAGCTACTGAGCTACTTCCTTGGCCCTTCCTCTTGTTTCTTATGAGGAGTATAATTGTAGGCAGAGAGCTTTCTTACTTACAGCAGGCCACCGTTTGGGCATGTATTTGTTTTTGTTAAGATGTATATTTCAAATAAAACATCATATGTAGCTCAGTGGCAGAGTGCTTGCCTGGTATGTGCAAGGCCCTGGTTTCATGCCCCAGCTCTGCCCCACCCCTAATAATGATACTCAAATCTATAACATTTGACTAAAGGAGAAATTGTAGTACAAATGTTTTGTAAAACACATATACATCTTAAATGCTGTTAAATATATATCTGTGGCAAAATAGATACAGAATAGATAACTGTGGAGTTTCCCTAAAGTTCTGACATAAGGCATGTAAATCCCGTATCTCTAAGAAAGACATTTAAATGGCGTGTGCAGAATGGGGCTGGGTATGTTTCTGTTGTCAGCTGTTACTAGGTGGGGACCAGAGATGCTAACTGGTCTAGTACCAACGTCCAATCACTGAGAAAACTCACTGAGTCTTCAGCAGAATCCCCTGAAGGACCCTTGAAGACTTAGACTGCCACATAGGAGCTTCTGATTCAGTGGATCTATGGTGTGGCCAGGAGCTTACTTTCTTTGTAAACTCCTGGGTGATGCGGCTGCTGCCGCTGGTTGGAATCACGCTTTGAGATCCTCTGCTTTAGGGAAATTGAGGTACTCACACAAGTGTTTGTTCAAGTAATAATTTTAGCTCAGTCAAATACAACAGACTGTGTAGGTGTTTAGTTGGTGCACAGATATACTAGTCGGTGTATCTGATGAAACGGCACTGAAATTGCCATGAGTTATACATGACCAGAGTCCAAGGTTCCCTCCATTTGCGTGAGAAGACACTGAGTGTACGTGATTTCCCTGAACCTGGGCTCCACAGCTGCTGCCACTAAGACCACCTCAAAGTTCATTCTGCATTTAAAATTTACCTTAATTTTTAAAGTAGTTCAAAAAAACTTGGCAGGAAGCTAGAAACTATTCAAAACTACCCTTATGCATAGGAGAAATATTGGAAGTTCTACTTAGTTTTATTTAGTTGTGCTGACAGACTGGAATTCTATTCTAACACAGAAATTTAGTATAGAGCCACTTTTAAATTAATTATAGACTCATGAGCAAATCCAAAGCCAAAATTTCAAACAATTTGACCCAGAGTCCCCCTATTTCTAAGTGCTTAGGACAGTGCTTGGTTTATAATGAATGTGGCCTAAGACTTAGCTGTTGTTAGTATGATGGTAAGTATGATTTCCTGTTTACTCTAAACTGACCAAAAGTGGATGCCTTCTCAGTCTTGATGTGTTTATATTATCAGTCACAATCAGTGACAGTAATTTCCCTGTGGGAAGCAGACTTGCTTCTCATGTTCATCTTTTTTTGGTATCATAGCCATTTTAAAAAAAACAAAGGTAAAGGCTACCTGGGTGTCTTTCCATCTTGAAATATTTATTTGCTAGTTAATGACTTAACTTTTTAAACTTTGTTTTGTTATAAAGGAAAATATTTGTGTTTCAGGAAAGTCTTTCCATTGTTTATACAACTTATTGTCCTGCTCAGTATACCATCTACGAGCCAGTAATCAGACTCAAAGGTCAGGTGAAAACCCAGCTCTCTCAAAGACCCTTCAGTTCAAAAGAAGTCCAGAGCATCTTGCTAGACTCTCCTCAACTAAAAAACCTCCAGCCTACTGAGTGTAAAACAATTCAAGCCATTCTGCACGAGATTGGCGGAGCTGGCGTATTTGTTTTTCTCTTTGCTAGGGTAAGAATCATTGATTATAGTTTTGTCTAAAAAGAATCTACTTCTTTATTATTGATGAAGAGCTCCTGGTGAATTACAAAAAAAGCTACGCCCAACTAAGATAAAATCTCATATTCAGGATGACATAAGCTTTTTGCAACAAATGATTAAGGTTTCTTCTCATTTATGAAGATTTTAGAAGTTTTCTATTATCCACAAATGTAATTAGAGCAATCAAATGTTAAATTATGAGATTTTAAATTGCCTTTGGAAAAAATGCATACTATAGTAATGGTATAAAAATTAATCTGGAAGAGGGTACCGGGGATTGAAGCAGGGGCACTTCACCACTGAGCCACATCCCCAGCCCTTTTTATATTTTATTTAGAGACAGAGTCTCATTAAGCTGCTGAGGCTGGCTTTGAACTTGTGATCGTCCTGCCTCAGCCTTCAGAACTGCTGGGATTACAGTCATGAGGCACCATACCTGGCAAGAAATGTGATTTTAAAAAATTAGATTTGTGAAAAGTTACCCCTTAAATATCTTCCCAATGCATGGAGAAAAAACTCCAAAGATCAACAAATAAGTGAAAATTTGTTTTAGTTTTTTGGGGTTTGTAGTTTGTTTTTTTTTTAAAGAGAAGAAATGCAAAAAAAATTATATGAAGAATGTAGGTAATCACACATGTTAAATTTTTAGTCTCAACAGATTAGGAAAAAAAATATATTCACTTTTGTTTTTAGGTGGTTGAACTCAGTGACTGTGAAGAAACTCAGGCATTGGCACTGCGAGTCCTACTCTCCTTAGTTAAATTCAACCAACAGAGAGCTCATGAATTAGAAAATTGTAATGGGCTTTCTATGATTCATCAGGTGTTGATCAAACAGAAATGCATTGTTGGCTTTCACATTTTGAAGGTATGACTTCTTAAAGTCAATTCTCATAGTTTCTATGAGTGATTCTCACCCTTCATTAGAGTTTCGGTGATTGCTGAGGAAAATGAAGGAAACTCATTATTGTATAGTTAAGCAAACTAAGGTACTCTTTTGATTCTTTCCATCATTTAAGTAATTACATTTTTTATTTTAAAAATTATTTTAGACAAGTAAGAAAAAAATAACTCAAAGAATTTTAGACTTGGATGGGCTGTAGATGTCTCCCAGGCTGGCACCTCGTGCTGTGGACTGATGAAGTGGTCTCCATCCCACAGTTTAGGAAGAGAACACAGTTCATAGGTCCCGGAGACATGGTTGCATCCAGCAGTGCTGTTGCAGTTAGTTTTAAAGTTATAAATGCCTGTGCCATTGTATATTTAAATAACTTCTAGCTAAAAGCTGGATGATAACACTGTGAACATATTTCTCTGTGGGTGCTGGTATTAAGGCAGAAGTTGATTCTTCTGTCCTTGCTCCCAACCCTACCTCTTTAAACTGTCAAGATCTATACATTTCTGACATGAATCCTTACTACTATTAGTAGATTATTTCCATTTTAAAAATAAAAATAAGATGTGGGTGGTTTTTGTGTTTAAAACTGAATAATTGCTTACAAATAGTTGAAAATTCAGGATTTTCTGTTTGTTTGAATTGCTTCACAAAACAAAGACACTTTGTGAAATGTTGAATTAGTCGCTAGTTTTCCTTTTAATGTTAACACTGAAGATTGAAAACTTAATTTTTCTGTTGAATTGTTTGTCTAACCACTCATTAATGCATCTTGTATTCGTACTGATTTTCCATAGACCCTTCTTGAAGGTTGCTGTGGGGAGGACATTATCTACATCAATGAGAATGGGGAGTTCAAGTTGGATGTAGAGTCTAATGCTATCATCCAAGACGTGAAGCTGTTAGAGGAGCTGCTACTTGACTGGAAGATATGGAATAAAGCAGAGGCATGTAATATATACTTCTTTTTCATTTTTTATTGTGGCAAAATACACATAACAAAATTTACTTTTTAAGCCATTTTTAAGTATACAGTTCAGTGGCATTGAGTGTATTCACAGAGTTGTGCAACCATCACCACCATCTTTCTCCATGATTCTTTCCATCGTATAAAGCCACAACTCTACCTGTAAAACTGTAACCCCCCCATCCCCTCCCCCACAGCTCTGCAGCCACCATTGGTTGTACTTGCTGCCTCTGTGGACTTGACTACTCCAAATAGCTCATCTAAGTGGAATCATTAGTGTTTGTCTTTTATAATTAGCTCACTTCACTTAGAATAATGTCCTCAAAGGTTCATTCAGATGTAATAGGTATAAGAATTTCCTTCTTTTTCAAAGTAGAATAATATTCTGTTGTCTGTATCTTTCACATTTCGTTTATCCATTCACCATCAAGGGACATTTGTGTTGCTTCTGTATCTCAGCTATTATGAATATAGATAGATGCATGTACTTTAAATATTCATCTAATCATTCTTCTAAAGCACAGAATGAATTTACTACTTCAGTGTGATGTTAATTGTAAATGGAAATCTGGGATTATTTTCCCTGCCAAGTTTTGAACAGCCATGGTAATGCTGAGTTGGAGGGTCAGGATCAGAACTTGGGCTGGCTCAGAATACTGCAGTCAGGCAGGAGCACATGGTTCATTTAGACCATCTGGGGCCTTACATTTAGCATAAACTGCAAAAGAGGGGATTCTAAGAGTCTGGGGAACCAGGTCCAGGAGACAGAAATGCGTGTCCTTTTGAGTAGAGGAGCCGCACTGCCCAGGATGCAGAGTCTGGACCATGCCATAGGGCAAGACTTTGTCAGAAGCATAAAATAACAGATCATGGGTCTAGGCACAGCATCTCAACACCCATATTGGATGGGCTGGTTTTCATAGGACCCATCCAGGGAATGAATACAGGGCTGTTTCCTTTCTGCCTTGGCTTTCAGCAGTTCTAACAGGATAGGGTCAGACAGGCTGCTCAGTTCTACTATGATGGGTCAAGTGTGGCAGTGTTCTAGACGTTACTAGTGATTTTATTTATTTCATTTATTTATTTTTGTAGTTGTATATGGACAGCATTCTTTATTTTATTTGTTTGTTTTTATGTGGTGCTAAGGATCGAACCCATTGCGTCACACATGTTAGGCAAGTGCTCTGCCACTGAGCTATGGCCCCAGCCCTACTGGTGAATTTTTAAAAACAATAGATTGTTTATGATTAATTAGAATATGACAGTATTGTCAGCAAGAGCAATTCTAAGTATATACCTTTAGAATTTTTTTAAAAATTGATTATTCCTGCTGGGTATGGTGGTGCATGCCTGTAGTCGCAGTTACTTGGGAGGCTAAGGCAGGAGGATTGCAGGTTCAAGGCCAGCTTTGACACCTTAGCAAGACTCTGTCAAAATAAAAAGTAAAAAGGGCTTAAAGTGTACCTCAGTGGTAGAGCACCCCTGGGTTCAGTTTCCAGTAGTGCAAAGAGAGAGAGAGAGAAAAAAGAAAGATTGATTATTCCTAAATTTGACTATAGTCTTTAAAAATTTGCACATTAACCAATAATGAGTTGTGAAGCCAAAAAAAAGATCTTTTCTAATCTATCAGTAATAAAAATAAATAAGCTCAAAAATTCTAGAAAAGAATTATTTTCTACTCATCCTGTAGAAAAAAATTATAAAATTGTTGTTATATGAAGAGGAAGCCAGCTACAAACTTAAAAGTATTAAAAAGTAGTGTCAAGGGTGGCTCAGTGGTAGAGCCCTTGCCTAGCATGTGAGGCACTAGGTTCAATTCTCAGCACTGCATATAAATAAGCAAAATAAAGGTCCATTGACAACTAAATAATTTTTTTCTTCTTTTTTTTTTTTTGGTACTAGATATTGAACTCAGGGGCACTCGACCACTGAGCCACATCCCCAGCCCTATTTTTTGTGTTTTATGTAGAGACAGGGTCTCACTGAGTTGCTTAGCACCTCACCATTGCTGAGGCTGGCTTTGAACTCGCGATTCTTCTGTCTCAGCCTCCCTAAGTGCTGAGATTACAGGCTTGAGCCACCACGCCCGGCTCTAAATAATATTTTTAAAAAGTAGTGTCAAGCAACTAACTAAACTGCTGTTTTTCCTGTATGTTATAGTATTGATAATTTGTCAGTTTTGTTTACGTTGTCATTTGTCATGATTTCTCACAATAAAGACTCACTTCAAAATCTAAAAACCTGAAGATATGTATGTCTAGTGCTGCAAAGGAAGTAAGCACAACAGGGACAGCAAGGAAATCAGTGAAGAATAGGTGACAGGCTGTGTGAACAAATGATAAAGAACACACTCAGGTGGAGACTGGAGATATGTCCTACCTAAATATTGGACAGCTTATTTAGTATTTGAGAAGATCATGAAAATTTGTAGTTGTTTGATTTAAAAAATGTTTATTATATTCAAAAGTGATAAAATATACTTTGATAGATTTGAAATAAGGATCTCCTTACCTAAATAGTTGTTTTTTTAACAGACTTTGGCTGTCATTATTGATTGATTGTTTACAGCGGCACTGTTTTATTTGGTACTCTTTCTCAGACTTGAATCAAGTTTTCTCACTTGGGCTGCCTGTCTATTTGGCATCTCGGTTCTGCCTTCTGCAGAGAGCGGCCTTGCTTAGAGTAGTGCAGTTAAGTCTGTCAGTGCCTTAGCTTTTTCATTGTTTGTTACTGCCAGATAATGACAGGAGAAATAATAAGACATGCAACCCAAGCCAGTTATTCTTACTTTTTGTTGATAATAGCATTATTAAAAAATTGATTAGAGGAATAAGATGAGGTGAAGATCATCTTTCAGTATTTATTAGTGAGATCCTTTTTTCTTGACATTATGGATAATTTTATTGGTTCAATTCAGGAGGAGCCTTTTAAGGCACCTTCAAAAGATGCTAACTACTCTTTGAAGATGCACAATTTGTAATAGCTCAGAGAATTTGGACTTAAAGTGAGTTAATCCAAAAATACACATACTTCACATTGTCCAAGATGAAAATTACTGTTGAAATTTCTGTGTTTTTAATAACTCACTCTTTGAACAAGTTATTTGAAAACAATTATATTGGTAATGTATGTTTCTTTAATTTGAATAAATCCTTCAAGATAATTCACCTTTTGAAAATACTTATTAATGCCATGAAAAGGGTAATGTACTAAAGCACTTAATACAATATTGCATTCATCATAGGAATTTAGAAATGACCTGTTGACAACAAAAAATAATAGTTGGGAAATAAATTTTTAAGATCAACTTTTTTCAGATGAATTTAATTTGGAGCGTTAAATGTATGCACAGTGTTAACGTTATTATCATGGCAGCCTTCTGAAAAGCCTGCGGCAGTTTCTGAGCATTTGTGTGCTGACTTGGTGTGCGTTTGCTCCCTCAGCCCGGCGTGTGGGAGACGCTGCTCGCGGCTCTGGAAGCTCTCATCCGCGCAGAGCACCAGCAGCAGTGGTTCAACACGCAGCAGCTGCTGAAGGCCCGAGCTGTGCATCACTTCCTGCTGGCTTGCCAGGTTCTGCAGGTACCCTTCCCGTGCCTTGGCCTGCTGGCCTTCTGCACTTGTTCCTCTCTGATTACTCAATTCCGTGAACACCGAATCATTGTGGGGTTTTTTTCCCCCTTCTTTCTTATGTGTGTTCAGGTTCTTCTTTTGACTTTTGCCTCTTGATCTCACACTACCATCTTTCCTAACTCAAATTACAAAAGAACAGCAACTACTAAGCCTTGGAGATGTTTCTGTATGTGTTGAGATAGAATGGTGATTTCATAGTCTCAAACTGTAGCAAAAGCTGATGAACCTTAACTTGTTCCATTTTCCTTAAATAGCAATGACAAGTGTGTATTGTTTTAATAAGCATTATTTTCTGAAGATCTGCTTTATATGCTAGAATTAGCCTTGTGTCTAACATTGCCGAGAAAGTAAACCAATAACAGGGATAGCATATGTAAAAAAAAAGTAGGTCAAAGGCTGTGTAGATACACAATAAAGAATATGCTCGGCTCAAGACTGGAAGATCTATACTAACTAAATATTGGACATGTGTATCAAACTAACATTTATTGGACTAAATAATATTGAAAATATATCCAATGTGTTAGAAAGTCATACTAACTTCCCGAATTACATTGTAGTGTCTGCTATGGCCTCGTTTCTAGTCAAAATTTTTCCTTTGCTTTTACAGATGTCCTTTTACTTGGTTAGTTGGTATATTTGACTGTTTTCCAATTTTTAAAAATGTCTGAGGCCTCTGTTAAAAGTTAGATGAGTACAGATATTATGGGATTGGTGATTGTTCATGTTGGTAATGCCTGTGCTTCAGTGGCACTCAGGCTCCTCGTGGATGACCTGACGTTCACCCTCTGTGACATCCTTACTAAAGCTCATAACACCTGATGGCCAAACACCTCCTCTGATGCCACTGCCCCCCTGGCTTCATTCCCTTCCTTACACAAGTGAGGCTTTCCCCACTTGGGCATGTGGTGTTCCCTTCTCCTTCAGAGGCGTTGACCCATTCTTGTCTGGCCAACTCCTGCTTAGCTCTCACGCTTCAACTTAAACCTTGCTTCCTGAGAGAGCCTCCCCTGCTCTTTCCATCTAGGCAATCCCTTCCCCTGTGTACACCAATGGTAGTTTTACATTGTTTATAAGATTACAGTGTATTTCCCTCTGTAAACCTCCTAAGGGCAGGGATGGTTTTTGTTATCACTCCATAACCCTAGTACCTGACACACATGGCACCTAATAACAATTTGTTAAATGGACAAATTCTGAAAAAGAGGCAAGAGCACTTTACTGCCTTTCTTGGCCCGTGTGGAAATTAGATTGTTGTCTTCAGAAATACGTGACAAGGGATGGGAGTGTCTCAGTGGTGGTGCACTTGCCTAGCATGCATTTGGCTCTGGGTTGTTTCCCCAACGCTAAAAACAAAAACAAATACAATACAATACAGTGATCTCTCAGGACCCTGGCTTACTGAATGTTTTATGCATCCTTTATATATCAATTTCTTCTAAATCTATCTGTTTATATCCATTTTTAAATTTATTGTCCAATTTGCAATGAATTTATATGACAATGTGAGATTCTTATTCATCTTTTTTTTTTTATCAAAATTTTTTATTCCATGGGCTAGAATTGTGATGGAGCGCTTGCCTTACACAGTGTGAGGCATTGGGTTCAATCCTCAGCACCACATAAAATAAGTAAAGGTATTTTTAAAAAAATTCTTTATTCTAGCATTCATATATGTACATATATGTATGTATGTATGAGTATGTTTATAAAATTACAGTGAAGTTCTATACAACAAAAAAAAAACAATTGATTCTATCAATCATATAATATAATGGATTAATCTTACATGATTTTTAAAATTTAATTTATTTATTCTACTTAGGTATACATGATAGCAGAATGCATTTTGGTTCATTGTACACAGATGGAGCACAACTCTTCATTTCTGTGGTCGTACGTGATGTAGAATCACACCATATATGCAGTCAAACATGAAGCTAGGGCAATGATGTTCATCTCATTCCACCATCTTTCCTGTCCCCATGTACCCTCCCCTCTTCCTCCCCTTTGACCAAAGATCCCCATTCTTCCCGTGCTCCCTCTCCCATTATGGATCAGCATCTACTTATCAGAGAGAACATTTGGCCTTTGGTTTTTTGGGATTGGCTTACTTCGCTTAGCATGATATTCTCCAGCTCCATCCATTTACCTGCAAATGCCATACTTTTATTCTCTTTTAATGCTGAGTAATATTCCATTGGGTATATATACCACAGTTTCTTTATCCATTCATCTATTGAAGAGCATCTACTTTGGTTCCACAGTTAAGCTATTGTGAATTGAGCTACTATAAACATTGAAATGGCTGCATAACTGTTTTTAAGTCCTTTGGGTATAGACCAAGGAGTGGGATAGCTGGGTCAAATGGTGGTTCCATTCCAAATTTTCTAAGGAATCTCCATACAGCTTTTCAGATTGGTTGTACCAATTTGCAGTCTCACCAGCAATGTATGAGTGTGCCTTTCCCCCCACAACCTCACCAACACATATTGTTTATATTCTTGATAATTGCCATCTGATTGACGTGAGATGAAGTCTTAGTTTTGATTTGCATTTCTCTAATTGCTAGAGATGTTGAACGTTTTTTCATATGTCTGTTGATTGATTGCATATCTTCTGAGAAGTATCTGTTCAGCTTCTTAGCCATTTATTGATTGGATTGTTTGTTTTTTTGGTGTTAAGTTTTTTGAGTTCTTCATATATCCTGGAGATTAGTGCTCTATCAGATGTGCATGTGGCAAAAATTTGCTCCCAGAATGTAGGCTCTCTGTTCACTTCATTGATTGTTTCTTTTGCTGAGAAGAAGCTTTTTAGTTTGAATCCATCCCATTTATTGATTCTTGATTTTACTTCTTGCGCTATAGGAGTCTTGTTAAGGAAGTAAGGTCCTAAGCCAACATGATGAAGATTTGGGCCTACTTTTTCTTCTATTAGGCACAGGGTCTCTGGTCTAATTCCTAGGTCCCTGATCCACTTTGAGTTGAATACAAACATAATATTTTTTAACTTCCCTTCCATCTTATGATTTTTATTAATTATCTTTTCCAGTGTCACTTTTACAATTTTTAATATTTAACATTCTTCATATGAAGTGGGTATTGGTAACCTATTATGATTTTACCTCATTTCCCTAACAACTAATAATATTTAACATCATTTTGTGATTTTATTTTTAATTTGCATATGCTCTTTTATTTGCATTTTTGTTTAAATTTATTTGTTCTGATCAGTTATACATTACAGCAGAATTTATTGTACACAAATGGAGCACAATTTTTCAAATCCCTGGTTGTACACACAGTAGGGTCACACCATTCATGCAGTCATACATGTACCTAGGGTAATGATGCCCATCTCATTCCACCATCTTTCCTATTTCCATGTCCCCTCTCCTCCCCTTTGGCAAATCCAAAGTTCCTCTACTTGTCCCATGCCCCTCCCCTTATGGATTAGCATCCACTTATCAGAGAAAACATTCAGCCTTTTGGGGGGGCGGGGATTGGTTTACTTCACTTAGCATGACATTCTCTAACTCCATCCATTTACCTGCAAATGCCGTAATTTTATTCTCTTTTAATGCTGAGTAATATTCCACTGTGTATATGTACCACAGTTTCTTTATCCATTCATCTATTGAAGGACATCTAGGTTGGTCTCACAGTTTGGCTATTGTGAATTGTGCTGCTGTGAACATTGACATGACTGCATCCCTATACTATGCTGTTTTTAGGTACTTTAAGTATAGACCAAGGAGTGGGATAGCTGGGTCAAGTGGTGGTTTCACAGTGATACAAGCCTCATAGAATAAGTTTGGTAGGGTTCCCTCCTTTTCTATTTCAGGGAATAATTTGAGGAGTATTGGTATTAATTCTTCTTTGTAAGTCTTGTAGAACTTGGCTGAGAATCCGTCTGGTCCCAGGCTTTTCTTGGTTGGTAGGGTATTAAAAATGGCATCTTCTGCTTCCTTGCTTGAAATTGATCTGTTTAAATTGTGTATGTCCTCCTGGTTCAATTTGGGCAGATCATATGCCTCTAGAAATTTGTTGGTGTCTTTCTATTTTACTGGAGTAAAAATTTTCAAAATAGTTTCTAGTTGTCTTCTGTATTTCAATAGTGTCTGTTGTGATAGTTCCTTTTTCATCACAAATTTTAGTAATTTGAGTTTTCTCTCCTTTTCATTATGGTGGCTAAGGGTTTATCAATTTTATTTATTTTTTCAAAGAACCAGCTTTTTATTTTGTCAATATTTTGAATTGTTTCTTTTGTTTCAATTTCATTAATTTCCGCCCTGATTTTAATTATTTCCTGTCTTCTACTACTTGTAGAGTTGGTTTGTTGTTCTTTTTCTAGGGCTTTGAGATATAATGTCAGGTCATTTATTTGTTGACTTTTTCTTCTTTTAATGAATGAGCTTACTACAATAAATGTTCCTCTTTTTTTTTTTAAATATTTTTTTAGTTGTAGATGGACACAATGTCTTTATTTTATTGCTTTGTATGTGGTGCTGAGGATCGAACCTAGGGCCTCACGCATGCGAGGCAAGCGCTCTACCGCTGAACTACAATCCCAGCCCCAATAAATGTTCCTCTTGACACTCCCTTCATGGAGTCCCAGAGATTTTGATATATTGTATCAGAATTCTCATTTACCTCTAAGAATTTTTTTATCTCCTTCCTGATGTGTTCTGTTATCCATGCATCATTTAATAGTGCATTATTTAGCCCCCCAGGTGTTGGACTAGCTTCTATTTTTTATTTTATCATTGATTTCTAATTTCATTCCATTATGGTCAGATAGAATGCAGGGTAGTATCTCAGTTTTTTTTATTTTTTTTTACTTGCTGAGACTTGCTTTGTGGCATAACATATGGTCTATAAAGAGAAGGATCCATGTGCTGCTGAGGAAAAAGTGTATTCGCTCGTTGATGGATGGAATATTCTATATATCTGTTAAGTCTCAATTATTGATTGTTTTATTGATTTCTATAGTTTCTTTGTTTAGTTTTTGTTTGGAAGATCTATCCAGCAGTGAGAGAGTTATGTTGTAGTCACCTAGTAAGCCAGGCATGATGGCACACGCCTGTAATCCCAGCACTTTGGGAGGCTGAGACAGGAGAATCGCGAGTTCAAAGCCAGCCTCAACAACAGTGTGGCGCTGAGCAGCTCAATGAGACCCTCTCTCTACATAAAACACAAAATAGGGCTGGGAATGTGGTTCAGTGGTCTAGTAACCCTGAGTTCAATCTGCAGTACCAAAAAAAATAAAAAATAAAAATAAATAAAGTCACCCAGTATTATTGTGTTGTAGTCTATTTGATTCTTGAAGTTGAGAAGGGTTTGTTTAATATACATAGATGCCCCATTGTTTGGGGCATAGATATTTACAATTGTTGTGTCTTGTTGATGTATGATTCCCTTAAGCAGTATGAAATATCCTTCTTTATCTCTTTTCACTAACTTTGGTTTGAAATCCACTTTTTCTGATATGATGGAAACCCCTGCTTGTTTACGTGGTCCATGTGAGTGATACTTTTTTCCCATTATTTCACCTTCAGTCTGTGGATGTCTTTCCCTGTGAGATGGGTCTCTTGAAGGCAGCATATTGTCAGGTCTTTTGTTTTTGTTTTTGTTTTTTATCCAATTTGCCAGTCTGTGTCTTTTAATTGATGAGTTTAGTCCATTAATGTTCAGGGTTATTTATTGAAATATGGTTTGTATTCCCAGTTATTTTGATTTATTTTTGGTTTTTATCTTGATGTGATTTCTCCTTTGATTGGCTTTTCCTCTAGTGTAGTTTTTCCCTTTACTGATTTTCATTGTTGTTTTCATTTCCTCCTCCTGGAATATTTTGCCAAGAATGTTCTGTACTGCCAGTTTTCTCACTGTAAATTCTTTTAACTTTTATTTATCATGGAAGGTTTTTATTTCATCATTAAATCTGAAGATAAATTTTCCTGGAAATAAGATTCTTGGTTGGCATCCATTGTCTTTCAGAGCTTGGTCTATGTCATTCCAGGACCTCCTAGCTTTGAGGGTCTGGGTTGAGAAACATGCTGAGATCTGAATTGGTTTCTCCCTATATATAATCTGAAACTTTTCTCTTACAGCTTGTAAAATTCTATCCTTATTTTGTATGTTAGGCATTTTCATTATAATGTGCCTTGGTGTGGATCTGTTGTAATTTTGTACATTTGGTGTCCTATAAGCCTCTTATATTTGATTTTCCAATTCATTTTTCATGTTGTGAAATTTTATGGTATTATTTCATTGAAGAGATTGTGCATTCCTTTGGTTTTTATGTCTGTGCCTTTCTCTATCCTGATGAATCTTAGATTTGGTCTTTTCATGTTATCCCATAATTCTTGGATGTTCTGTTCATGGTTTCTTCCCATCTTCATTATGTGGTCAACTTTATTTTCAAGATTATATATTTTGTCTTCATTACTTGGGGTTCTTTCTGTCTTCCAAGTGATCTAATCTGTTGGTGATGCTTTCTATTGAATTTTTTATTTGGTTTATTGTTTCCTTCATTTTGAGGATTTCAGTTGGCTTTTTTTCAGAGTCTCTATTTCTTTCTTGAAGTAATATTTGCTCCCTGCATTTACTCTCTTATCTCTCTTGGAGTGATCATTTGTTGCCTGTATTTGCTCTCTTATATCACCTGCTTTGCAGGTCATTTTAATTATGTATATTCTGAACTCCTTCTCTGAGTCTCTGTAGTATTTCAGGAAGATGAGCAAATTGGTAGTGCACTGGACGTGAGGCACTCTCGTCAGGTTGAGAACAGCAGGGAGAGCCTGCTCTAGGCACTAAGGGGGGTGTAAAGTGGGGAGGAAATATGAAAGAGATTAGTGAATAGGGCTTGATTCTGTTTAAGGGAGCTGCAGAGGTTGCACATGACATAAGATTTCAACCTGGGATACTAAAAGACAGTACCAAAACAATGGTGGTGACTGTGAAGCAGTGGGGAGAGATGGGGGCACCATGGGATGAACGGCTGAAGAGAGAGGTGGTAGGAGGCTGAGGTGAGGGCACTGGGGGACGGACGGCTGAGGAGAGAGGTGGTAGGAGGCTGAGGTAATGGGCACCGGGGGACGGACGGCTGAGGAGAGAGGTGGTAGGAGGCTGAGGTGATGGGCACCGGGGGACGGACGGCTGAAGAGAGAGGTGGTAAGAGGCTGAGTGATGGGTACCGTGGATGGTATGGTGATAGATCACAGGAGGCTAGGTGTGCCTCTTAGAGAGCATCTGTCCTCGGCATGTGAAACAGGAAAAATCAGCTATGGGAAGAGGTGTTGAAAGGGTAACTGAAGAGGAAAAGAAGAACCAAGAAACTCAGAAAAGCAAAAGCCATGGGCAAGAGGAGGGAAGAACATACACAGGAGATGGGACTTGGAGCTGAGTGATGTAGAAAGTTCAGAGGAAACATTGGTTGAAATGGGCCATGAACTTGAACACTCTTTTGTTGTTGTTGTTGTTGTTTTGTTTTGTTTTTTGGTACTGGGGATTGAACTCAGGGGTACTTGACCACTGAGCCACATCCCCAGCCCTATTTTGTGTTTTATGTAGAGACAGGGTCTCACTGAGTTGCTTAGCACCTCACCATTGCTGAGGCTGGCTTTGATTCTTCTGTCTCAGCCTCCCTAAGTGCTGGGATTACAGGCTTGAGCCACTGCACCCGGCTTGAACTTGAACACTCTTAATGCCTTGAGAGATATCAGTACTGTGGAGAGGACAAGAATCAGCTTTCAGGGACCTCAGTTGGTATAGAAGGTGGATCATAGGAGGCAGTAAGAGCCAGCTGTTACTAAAGGCTAGCAGCAAGAGCCAAGAGGAAAAGAAAAAAAAAAACAGTGTTACAAAAGATCAATTTAAGGGATTTTTTTAAAAAAATGAAATGGTATAGTAATGACGGTTGATTGAGATGGTCATCACTACCCTTGGTGCATGTACAAAGACACAAATGGTGTGACTCTATCTGGTTTGCAACCAGAGAAATGGAAAAACTGAGCTCTGTTTATGTACTATGACTTGAAACGCATTTAAATAAAATAATTAAATTAAAAAAAACAAAAATAAAAATAAAAAATGAAATGGAATACCAGACTATTTCCAACAAGTGAGCAGAGCAGACAAGGTTGAATATGGCTGGATGGGTTAGAAAAGAACAACTGATAATGAGCCAGGAGAGCTGGAGGTGCAGGGGGTGTGGCAGAAATAGTTTTGGACCTGTCTCAGTCTGGGCACTCTAAGTTGGGAGATGCTGGCACAGGGGTTTTGTGTTTGCTTTTGTAGATCCATTGTTCTCTTACATCTGAAGTAGTCAGACTAAATTGTCTCAAAATTAAAATCTGCCTTTTAAATACTCTGATTCAGCAGTGCTGAAGAGTCAAAGAGGAGTGGATGTAGACGCATATTTAGATATAGGGAGAGGGAAGATGAGGAAGTTTACCTCCCAAACCCTTGACCTGGAAGCCTACTGCTACCCATTGGGAAAGTGGAATTGGAGGACACAAACAAGTTACATCAGTCTCTGCTTTAGTAATTACTTGGCATTCTGTCGAGTCTCATTATTCCAAGCAGTAGATGATGCAGTAGACGGAGGTCAGAAGCCTGAGTTTAAGTTATAGTCACCACTTTATGTATTTTCTGTATGACTTAGCTAGTCACATAACTTCTTTGAGCCTCATATTCTAGAAATAAGAAAGAAAATTGCTTTACAGCCATTGTGAGAAAGAGCTGTGTAAACCAGTGCACAGTATACAGTGTAATTAGTTTTGCCTACCAGATGTATACCAGATGTTTTCCCTATGGATCCCATAGAAGCAGTGGTAATAGAAGACGGAGTCATAGTCATAGCTGTAGTCACAGTAGTGATGGCAGTACCAATGGTAATTGACATTTGTAGTATCGTGCACTCAAAAATTTCAGATTTTAGAGCATTGTGGATTTTCAGATTATGGATGTTCAAGCATAAAGTGTATGCAAGATTACAAAATTAGAAAAAAAAAACTCTGAGACTTGACGTACTTCTGATCTCACACACTTGGCTATGTGAGCTTATGAGGTTTGAGGCATTGTCCTAAGAGTTTGTGTCGTTTGTACTCTTCAACAACCCTGTGAAGTGGCATTAGCGGTTTTTTTCCATATTATAGACAGAAGTGGAAGCGTGGAGGTGTTGAACAGCACACCTGAGATGACGCTGCTAGTGGGTAAAGGAGCCAGAATGTGAACCTAGGCAGTTTGGCTTTTGAGTCCATGCTTACGAGTGCCGTGATGTGACTTTCCTCAGTCTGTTAAGATACGTAGACTACAGTTGCATTGCTATTGGCTTTAACTAACTTTTAATAACAAGATTACTGGACTTGAAAAATAGCAACTCAGCTTAATGGTAAATGTGGTCTGATTAGAGTAGTAAACCAACTGAATTCTATCTTAAAAACAATATCTTATCTAAATGAAAAATGTTGTTCAACTGTTCTCTTTAAGTCTAAAGAGAGTTTGATTTTTATTTTTTCAGGAACACAAAGAGGGGCAGCTTACATCCATGCCCCGAGAGGTTTGTAGATCATTTGTGAAAATTATTGCAGAAGTCCTTGGATCTCCTCCAGATTTGGAATTGTTGACGATTATCTTCAATTTCCTTTTAGCAGTTCACCCTCCTACTAATACTTACATTTGTCACAACCCCACAAACTTCTACTTCTCTTTGCACATAGGTAGGTGTGATGTTTTTGTTCAATCTTTTGTCTTGTTTGGATCACTTGATCCACATTGTTTGAGCTTTGGTGAAGGGCCTGTCTGAGCTAGGAACTGCCCTAATTACATACTGGGGCAGAAACAGGAGGCAGGGTTATGGAATGAACTGGACCTGGTTTCTGCCTGCAGGGAGCCTAAGCACTAGAGGAGAAAGGAGACACACTCAAGTGACTAATAAAAAACAGTATTTGGTAAGTGTGTATTAGAAACAAAAGTAAAGCTGATGAGATTTCAAAGGAGAAAGGGTTTAATCAGACCATTTAAGAGATCACACAATTACCTGTTGTGGGCATTGAAGAATTTAGGTAAAATTTGATAGGTAGATTGGAGAATCAGCATTTCGGACAGAGAATGACTTGAAGAGGAAAATAGAGAGTAATGAATTTTTTCTAAGTATGTATATTGGATCTATAAAGGATAAATGAGAAATAATATCATATTAAGGCATTTATTTATTTGTTTTCCGTAAGATAATGTTAAATGAGTCCTTTAATGAAAAGCTAGAGATTTTGAGCTTGTATTCTAGTTAGAGGTCATTGAAAGAGGTTTGTTTTGCTTATTATTTGTTTTTGAACAAAGTGATGTAAGCCAACTATTGTAGGATTCAGGAATAGGAAACTAGGAGCAGAAAGACCAATTAAGTGATCTGTAGGAGAATGAAGGAATGTAGGCATGGTAACAATAGAACTGGGAAAGAGGGATAAAGGGAGAGATGAGAAGGTTAGGGTGGATGAATGGGGTATTAGGGTAAACGATAATGGCTTTGGTTTTATAAAGCATGTTGCATTTGAGGTGCTCTGTAAAAATCGTGTAGCAGGCGTCTTCCTGCTCTGGTTACTCTGACAACAGCACCCATGGGGACCTGAAGCCACTTGGGCCACCAGCTTTGCTCCATCTGTTGCCAGTCAGTCACCAGGGGACTCTGACTTTACTTCTGGTTCCCTCAACTCTTCCCCTCCCTACCAGAGTGCCGCACCACCTTTCATCTGGATGAAAAAATTGTATAGCAGGCGTGTAGCATGTTTTAGGAGGGTTAAAACATGGGGAGGTTACAAGGAGCTACCTGCGCAGAAGTGAGTTTCAACTCAGAATAGAAGAGATCACTGAAGAGCAGCATAGAGAGAGAAGGAAAGAGGGAACCAAGGATAGGACACTGGAAACATCACTATTTAGAGGTCATAACAGGAAAGAGAAATCAGTATAAGAGAAAATGGAACAATAAGAGTTTTTAAAGAACTAGGGCAGAGCAGTATTGCAAGAAAGCAAGCAAGAGTGAACCTATGGGGGCTGGGCTTGTGGCTCAGTGGTAGAGCGCTTGCCTCGCATGCATGAGGCACTGGGTTTGATCCTCAGCACCACATAGAAAAATAAAGATATTTGTGTCCATCTACAACTGAAAAAAAAAATTAAAAAAAAAAAAAGAGTGAACCTGTGAGCCAGGTTCATAGTGGTAGTTCAGAATGGAAACCAGCTATACAACAGCCTTTTTAAGAAGTCTGATAAATGAATAAAATGAGCAACACTAAAAGGCCAAATGAAGTTAGATAGCATGACTTTGTATCAGGTTCAGCACATTAGTGGGTAAAGTGCTGTGCAGAATCCTTAGAGCAGGATAGCTGCGAAGTCAAGTACAATGTTCCCCTTCTCTCCAAGGCCTGCAGTCTAGTAGAGGAAGAGCGATGTAAGCAGGCAGTTGTACCATACCTTGGGGAAGGCACAGTGATATGGAAGTCAGAGTTTCTGGTGGCAGAGAGCCTGCTGAGGGCTGAAGGGATGGAAGTTCCTGGAGGAGGTGATGCCTGCTCTGAGTCTTAAAGGGTAAGCAGGAGTCCAAGGAAGGGCCTTCCAGGCAGGGACACAGCTGGAACGGGAGGCATGAGAATTTGGTGCTGCTGAAATGGAAGAAACAGCTGGAGAGAGGCTAGGGACAGGTCACGAGATGCTTGTGAACAAGATGCTTGTAAAGGAGTCACCAGAAAGCCAACGGAAGATTTTAAGCAGAAGTTGACATTTGAGATAGAAAATTCTAATGGCTGTGAAGATTTGTGAGTGACAAGATGTCATCAGGAGGCCATTTAGAAATCCATGGCAGCAATCCGGATGAAAGGAGGTGCAGCACTCTGGTAGGGAGGGGAAGAGTTGAGGGAACCAGAAGTAAAGTCAGAGTCTCCTGGTGACTGGCAACAGATGGAGCAAAGCTGGTGGCCCAAGTGGCTTCAGGTCCCCATGGGTGCTATTGTCAGAGTAACCAGAGCAGGAAGACGATCCAGCTCAGACTGTGCATTTGTGATGTATTGAAGAATCAAGCATTTGAATTTACAAGTGTGAAGCTCAGAAGGCAGATGGAGCTGAAAGGTCTGTCATGTTAGACACTGAAGGGGGTACATGACACAGACACCGCCTTTCCTCAGGGCGTGAGCAGGTGGGTGTCTCTGGAAATATCACAATGATATTTAAAAAGGAAACAGTTAGATATAGAACCATGGAAATAGTCCCACATACAGTGGAATTGAAGGAAAGCAGAAGTGAATGTGGCCCTAACACTAACAACAAAATCTGTGATGATAAATCATGGAGTGTGAGTACTCACAGATCAAGTATACACCAGGAGAAAGTATACCACATTTTTTCTCTTTGAACATCTTTTTCAAATTTGTATTTAATGATTTGCTTTTAAGGTTATATTTTTGTTTTATCCCCTTTAAACATTTTGCTGTCTCAATTATTTTTTTTAATCATAGATGGCAAGATCTTTCAGGAGAAAGTGCAGTCAATCATGTACCTGCGCCATTCCAGCAGTGGAGGGAGGTCCCTTGCTAGCCCTGGATTTGTGGTAATAAGCCCGTCTGGTTTTACTGCTTCACCACCTGAAGGTAAAAATAGCAATAATGAAAGTATACCCCTACCTATTTTAGTTTTAGACTAAAATAAATGGAAGATTAAAGTTAAACATTATAGAATATATTTAAAGAACCCATTTTTACTACTTTCTAGTATCCATAACTCAAGCTTCATCTAACAAGCGATCTCACACAGTCCCCTGGAGAACAGAGAGAGTGGCTGAGGCTCACACTTTTTTGCTCTGACATTCTCTGTCCTCTCCTATCGTGGTCATCTATCTTTCATTAAGCCTTTGATTTACTTTCTCATTTTCTTCAAAACCCTGTTTTCTTTGTCTTACTCTCTCCTTCTCATCTGAGCATGTCCTTCTAGACAGCTTCACTGGTTGATGGATGGCCATGCAGTACCCCAGCCTCACATTCTTGTCCCATCTGTCATGGACATGATCATCAGGAAGGCCTCCAAGCACCCCTGAGACCCCAGGGTTCTACTCTTTATTCTACCTTTATGATCAGTGTTTAAATTGTGTGCGTCACGCTGCAACATTTTCAAATACAATCATGCCTCCGTCTTTCCAGGTCTTTTGAGCAGACTCTTTTGGGAGCTTTAGCCTCAGCCAATAGAGAAGCAGACTCCTCTGGGGATATACAGGAAACAGGCAAAGAGGATGCATTCATCCTTTCTAATCCACTCTGTGATCATAACCTCCTGTCTCTGATTTTTTTTTTTAAGCTTAATTTTTCAGATTTTGAGATGGAGGCCTCAGTACACTGCTCAGTCTGATGTTGAACTTAGGATTGACAGTTTTCTTGACACCATCTTCAGTTTCCTTGTCCCTTGGCCTGTTGGTTTTCTTGACCTGAAAAACCCTACCTGGCCTCGGTCTGACCAGCCTCACACTGCTGAAAACTGTAGCGAGGCTTTTAATGCTCCCTATCGTTTTTGTTTGTTTAGAATCACTTCCATTCTGACTTCCCAGTTACTCTTAACAAGTACCTTATCTCCACTTTCCTAGAAAAATAATTGGTGCAGGTTTCCCAATGTGAGCTGGCCACGTGTCTTTCCCTTTTTGACTGCTGTCTTCCATGCTGGAACATTGCTTTTATGTCAGTCCAACCTGGCCTTGTTTCCAGCTCCAGTTCTAATTATTAAATAGTGTGGGCAAGACACAGATAGAGATAGAACTAGATACATCGATATCGATCTCCAGTTTTGTTTGCCTCCAAAGTGTCTCAGTTATTCTCTAGCATATTTTATGGTCTTTCATTATAATATCTTAAGGCTATGTTTTAATTAGTTTTATGGAAAATGTCTGTTTTTTAAACATTTATGCATCACTCTGAAACATTTTCAGATACAATCATCCTCCCATTTTTCCAGATTTTTGAATAGTTTTTTTTGGTGTTTTTAATCCTCCAGCCAAAATCCAAAAATAACAAGAAAAAATACCTGAGCTCTAGAGCTATTTTATTGCCACAAAGCCCGTGTGCTAGAGCAGTTCATTCAGTGCCTGTTTATTCTGTATCAGGGCTTCTCAAACTTCACTGTCCACAAGAAGCACCTGCAGAGCTTGTTAGAACACTAGTTCCTAGGACCCTCCCTCCTCCATCCTGGTTCAGTAGACATAGACTAGAGCCTGCAAATGTGATGCCTAGCTGCCACAGAGGTGATGCCAAAGCCCGTGCTGATGGTTCAGAGTGCACACCTTGACTGATGTGTGCCTCTATCCTAGGCACTTGCAGTGAGAGGGTTTTCTGTTCTCCTGCATAGGATATAGAAGCAGTAAATTGAAAAGCAAGAAGACTATTGTTTCTGCTGAGAGCAGCAAGAAGTAACTATAGAAATAGAAGATACACACATACACACACACAATCATCTATGGCTGATTAATAATAATAAAAACTGCGATTTATCGAGCACTTATTAAATGCCAGTCACTATGCTAGGGGCATCTCAAATATGATCTCTCTTAATCCTAAAAGCAACCTGCAAAATAGATATTTTGAACTCTCATTTTATGTTTGTAAAAACACTGCTCGTATATACAATTAAGTGATCTAACTAAGGCCACTGAACTAACGGAATTGCCATTTGATTCCAGTTATCTCTAGCTGCAAAGCCTCAGCTGTTTTCACTAAATCCATGTGTCTTCTGGCCTGAATAAATTGTTTCACTTCATTCATTTAATTTCAGTAGAACCACTAATCCTAATGACTGTAAATCATGTAGTCTATGTTGCATTTTGTTAAAGAGACAGGAAAAGGCATATGTTCTTTAAAGGTTTTAATAAGAAGTGGTTAAAAGAAAGGTGGTTCTGGCATGTAAGCATTTTAAGCATTAGTTGATGGGAAAATTAACCTAAATAGATTCTTTAACAGTAGGTAGGTGGGCCATCACCATGACTGAGATTTATAGTGCACAGAGAAGTGGTCCCTCTTAGTAAATTTTTAAGTAGTATTTTTCTATTGCTCTTCCTAGGAGATAGTTCCTCTGGTGGTGTTCCACAGCCGATGGCTGCCCACTTGCTGCGTTCCAGAAGCCTGCCAGCATTTCCTACCTGTCCACAAATGCAGCCACCAAAACCGACTGGAAGTTTGGGTTGTAGTCTTGACAAGTTACAAAACATTGTAGATACTTATGTTGCTACCCAGTCAGAGACACAGAATCCTTTGGGGGAGTTTGATATGCTGAAAACAGGCAAAGAGGATGCATTCATCAGTAGCTGCGAGTCTGCCAAAACTGTCTGTGAAGTGGAAGCCCCACACTCTGCCAGTGTTGTCCCAAAAGGAGCACTGGGGTCTCCCGTGGTCAGAGTTGATCACAGAGAGCTCGGAGCAGAACCCCAGTCAGACGACGAGAGCCCCGGGGATGAGTCCTGCCCACGCCGACCAGACCACCTGAAGGGACTGGCCTCGTTCCAGCGAAGCCACAGCATGATCGCAAGCCTTGGGCTGGCTTTCCCTTCACAGAACGGGTCTGCAGCTGTGGGCCGCTGGCCAAGTCTCATCGACCGGAACACTGATGACTGGGAAAACTTTGCCTTTTCTCTGGGTTATGAGCCAAACTACAACCGCGCTGCGAGTGCTCACAGGTACTCACATATTTTTTGCGCATCCCTCCCTGTTTAAAAATATTCTTTGAAGAATCTTTGCACTTCTAGAAATGTCTTCATTATGCCAGTTCTGACATTACATTATGTTAATACCAACAGAAAGTGCCTTTCTCCTCATTTTAATATTAGATAGTATTGAGTTCCACATTCAACCAAAGGTTTAAATAGCTCTCAAAAATCTCTCTTGTGGCTTATTTAATTTCTTGGAATTATTAGAGAAAAACTCCTGGTTCAGGGAAACAATGAGATTGATTCTTGTTCCCACTGGCATCTCAAGAGATACTGCCCAGTAGGATCTTCTGTGGTGACGTCAATGTCTTCTCTGAGCTGGAGAGTACCACATATGCCAGCCCTGTGCCTCTTGAAATGTGACCAGTGCCACCGAGAACTGAATTTTATATTTAACTTAAAATAGTTTAAATAGCATGAATGGAGTGACTCCTGTACAAAGCATCCTAAACACAGAATAGAATAGTGTTTATTATATTATATTCCTAAAAATGCCAGTGATAAAAAGTGATGGTAAGTTTGTTAATCACAGTTAAATTAGGAAACATTTCCTAATCCTTATGAGATTTGTTTTACATGTTAAACTTACTACTTTGCACAGTTCTTGGGGTGATCATCATGTAGTTTTCTCCCTGATCCTGTGTCAGTGAGACTTTTTGGTCTGTTTTAGTATGACTGAAGACTGTTTGGAACCCATATGTTGTGGACTGTATGAACTCTTAAGTGGTGTTCTTCTCATCTTGCCTGATGTTATGCTTGAAGATGTGATGGACAAGCTTATTCAAGCAGATACACTTTTAGTCCTCGTTAACCACCCTTCGCCCGCTATACAACAAGGAGTTATTAAAGTAAGGGCAAATACTACCTAAGTGTTGTTTTAATTCAGAAAATAAATATATGTATAATTTAAAAATTTGAATATATATGTGAAGTAGACCTGAAGCTTTATTTTATATTTAGGAATAATTAATTAATGTGGTTTTTTATTACTTATATTTTGTATTATCCAGTTTTAAGTTATTCATATACTTATTTATTTCAATGTTTTTTAAATCTACTAATAAATTCACATATCTAAATATTTGGTAAATCTGTGTCACAAAAATTTACAAGGTACATGTGGTTCATTGGAAATCTCTCCTGCAGCAGAGTATCAAATTTTAGGCATTACTTCAGGTGCCAGCTCAGATGTCATCTTCTCAGAAAGAACTTCCCTGACCCCCTTATCAAAAATTACTTCCCTCTAGCCTACTCTTTTTTTTTTTTTTTAATATTTTTTTAGCTGTAGATGGACATAATGTCTTTATTTTATTGCTTTGTATGTGGTGCTGAGGATCGAACCCAGGGCCTCACGCATGCAAGGCAAGCGCTCTACTGCTGAGCTACAATCCCAGCCCCTCTAGCCTACTCTTTATTTTTTCTATCAAAGCATTCTATTTATGTCTTATAATTATTTTTCACTTATTCTGTGGACTTATGTTTTAATCTCCTACATGAAAATAAACTGTGCATATCTTGTGTCTGGCACACAAGAGTTATACAAAATAGACTGTCGAATGAATAAATGTTTAATGTAAGTGGCTTCCAGTAGAAAGCAACCAAGCACTGAAATGATCTTTCAAAGATTCTCATTCTCTTTAGTTTGTCTGTACGTAGACATTGTATAACTACTTGCAGTTCACCTAGTATTTCTTGTGCTTCCATTTCATATGCAGAGCACTGGGCTAGTTGCTCTGTGGGGTGTGGAGGGGAGTAATATGAGCCCCTGCATTCAAGGAGTTTGTAGTCCAGTGAGGAAGAGGGTCACACACCCAACCCTGTAAAAGTAAAGGGACTCTGTGAGGAGTGCTGCAGGGGCAGTACTGATAAAGAAGAATGCAAGCAGAGGAGGAGCAGATAATTCTGATGGGGAAACAGGAAAGGATTCATGGGGGACAAAAAACAGCTGGATCGTATGCTGTCAACCTAGGAAGCTTTTTAAATAACACAGTAAAAATAGATGTGTTTGGGGAATGGTAGTCTGTCACCACTGTGAGGGAGGGACTGAAGGAGAGGGAGAGATAGACATGCTCCCTTAGAGGCTAATATAGTAATCAGGGGAGAGACGACTGTGACTGTGTCACACAGGCTCACCTGGAAGTCCAGGGGAATTCAGGAGTTCCCAACCTGGAGTAATGAAGTCAAAGGACCGTCAGATTTGAGACTTTTGCTGGGGTGGAAGAGAGGTGCCTTCATAATTACGTGTAGGGATCAGGAATGAAAAGCCCAAAGTGAGTTTCACCTGGAAAGCTACGGGATGGGGCTAAGATCCATCTAAGTTCAGAACCATGGGAGAAGTGGTTCTGGAAAGTAATTAATTGAGTTGTATATGTGTTGTCTTAAGAAGTTAGGAAAGGGGGCTGGGATTATGGCGCAGTGGTAGCGTGCTCGCCTAGCACGCGGGAGGCACTGGGTTCGATCCTCAGCACCACATAAAAATAAAAAAATAAAGATATTGTGTTCACCTACAACTAAAAAATAAATATTTAAAAAAAAAAAAAAAAAAAGAAGTTAGGAAGGATGGAAGACCAGGTCTGTGTTCAGGATAAATAATCTGTCAAGAAGTCTAGAAAAAGAGCTCTCAGCTAAATATATGTAGTTTTGCAGGGAAAGCCTAGTGCACTGATGTTATTTCCTTCAGAATCAAGCACATACACTCATTTTACTTAAACTCCACCAAGGCTGCAAGTCTGCTAGGTGTCTGTGCCCTGTTGAAAAGGCCAGTTTCCCATCGCAGCAGTGTTGAGATCTCCGAGATGGAGGCATGACTAGCATTCCCCAGTCAAAGTTCCTTTACTATAGAGGGGGCTTTTACTGAGCTTTCTGTGCTCTTCTATACTTATGAATAACTTAGATAATAACTTATAAATACAAGTATGATATACTGACTTGTATGTATTATATCAAATTTCACAGATGATCTAAAGTGTCAAATTTTTTCTTTAGCTGTTACATGCATATTTTAATAGAGCATCTAAGGAACAAAAAGATAAATTTCTGAAGAATCGTGGCTTTTCCTTGTTAGCCAACCAGTTGTATCTTCACCGGGGGACTCAGGAATTGTTAGAATGCTTCATTGAGATGTTCTTTGGTCGACGTGTTGGCCTTGATGAAGAGTAAGTGGGTTCTTCCACCATAATTGTTTGTTTGTTTGTTTATTTTTTGTCTTAAATGTAAAATTAAGTTAATACACTCTTAAAATTGTCAATTTTAGAAAAAAATCTGCTAAAGATCATTTTCCAGGTAAATCAATTTATTATTTTTCATATGATATTCTTTCCAGTATTACTTCTTCCTTTGTATTTCATTCACTGGCTAGAAACTAGAAACAAATAAGTGCTTTATCAAATGAAAGAAAGTGATAAACTAAGATTGGCTTGTAGTATTAACATGAGAAAGTTACCTGAAAAGAGAGGTGTTCTCAATCACAGGTTATAGGAGTGGTCAGAGCAGGACCTCCTCCTACCCCTCAGAGCCTTAGGTCTCCTGAAAGAAGAGGGAGGCCCTCACCTGAAATCCCTGCATGTCCTGATTCCTGAGATTTGGCCCTGGAGTAGTGCTGGAGAGTTAGCAAATAAGTGCAAAAATAAACGAATATTTTTCACCCCAAAGTTTAAAATTATTTTTGTTATTTCCATTTATGATAAAAAGAAATGTTTGTCTCCTTATTACAGTAGTCAGATTCAAATCCTGAGGAATTTATTTATTTATTGTGATTTAAATAGCACTTTTCATTTACATACAGCTTTTAGTTTTTTTCAAAGTGATTCTGCATTATCTCATCTGATTTTTTAGAAGAAAGTAGGGCAGATATCATTAAACATATTTAACAGGTGAGATGCTTAAATAATTTTGCTGCATCACAGCAGCAAATAGTTTTGGGACAGGAACTCAAGATTCACTCTTTTGTGCTGAACTTCTTTTTACTAGCTTGCTGTCTTTCAAATGCTATGTAAAATAGCAGTAATAATCCTATATAGTTTGGCAGGAGTGCCTTGGACATAAGGGGCACATGAATGAATTAGAGTCAGCTAAAAGCCGGGCACAGTGGTGCAAGCCTGTAATCCCAGCACTTAGGGAGGCTGAGACAGGAGAATCGCGAATTCAAAGCCAGCCTCAGCAATGGCGAGGCGCTAAGCAACTCAGTGAGACCCTGTCTCTACATAAAACACAAAATAGGGCTGGGGATGTGGCTCAGTGGTCAAGTGCCCCTGAGTTCAATCCCCAGTACCAATAAATAAATAAATAAATAAAGTCAGCTAAAGATATAAAATGTTATATATAGTTCTTTTGAATGTTTGTGTATTTATCTTGGGATGGATAAATCTTCTGGCAACAGCTTTTATCTTATTATTGGAGAGGATCTATAATCTTAAAAAAGGTTAAGAATTCTTATTTCCCAAAATTTATTTTTTATAGCTTCAAATTGGGTTAACAAAATGGCCCAAATTTATTTTTTTATAGCATCAAATCAGGTTAACAGAATGGCCTATTTTTTCTTATTTTGTAACTATTGCTTCTAACATGTTCATGATTGTATTTTTTATTATAGATTTGATCTGGAAGATGTAAAGAACATGGGACTTTTTCAGAAGTGGTCTGTCATTCCTATCCTGGGACTAATAGAGACCTCTCTGTATGACAACATACTTTTGCATAATGGTCTTTTACTTCTTCTCCAAATTTTAAATTCTTGTTCTAAGGTAGCAGACATGTTGTTGGATAATGGCCTGCTCTATGTGTTATGTAACACAGTAGCAGCCTTGAATGGATTAGAAAAAAAGTAAGTTTTAAATTATTACTTAAATTTACATCTGATAAGTCCTTTGAAAAAGAAATTTTAGTAAGAGCTAACTTTAGAGCGTAACTTTAAAGAGTAACTTTTCATACTTTCAAGGTTCTTTCCCACAAAAATTTTGAAATTAAATTAGCCTGGAGAGGGCATAATTTCCAACAAAGTTTAGTTATGAAGAGGGTATTTGTATGACCTTATTTTAGATATTTAGAACCTGAAGACAAATAAGTTTAACTACCCCCAAATAGATTTGATAAGCTTCCACCATAGGATTATAAAAATTACTATCCTCATAAGGAATAGGAAATTGAGGATTAGAGAAATACAGTAGCTCATTGAATATCACACAGCTTGTAAACAAGCAAGAACTTGAGGACTGAATCTGTCTTACTTCAAAAGTCTATGTTTTGATGGGGCTGGGATTGTGGCTCAGTGGTAGAGTGCCTGCCTCACATGTGTGAGGCACTGGGTTCAATCCTCAGCAGCGCGTATAAATAAACGAATTAAAGATACATTTTTTTAAAAAGTCTATATTTTGAACTCACCATGCTCTCTTATTAATCATATTCTATCACTATCCCTGCAATAAATTAATTTATAATAGTCATTCTATCACTATTACCACAAACTAATTTTTAATAGTCAAAAGTACATTGGCAGGGCTGGGGTTGTGGCTCAGTGGTAGAGGGCTTGCCTGGCATGTGTGAGACCCTGGGTTCAATCCTCACCACCACATATAAATAAATAAATAGATAGATAGATAGATAGATAGATAGATAAAAAGATTCCTTAACAACTAAAAACTGTTTTTTAAAAAAAAAGTACATTGGCAAAGGGCTGCCACCAACTGATTAACAGCTTTAAAAATATGTTGAGATTAGATTTTTATTCAGATTTTATATCTTTGATGTCTCCATTTATGAAAACAACATACCATTTTTACTAGCATAATGATAAAGTACAAATCTTTAGAAGCACCATCTTGTTGCATATTAAAGCATTAAATGTTATCTATATTCTTTCAGAGAGAAGAGAGTATATCCTTAGTGAATCTCAAGGCCAGAAACTTCTTATAATCTACCCAGTTCAACTTTCATTGGACACTTACTACATTTAGGGTCTGTGTGCTGGCATATGAGAAATAAAAAGAAATACCGAGTATTATATTTCCACAAAATCCTTAGTCTTGATTGCAGTACAATTTATGAAATTGATCAATTGGGAAGAGTACCTACAACTTGTTCTGAAAGTAGTTTTTGCTTCTATTCTATAAAAAAATGAATTATACTTGTTGATAGTCTCTCTGTGCTACCCTACATGCAGTTAGCATGTCTAACGCTTGATTTGAAAAAAAAAAAAAAAAATGAAGGGAAGAATATAGGTCCAATGGCACACACTGAAGTAGGTTATCAAGGCTAACATTGAAGGACAGAAGTAACTGATTCATAATTAGCATATATTTAGAAGTCAATAATACACATTCACACCTATTATCTCTTTTAATCCTTAATAACTGTAGTTTACACAAGTGAGGTTCAGAGGGCTAATTGACTTTCTCCGGCTCACCTCTGGGGAGCCTCTCTTCTCTTCTCATGGCTTTCCTCACACCCTCACACTCTTCACCCTTCATGCAGGCTGGGAACCTGCTTCTGTGTTCCCATAGTACCTTATTAACCTCTGTTTTTACACTTGCTACCATTCACTGTTGATAATGATCTCTTTACCTGTCTGACTCTGCAGGATCATATTTTTGACAGGAGTTAAAGTGTGTTTTCTCATTCCTGTTCCTACTGTGCAGTGTGCTGCCTGCCATAGAGTGAGCATGAATGAATCCTGAGTGCATGCACGCTGGTAGAATGGGAATTTAAACCAGTTCTCATGGTCTTAAATCATTGGTTCACACAAATGTCCTGCATTGTGTTTTGGTCATCTTCAGCCTTCCTGTGAGTGAATACAGATTGCTTGCCTGTGATATACAGCAACTTTTCGTAGCAGTGACGATCCACGCGTGTAGCTCCTCGGGCTCACAGTATTTTAGAGTTATTGAAGACCTTATTGTACTCCTTGGATATCTTCAGAATAGCAAAAACAAGAGGACACAAAGTAAGATCTAATTTCTGTGGGTCTGCGAGGTAGCCAAACATTTTATTTGGGCCTGATTTCTTCCCTCTTGGTAACTCTTTTTCCTAAAAGTTTAACCCTAACTTTGTGATGGTGTTATTGATTGGCTTCAAAAGGCAGCATTTTGAGTGGCAAAAATAGTGATGCCTTGACAGAGTAGCTAGCAGCACATCATAGGAAGCTGCCAGAAGCTGCAGGTTTTCTTGCCAAGTAGAATTGAAAGTCTGTGTGGAATAGTCCTGCCCTTTGGTTTTCTTTAATGGCAAATATTAAAGTGAAGGTAAAACTTGGAAATATGAGAACTGTGGGTTGAACCTTAGCTGTAGGTACCAAAAATAAAAGAGCATCCTTTGAAACACTTATGTAAAATGATATAAGTTCATGAATTAATTTTTTCCATTAAAATTTTGTAGAGGCCATTTGGAAAGTTGCTTTAAAATTGCTTTTAAACATAGTTTTAAAATACTGACTAGGGGGCTGGGGTTATGGCACAGTGGTAGCATGCTCGCCTAGCACACGGGAGGCACTGGGTTCGATCCTCAGCACCACATAAAAATAAAAATAAAGATATTCTGTCCACCTACAACTAAAAAATAAATATTTAAAAAAAAAATACTGACTAGTACTGAGAACCCACATTGATCAAAAATTTTAAATTAAAAAAATTCTAATTAAAAAATTTTAAATTAGTATCTAATAAAACATTGTTTAGATATGGACATTATTATCTGGGATATTATTGTTTAGATATTGGATACCTAAACAATATTAGATATATGAAATATATATTAATTTTAAAAGTTCAACTGAAAGACTAATAACCTCTTACTGGATAACATTCTAGTCTCTTCTGTTTTTAGATATGGCTGTTGCACTGCAGCTTAGAGTTCTCCAGGCGGCCATGGAATTTATAAGGAACACCGCAAATCATGACTCTGAAAGCCTCGCAGATTCATTCCAGTTACCTTCTGCTGCCCCTCACATAGGGTTTCAAAAGCGGAAGAGCATTGCTGGTGAGTATTAAAATGACATTTTATTAATTATAAATTGAAAGTAGCTTGACTTTCCTGCGTTCTGATATCTATTCACATATCTTAAATATTTTTCAGCTTAAAAAATTAAGCTATAAAATTTGAGAAAATTTTCCTCCCAATTCCACTACTGTATTTTCAGGTCTGTTCTCAATCCGTTATTTATTGAGCCTCTACCATGTCAGGCACTAGGTTAAATCTTGGAGTTACAATGATTAAAAAACAGATCCCGCTCTTGAAGAGATCATCAAATGATGGGGAAGTGCAGAGGGTCAGAACAGAGCGCAGCAGGGCGGCTGGATCTACTTCAGGGTGAGGAAGGTCTCTGTGGAAGTGAAACTTCAGTGTATTCATGAAGGACGAGAAAGGAGTTAGCAGGCGGAGTCAAGGAAGAGCGCTACAGGCAGAGCGAGGGCGTGCTTAACAGGCCCGAGTGGGGAAGAGCAGACTTGTTCAGAGAACTGAAAGGAAGCGCCGCAGCTCAGTGGGCCCTGGAGGAGAGAGCAACACAAGCAAGCCGAGGCTGCACGAGGTGGTGGGGGCCAGCCCACGGGAACTCACGAGGGTTGTGTCAGGGAGTTTAAATGTTTTCCTAATGGGAAATTGTCAAGGTTTTAAGTCAATGGCATGATCTAATCAGATTTTCATTTTGTAAGGGTGACTCTGAGCCTAGCATGGTGGCACACGCCTATAATCTCAGCTGCTTGGCAGGCTGAGGCAGGAGGATTACAAGTTTGAAGGCAGCCTGGGCCACTTAGTGACTGGCTCAAAATAAAAAACAAAGAGGGGTGGGGGTGTAGCTCAGTTGTACAGCACCCCGATTCAATTTCCAGTAAAGTAGGGGGGAAAATGCCTCTGGCTTCTACAGAGTGTGAATTAGAGGAGAGCAAAAGAAGTGGTGGGGAGTCAAGCTGGGGTTGCTGCAGTAGTCAGGCAGACGATGGCCTCTGGCGTATACTTTGTTAGAATGCATGTGGCATCAGAACCTGCTATAAATTAGCACATGTTATCAAATAATCAGTGTTGGTGTTCACAGACCTCCTTATGTTTTCCACAAAACCTTCCATTCCCTTTATACAAACATAATCCGGAAAGATAATAAAAACCACAAACAGGATACATGTACACACACACACGCACACGCACATCTATGTTTAGTAGACTTGCATATTTACCTACATATGTACCATATGTTCACACAAACACTTAAGTATCTCCAAATAGAGTACTGGTATTTTTCTTAAAGTTAATTACCCTTACAGACTTAAAGACTTTTATAACAAATCTTTCCTCTATTCACACTAATCCACTCATTTATATTCAATGCTGTACAGAATTTTAAAGTCATAAAAAGGTCACTCATATAGAAAAATTTATAAACATATGTTCTACAGTAATTTAACTTGCTAAATAAAACTTCTGTAAATAAAACTTCTGGAACATTCATGTAACTAAACTTTCTGCCCCTACGTCTTCTTATTTACTATCTAAGCCATCTCTCCTCCTGAGCGGGCCTACCTTGGTACCTCTCTTTTGTCCCAGGTAGATTGCTTCCTGTCCCAAGTCTAGTAGTATACTGCGCAGCTTCCTACATGCCAGCAGATGCCTTGCAAACACCTGCTTTGCAGGACTCCATCCTGCAAACAGCCCTAAGTTCCCTTCCTTTCAATTAGCAGAGTCTCAATTCCTTAGCCTCTGTCTCTTCTTGGCATTGATATATATAAGAGAAATGTGATTTTTGCCTAAATGGTATCATGCTGTACCTACTATTTACAAACTGATTTCTATTTCTAATTAATATATTATATACATCTTTCCATATTAATAAACAGCTTTATTTTAATGAATCGTGATAATCTCTTGTATTGGTGTGTCATGATCTTCTTCCCTTTTATCAATAAACAAAGTTTTGTGACTTGTTTGTTTTTACCATTATAAATAAACAGGACAGTAAAGTACATTTTTTAAAACGTATTCTTTTTGCTTCCTTGCATATGAATATCAAAAATCTTTACATGTCATCTGAATGCATGAAGGTAGAAGAAGTCAGCATTGGGATATTATTTATGTATTAATTATATATATTATATATCTAAATTGTCATTCATACAGATAGTAGATAGTTGTATTAATATAATTCACATACAAATGAATTTCCTTTGTGTTTTAGCCAATAAAAATACCAGCCATTGGGGCTGGGGTTATGGCGCAGTGGTAGCGTGCTCGCCAGCACGCGGGCGGCACTGGGTTCGATCCTCAGCACCACATAAAAATAAAATAAAGCTATTGTGTCCACCTACAACTAAAAAATAAAATATTTAAAAAAAAATACCAGCCATTAACAATTTTTTATTCTTTATGAAGAATGAGGCAAGTATTGTGTTTCACATACATTATTTAATTTAATCCATAAAATAATGCTGTTGACCCATTCATTCAACCTTCAAATAACTATTGAGTACCAACCATGTACCAGTTACCATTTCACCTGTCCTCTTGGAACTTGAACTAGAAATGAGCAATAAGCATTTAAACAAATATATGGAATATACTGTGAAATAGTGATAAATATCTACCTGTAAGGTAAGTTCTATTTCATTTCTAATCCACATCTTACATATGAGGAGTTGAAGCTTAGAAAGAAATGTACTGAAGGCCACACCAGCTCCGTGTGGCTTGGCACGGGAGTGCTGACATGCCCCCTCCACTTTCCCAGCATGCAGTGCTGAAGGGGACAGCATTCCTTCTTTCAGTGCCCTGCTTTCCCTCCAGATAGTGACTGTCGATCACCAGTGGGAAAGTGGTCAGAGATGTAGACATCCGGAAGAATCTGCCTAAACTAAGGACACTTCCTGACAATGTTCTTGAATGTAACCAGGATACAAACGTTTTGTTTGTTTCTTGTCTTTTTGTTGTTTTGTTTTGTCTGCCCCACAGGTGACTTTACCCACCAAAATGTACTAACTCATTAAGAACACTGATTACCTAAAATACTGGGCAATCTAAAATACTTTCTAAAATACAATCTAAAATTTTTAAATGTCTCGCAAGATAAGTCATCAAAACCTGTTATAGTTTACTCATACGTAAGTCCGTTTTATAAAAGTTATTTATGGAAATTGACATGTTTTCATGATTTAAAACAAAGGTTCAATTCCAGTGAAGGGTTCCGTTATTCCTCACCTGCCAAGACGTCGTTTTGGTTCCTATGATCAACTTCCGATGCCCTTCTCCTTCAACCCATTAAATCAAGACTCCTCCCCCACGTTTTCTCCTGGATGCACTACTTGTGTGGTACCTCCCGGAGCAGGTGCAGTAATGGTGCAAGAGCGCCACTCACTCTGTCCAATCTGACAAAGCATTTCTGGGAAATGGTCGTGTAGCACTGAATTCCAGATGATGCATATGCCCCAAATCATTCTAATAGCAAATCACTGGGCTGACATGCACCTTTCTGATCTCTTCACTTTTATTGGCTAATTTCTACTTTGTCATATACAATTTTCAAAACTACTCTATAAAATTCAACAATAGTAATTATCCAGAAATAGTAACATTCTTACTAAAGCATGACGTTCTTTAAAACTCTGTTGATGATTTTGAAACACAAGAAAGTGAAACAGTATTTGAAAATATTTTATGAAAACATTCTGAACCACTTATGCCATCTAATACCTTGAGTATTTCAGAAGACTGAAACCTTCAGAAATGGCATTCTTCCTACTAAACTATATCATGGGTTCAACCTGATTATTTTGGACTTCGAGACCAGAAGTACTGTTGCACTTCTTGGAAAAGGGGAAAACATCACTTTCTTTTAATCACATTCTTTTCTTTCTATAAATTCATTTTGTAATAAGTTTGTCTTTTCATGGTCTAATAACCAAAAAGTTGTAAAAATAGATTTCTTGATTGTTGTTAACAGTGGTTTTGCACATTTTAATTTATATACTTGAAGGTCCTAGAAAATATCCTCTGGCTCAAACAGAATCTCTTCTGACAAAAATGCGCTCAGTGGCCAGTGACGAGCTCCACACCATGATGCAGAGGAGAATGAGCCAGGAGAGCCCTAGCCAGGCCACTGATGCAGAGCTAGCCCAGAGGCTGCAGAGGCTTACTGTCCTAGCAGTCAACAGGATTATTTACCAAGGTAGGACCATAGAATTAATTTGTCCTTCCTCAGACAGCAAATGAAAAGAGAAATAACTTCAGAGGGAACTGATAAGGTTTCAAATTTTTAAACAGCATTCTTTTTCTGTTCTTAACATCTACATTTTTTTTTTTTAAAATGTTTTGATTTTTAGTTGTAGATGGACACAATGTCTTTATTTTATTGCTTTGTATGTGGTGCTGAGGATCGAACCCAGGGCCTCACGCATGCGAGGCAAGCGCTCTACCGCTGAGCTACAATCCCAGCCCCTTAACATCTACATTATTAAGGAAATTTCTTATATGGAATGCATAGTCTGGAATAAAAGTATAATTTTTTTTTTTTTTGGTACTGGGGATTGAACTCAGGGGCACTCGACCACTGAGCCACATCCTCAGCCCTATTTTGTGTTTTATGTAGAGACAGGGTCTCACTGAGTTGCTTGCTTAGCGCCTCGCCGTTGCTGAGGCTGGCTTTGAACTCGTGATTCTCCTGTCTCAGCCTCCCTAAGTGCTGGGATTACAGGCTTGAGCCACCACGCCCAGCTTTAAAAGTATAATTTTTAATGTGTTCAGTGAAATCCTAGCTTGACTGTTGATTTTAGAATAATTTGGCACTTCTAATATTTTAACTTTTCTTTTGAGGTAATTAATGATTCACATGAAGTTGTTAAGAAATAATAGGGATATCCTGTGTACCTTTTACTCTGTTTTTCCCCCGGTGAATCTTGCAAAACTATAGTACAATGTCACTATCAGGATAGTGACAGGAGTTTGAGACCAGCCTGAGCAACATAGCAAGACCACATCTCAAAAAAAGGAATGTTACGGGGCTGGGGTTGTGGCTCAGTGGTAGAGCGTTTCCCTCGCACATGTGAGGCACGGGGTTCGGTCCTCAGCACCACATAAAGTAAATAAATAAAGGTATTGTGTTCATCTACAACTAAAAAAATATTTTAACAAAAGGAATGTTATACAGGTAGAAATGTATAGTAGACAGCAGATTGATTGAGGTATCATTGATAGTGTATATGTAAACCAGAACATCAAGTTGTACACTTTAAATACACACAATACACAATTTCTATTTCTCAATCATGTGACAGTAAAGCTGGAAAAAATTTTTAGGTAGCCTCAGAAAGGCAGGGAAAAGAAAAGAATGATTGTTAATCACTAGAAAAGCAGAAAACCCAAGGGGGATATTTTATCTTAACTTTTGTAATTTACATTTGAGGCAACAGGCTCCTACGCTAAACTCCAAAATTGAACCAGGATTATCACATTACAGCATTTAATTGGATTGTATATACAGTGAAACAGTTCTGCAGATCTAGCTAATACAAGTATTATGAGGTCTTTGTTTCTTTTGTACAAGAATCCTATGGTTCTAATAATTTTGCTGTTTAACTCATCTTTACTAGTAAGTTAAAGCTTTTATAATTTCATAATAATGTATTTTTAAATCTCTGCATTGATTTAGGTGAATTATTCCTCTACTATATTGTATATACTGTGTCTAGTATACCCACCACATTTATATTGTGACCACTGAATTAGTAATTGCATAGAATATTTTTACAAGCATAATTATCACTTGTAATGGTTGTATCAGTGATTTGACTAATAATTTTTGTCCTTCTTTTAATTCAAAGAATTTAATTCAGACATTATTGACATTTTAAGAACTCCAGAAAATGCAACTCAAAGCAAGACCTCAATTTCCCAGACTGAAATTTCTGAGGAGAATATGCATCATGAACAGCCTTCTGTTTTTAATCCATTTCAAAGAGAGATGTTCACCTACCTGGTTGAGGGATTCAAAGTGTCTATTGTAAGTATATTACTTGGGAAATGTTCATTCACACAATAGGAATAGAGGTTTTATGTGCATGTGCTACATTTCCAAAATCTATTTCTTTATGCTCTTTCAGGGAGTCTTCTGAAACTCAGACAACTTAAAATTTTAATAATCAAGTAATATATATTGCTGATTTAGCCATTCCAAAATGATTCACTTCATGTAACCTTGGTTCCTAGGTCTGTACCCTGAAAGCCTTTTCTAATATTGTAGTCCAGGAAGACCAGCATCAGAAAAGAGGAACACTTTGATGATTACTCTAAGATGTTAATCAGTAGCCTGTTTTGTTCTGTTTTCTGTAGATGGACATAATAACTTTATTTTATTTATTTTTAATGTGGTGCTGAGGATCAAACCTAGTGCCTCACACATGCTAGGCAAGCACTCTAGCACTGCGCTACGACCTCAGCCCTTAATAGCCGGTTTCTAAAGGACTTTACTTACAGCCACACTCTTGAGTTTCTGAATTTTGAAGTTTAGATCTTGGAGTAAACATATTTAACACTTGAAAATGATCTAGAAAATACTGGTGGCATCAGGCTTCATTTATTGTTATCACACTTGGGCTTCCATGAGTCATTTACAGATGACCATGGGGAACAAATCAGTCCACTCATGCCATAGATAAAGGTCAATCCAGTTCTAGCAGAACTCATAAATCATGACTTTGGCAATCTCTAAATCTAAACTAGGTTTTAGTGTCCAGCTCTGAACAGCAACACAAACTGCAGATTCACCTAGAATAACCTAAATATCTAATTGGAAAGTCATTTTCTAAACTCAGAATCAACTCCAAAATGTAGTGGTTCCAATTTTGAATTCGAGGCAAGTGATTTGCCCAGAAGTAGGCTCGCCTCAGTGGAAACAATTTAAACAACCTAGGTGGTCATTTGTTAGGGAAAATTGATGGTCAGCTTATGTATTCTTAATTTGTAAATGTTATGCTCAATATCATGGTCCTAATGCTTAATTTTAAATCCTTTCCCTTTTATATTGCAGAATGAAAGTGGATGTATCTGCTGTTGCTCTTTATTAATTTTGTTTTGGTTTAATTTTTTTACAGTACTAAGCCCTTGGTAATTTTTTAAATGGCATAGGCCTTTAGCTTTTTCATCCATTTTTCTCTTTTTTTATTGATAAAATATGTATCACATATAATTTATCATTTGAACCACTTTAAAAAACACAAGCTTGTAGCATTAAGTAATTCATGTTTTTGTGTACCACCATCTCTAGAAGTTTTTGTTATCCCAAACTGAAATTCTGTTCCTATTAAACAATAACACCCATTACCCAATCCCACCCCCCCCCAATAATCACTATTCCACTTTTAGTTTCTATGAATTTGACTATTCTAGATGCCTCATGTAAGTGAAATCACATGATATTTGTCCATTTGTATGCAGCTTATTTCATTTAGCATACTTTTTTCAGGGGTCACCTATGGTGAAATATGTGTGGACATTTGACTGCTCTTTAAGACTGAATACTATCCCATCATTTGTATATTCTACATTTTGTTCATACATGCTTCCATTAATGGACATTTGGATTGTTTCCACTTCTTGGCAATTTTGAATAATGCTGTTATAAATGTTGCACATCCATCTCTCTTAAACTCCCACTTGTATGAGTATGAATATGTGTAACTTTGAATGTTATTACTAATATTATTATAATATTCTAGAATTTTTTTTAAATCTAGAATTAAACATGCTCTATCATGTTTAGGGCTGTGTGAGATGTGTATATGATTACTTAAGAAGTCTGATTCTAATTAACTCCTATTTTGATTTCAGAGTTCAAGTAAAGTCAGTGTTTCTAAGCAACAGTGGACTAAAATTGTATCGTCTTGTAAGGAAACCTTCCGAATGCAGCTTGGAAGACTACTTGTGCATATTTTATCACCAGCCCACACTGCACAAGAGAGAAAGCAAATATTTGAGATAGTTCATGAACCAAATCATCAGGAAATACTGCGAGACTGTCTCAGCCCATCCCTGCAAGTAAGTATCTCAGCATTTGATAAAAGTCAGTAAAGCTTTTGGTGAAATGTAAAGTCTTTCAAAACAAGAGCTGAAATTAAACTGTATTTTTATGACTAATGTCATGAATATAATATTCTTACCAAACTATTAACCTGAGATCTTTCTTTAGATTCTTTTATGCTGGCTTGATTTGGTTTCTCTGTTGATTACCCAGTCTTTTTTCAGTGCTTAAATTAGAAAGTTCTGTGTCTGAGTTCTTATAAGATCCTTTTAATTTATTATCATATCTTGAAGTGTTTTTTTAAATAACTGGAGGCCTTTTTAAAAGTGTTTTATTATCTGTGAAACACCTATACTGAGTATCTCAAGCAAGAGTACATACAACATATTTCAAAAAATATTCAGTCAGTTGTGATGGAAAAAATATTTTTTGATCATTTAGATTGAACAAAAGCAGTTAAAAGAATTTTTAGAATCTAAATTCTGTCACCTTAAGAGCCATTAATGGAGCCAGGCGTGGTGGTGCATACCTGTAATCCCAGTCACTTAAGAGGCCAAGGCAGGGGGTTTGCAAATTCAAAGCCAACCTCAGCAATTAACCAAGGTTCTAAGCAACTTAACGAGACTCTGTATCAAAAAACAAATAAATACAAAGGGCTGGGGATATGACTCAGTGGTTAAGTGGGTTCAGTTCCTAGTATAAGAAAAAGTAATCTGTGGAGAGTTCAAATGGTATATTAAGTCATTTTGGAGGTCTGCTAAATAGTTTCTTATAAAATTAAACATATGCATAACTCATGACCCTGTTACACAATTTCCATATAGTTACCCAAAAGAAATTAAAATGTATGTCCATAAAAAGACTTGTACAAAAATATCCATGTCAACCTTTTTCATAATAGCCAAATCCTGGAAATAACCTAAATATCTACCAATAGGCAAATGCATAAACACTATGTGAGGTGTTTGTACAACAGACAATTGTGCAGCAATAAAAAGAAACAGGCACGAATAGCCTTGCCGTCATGGATGGTCAGACACAGCTGAGTCAGTGAGGGACGGCCAAGCACAAATGACTGCACGGTCTGTGGTTTCAGTCATGTCAAGTCCAAGGGTGAGAGAAACCAAGACCTGGTGGTAGGGTTCAGGGAAACAGTGTCTCTGTGGAAGTGATGGTGAGAAGTGGAACTTTCTAGGGTGATAAAAGTAAGACTCAAATATCTTGTCTTAGGTAGTGGTTACCTAGAGTAGAGGACAGGGAATGCGGGAGGGGAGGAGAACAGGAGGGGAAGGGAGGTCATGCACTGCAGGCAGATTCCATGCAGGTATGAGTTTGTCAGGATGAACCAGCTACTATGTCTAACTAAAACTAAAAAAAAAAAAAAAAAACTCCTAGAATAAGCACTTATCTATCTGTAGGTTCTGTTGTATGTAAGTTGTTCCTCAATAAAGAAGTTCATAGATGACATATTTTAAAAGAACAGACATCCCTTTTAATACCTAGAAAACTCACATGTATCACAGTAGGGTCAAGACTGTCTTGGAGACTCTCCAGGTGCACTGAGGGCACCAACGGTCTTCCTTTGCCCCAGACAGAGTGCATGGTTTCCTGTGGCCCCACAGTTCCCTTCTATGGAAAACCCGAGGTGGTGTTTTCTTTCCTTTTACTCAGCAACGTTTCCATGCATCAAAAACCAACCCTGGTGTTAACAGTCCTCTCTCCCCCGTCAGCCTGCTTCCTCCGCCAGCCTGTGTGGCAGCAACATTGCTGTTGAGCTCAGCTTGGAACACTGACCTGTTGACCTTCTTCTAAATCCATTTCATCGCCAGGACCAGAGGCCTACCCACTGTCTCTCAGATGCATGCCCTTCTCTGGAGTCTGCCTTCCCAGTCTGGCTGGGACCTTGCCCCTCTCCTTGCTCACTGTAATAACCTCCTTGCCACCTGCACAGCAAATTACTGCACCTGATTTTTTAAAAAGCTGCTTATAGGAGCTTTCAAACATATCTCAAACTTGGGAGAATCAAGAAAGGGCCCCATATGACATTACCCAGCTATAATTTTTCCTTGTAATATTTTGAAGCAACTCTCAGGTATGTAATCATTTCACCTATAAATACTTCAATTTGTATCTATGACCGGTAAAGACCTTTTTTCCCTGCCACTCTCAGCAATATTAATAGTAATTTATTATTACTACTTAATAACCAATCAGTATTGAAATTTTCCCAATTTTTTTCTAATTTTTTTAATAATTAACTTGCTTGATTCTAGAGCCAAGTAATGCCACATATTGCATTTGTTTGGTGTCTTAAATATTTTTAATCTATATCAATTCTCTTCCATCATTTTTTTTTCAAGGTTATTTGTTCTGTAAAGTTTCTCACATTGTGGGTTTCCCATATTGACAATATCCTGGGCTCTAGATCTACAGGCTGGACTGGATTCCAGTATTCTTGTATCTTTTCTTACATCAGTGCAGGTGGCACAGACTGTCTGGTTGCTGTGCTTTGCAAGATGCTGTCAGCCTGGTCCATCTATTCTGAAGTGTCCCCTCAATCTTTAACCTAATAGCAGTACCAGTCAGTGATGATAATTGCCACATTCTACTTTTCCATTAAGAGTTAGAGAATAGAAACAACTTAGTGTTTAAGAAAACCATGTGTTTCTTTGCATATTCAGAATGAATAAAAATGTTTCTGATAGTCTTTCAAGACAATTTTAGAATGCCAAATGAATACTAAACTGAAATATTTTACAAGTTACATTAGGAACACTACTTTTAAGACACACATGAAAATATTCTAGTCATTTACCATTTTTCTTTATTTGCCAACTCTTCAGGCTTTTACTTACACAGCATCTGTTCCTTTTCCTCTTTTGGTCAGGTGGCAGCTGTCTTGTAACTAATGCAGCTAAATGTTGCATTAACATGAGCTTTGCTGTTTTACCATTGCATGTGTTCATCTTGAGCTTTGGGGAGATTACATGATGTGATTCCCTGTGTTAATTTAAGTATTACCCAAAATGCAATCATTTCCAGATCCATCTGCTGACATTTAATACCGTTCTCACTTTAAAATGTCATAAAACCAAATGCAGTGGTGATGCAAAATTTTATAGTAATGTACATGTTTAAGTTGTTGACAAAATTAATATATTGCATACACATTACCGTGTGATATAATACCCATAGCATGGAAGGGTCACTTTAAAAAGCATGACCCCAAGTTGGGTTTCAGATTGAACTGCAAAGGACAATCGTTGTTACCTTAAGAAATGCTCTAATTCTGGTTGAGGGTCTGCCCGTGGAAGACTGACCCAAACCACTCCCCCTGGACATGCCTGTGGAACTCTGCTCAGATCTCACTGGCTCCAGAGCTCTCCACCTCTTGCTGTCCATGAGAACAGTGAATAAATGAGCCAAGATAGGCTTTGGCTCTGGAAATTTCACCAACTTCTACTGAGCAAAAACCAAATGAAAAGGAATGGATAAGCATATTTCTTTCACTTTATGGTTTAAGGGAAAATTTCCCTTCTTTCTGTGAGAAAAATTAAGTCTTTTCCTCTATTCCCAGCTGTATTCCCTTGATTTTCTGTAACGAATCCTCTCCAAAATTCTGTCCCCAAAAGTTAGCTAGCTAGTGTGCTGCTTTTTAACCTCTTAAAATGGAAAATGCCAAATATGCAGAGGGAGACAGTAGCATGATGAGCACCATGCTGCTGCCACCTCGACCTGACATTCATCAGGGTCTCTGTCGCATTGAAATCATGTCTTCCATTTCTGAATTATTTTAAAGTAAAATATAGAGATTATGGCATTTTCTACATTCTTTGTTTAAAAGGCATTTTGTTCTGCAATCTTAATATTATCACACCTAACAAAATTAGCAGTAATTCTCTAATGTCATGAAACATCCAGTGCCTAGTTAAACTTTTTCATTTGTCCCTGGAAATATCTCATGTACCTGATATATTCAGATCAGATTCAACCAAATCAATCTAGCAATTTAATTTAATTTACTATTAAATAATTTAAATGGAAGAAATAAAAATTCTTTATTACTAAAAAAAATATTATTTTTTTAAAGCATGGAGCCAAGTTAGTTTTGTATTTGTCAGAGTTGATACATAACCACCAAGACGAGTTGACTGAAGAGGAACTAGACACAGCAGAGCTGCTTATGAGTGCTTTAAAATCATGTGGCCACAAGTGCAGCCCTCCCAGCGCATCGTCAAAACCAGACCTTATTAAAATGATCAAAGAGGTGAGTCAGTGAACCAGGATTGTTTTCATTACCATTGAGTGTAATTTTTGTAAGATTGAAAAATGGAGTATCACTGATGGTAAACTTGAAATGATTTTTTTTTTTTTTTTTTTACTATTTTGGTGCTTTTTCATTTTGAGAGAAACAAAAGTGCATATTTTAAGGAAGCTTTATTCTCTATGGTCATCCTCATTCATTGTTAATAGCCTTCAGTGAATGGAAGATTTTTATAGTGACAAGCAGGTTGACCCATACTTTGAGTTATGAGTTCTTTAGTGAAAAGGCAAAATAAGGAAGCAAGTGGCATAGTTACTTCATCAGATTTAGAAGCCTGGGGAACTCATCTGCCCTAACTTCTGTAACCCAAATCATGAATAACAAGGGAGAATTCTAGCATTACTTAGGGGGTTTATATATTTTAATATTCTGGTCTCCTGAAGATATTTTTTCTTGGGTTAACTTGGTTTTAAAACTAGTTTCTTGGCCTCCATGCCATAACACTGGCACATGATGAGAAATAAATTTTTTTTTAAATATTTATTTATTTTTTTAGTTGTAGGTGGACAGAATATCTTTATTTTATTTTTATGTGGTGCTGAGGATTGAACACAGTGCCTCATGCATGCTAGGCGAGCACGCTACCACTGCGCCATAACCCAGCCCCGAGAAATAAATTTTACATAATATATTATTATACAAATCTTTTAGGAACAAAAGAAATATGAAACTGAAGAAGGTGTGAGCAAAGCTTCCTGGCAGAAAACAGTTAATAATAATCAGCAAAGGTAAGATTTTATGTGTTCCAAAGTCACATTCTGTAGAAATCATTAGGTCTCATGTATGTGGTTAGCTTTTCTGGTTTGGTTTAGTTTTTGGTTTTCTGAGGTTTTAGGGAGTTGGGAAGTGTTTTGTGGTCTTGGGATCAAACCCAGAGCCATGTGCATACCAGACAAGAACTCTACCACTGAGCTACACCCCCAGCCCTCGTATAAACTTCAGTTTAAAAATATTATATTTTGATAAGTATTTAATATTCCATATACACTTAACTTACAATCTTATTTTTTAGTCTCTTTCAGCGCCTCGATTCAAAATCAAAGGATATATCTAAAATAGCTGCAGATATCACACAGGCAGTGTCTCTTGCCCAGGGAATTGAGAGAAAAAAGGTGATCCAGCACATCAGAGGAATGTACAAAGTCGACCTGAGTGCCAGCAGACACTGGCAGGAGCTCATTCAGCAGCTGACACACGATAGGTGAGCAGGGAGAGGTGGTTTTAAGTTGTCTACCTATGGGTTCTATAAGTGGATGTTAAACACTGTTTTCATTCAGGAATTCACATTCACAAAATTGTTTCGGCAGCTTAAACATTTTTTGTTTAATCACTGGTGATTTTTTTTTTATTTTGAAGAATATTCGTATGAGGTCTTTATTAATTCATGAGGGAAAACATAATGGGGCATTAGTTCTTTCAGACAGTAAAACTGACTTTAATTTTAAAATATGGTCTTTGCAAAAGAATAGAAAAATCACTGAAACAGGATAATTGAAAAAAATGATCTTTTTCTAGCTAAGACTTGATTAACGTGATTTAAATGATGCATTATGAGTCCTGAAAAGGGGAAAATTTAAGTATTATTTTCTAAATTGGTTAAGATAACTGATTTGTGTGGCTTGGGATACTAAAATACACTAATCATTCTATGCTAAGATAAATTATAGGTAGATCAAAGAATTAAACTCAAAAAGTTTATAATGTGGAAGAAAACGGAGTATCAGCTCTGAACTTTCTAAGCTGTGATGCAACAGAAGAAACCGGAAAGAAATCACTGGTTTTGAACTTTAATTTTTTTCCTAGTGTATTTATTTATTTTATTTTTTAAAATTTTTTTTAGTTGTAGATGGACACAATATCTTTATTTATTTATTTTTATGTGGTGCTGAGGATCGAAACCAGTGCCTCACGCATGCAAGGCAAGCACTTTACCACTGAGCCACAATCCCAGCCCCTTTCCTAGTGTATTTAAAGATGAAAAAGCATTGAAGTTCATTTTTAGCAAATTTATCAAAGAGTTATTATTTTTATTGTCAGGAAACCTTATGCATGTTTGAAAATAAACTTTCACAGCCTCTTAAGTCTGAAAGAGCCCAAGACACGAGCAGCACGTATGCTAAGGTGAGAGGGCAGCAGGGTCGGCATGGCCTCTGCACAGGGACAACACGCAGATGCATGAAGCTTCGCATGTCAAAAAAGATGTGAGCAGACTTCATGTAAAACAGAGTCAGTAAACAAATGGGAGAGTGTTCAGTGTTGCTGGAGGCTAATTAGATTTTTTTGAAGCTGTTAGATACTCCACTTTACTTTTTACATTAAGAATATTTTTTTCAGGTACTAATATCCACAGCAAGATATTAGCTAGGAATATTGATTGTCCTTGGTCGGAGATCTGTGCATTGTACACTGTGACAATTTATGTCAGAACCTGACAAACACTCATTTTTTTGGTTTGTTTGTTTCTTTTTGTACTGAGGATTGAACCCAGAGGCTCTTAACCACTGAGCTTCATCCCCAGTCCTTTTATTTTTTATTTTGAGACAGAGTCTCGCTGAGTTGCTTAGGGCTCACTAAGTTGCTGAGACTGGCTTTGAACTCGCAATCCTACTGCCTCAGCCTCCTGAGCCCCTGGGATTACAGGCATATGCTACTACCCCTGGCTTCCCTACAAACATTTTTAACTCTAGAAATGTTTTAATGATTCTATTGTAATGAAAATATTCAATGTATATAAGACAATGAACACAAAGGTTTCCATCTCTGCATCATTCACGCTAGTGAATTGATTAGAAAGAACGTAAATGAAGAATACTAGACATGTGATTAAATACATCATTATGCATCCATTTAGTGTAATATTCAGCAGACACTTGAGAAGATGATAATAAAGTTTACACTGTGTTCAGTGAAAGAAGGCAGGACATGAAATATATACATAATGGCTGTAACTGCAAATTAAAAACCAATGTATGGGGGCTGGGATTGTAGCTCAGTGGTACAGCACTTGCCTCACATGTGTGAGGCACTGGGTTCAATCCTCAGCACCACATAAAAAATAAATAAATAAAGATATGGTGTCCATCTACAACAAAAAAATAAAAATAAAAATATATATGTTTAAAATGAAAGAAACTAAAGTTTAGGGTAGTAGGATTAAGGGTGATATGTTTCTCTTATTTATTTCTAAAAATATATTTAATATTTAAAATCCTTGTCAACTGAAATATAAATTTATTTTAAAACATTTTGTATGTGATATATATTACAAAAAGAAGCTAATTTTTTACAGTAGATAGTAGACACAATGGGAAATGTAAAAAGTTAATTTGGAAAAAGTTTTTTTCATTAGTTAACCATATAAAATATAATGTGTTATATTAATGTTGCTGAAGTTTTCATAGTATGAGTGATATGTCCTTTTTAAAAATTGAGTAGACACAAGAAACTAGAAACAGAACTTGCTCCAAAAGGGAGCTCAGAAACTGGGACTCAGGAGCAGAAGGACACACATTTTTTATATTATTCTTTTGTTCTGTGTACATGCCATCCATGGCCTAAATATCTAAATACTGTTTTTTTTTTTAATTTAATAGATCCATTGTGATTTATTTACTCAATTTCTATAGTGATTTTTAAGGCTGTAAGTCCTTGAGTGGCCAGTTAAAATGTTCTTTTTCTTTTTTTTCATTTGCAGAGCTGTCTGGTATGACCCCATCTACTACCCAACCTCGTGGCAGTTGGATCCCACAGAAGGGCCAAACCGAGAGAGAAGACGTTTGCAGAGATGTTACTTAACTATTCCAAATAAGTATCTACTGAGAGATAGACAAAAATCAGAAGGTAATAGTGGCTTCTTCCTCAGCACATGAATATGGCAGATAACTGGTCATTAGATAATATGGATGTTTTCCCCAACAGATGTGCCCAAACCACCACTCTCTTACCTATTTGAAGACAAAACTCATTCTTCTTTCTCTTCTACTGTCAAAGACAAAGCTGCAAGTGAATCTATAAGGTAAATTTGAATCCATAGACATTCACTTTCTTGTGAATGTGTAGTAATTTTTTGTAGGGTTGCTGTAATATTCATTTTATATAATTCTGTGGCTTGAAGAAAAGTCCTAAACAAGACAAGCTCAAAACAGGACCAAGTTGGATCGAGATGGACTCCAAATGGCCTTCCTGACAATGGTCTATTGCACCCTGGTTGTCATATTCTGCCTGGCCCTTGTTAGCATACTTAGATTTTTGTAGTTGGCTTCTTTTCAATAGCGCTATAGAGTACATAGAGCTGCTGGTGGTCTCATCAGCAGGCAATATATTGTAGCAATTAAAGGTTCAGAGTCCAAAACCTACTCGTCCTAGTTGTCTGATCTTGGGCAAGTTACTTAACCTTTCTCCTTCAGTTTCCTTACCTATTAAATGAGGGAAATAATCATACTCAAGTTTTCATAGCATTGAGTGTTCTGTGTGTCAGTATATATTAACTGTTGACAGTAGTATCACTAGAGTTGCTATTATTGATATTATTATCATGCCCAGTTTATATATAAAAAACAGCTTCAAAAAAGATAAGTGGCCGGACGCGGTGGCGCAAACCTGTAATCCCAGCACTTTGGGAGGCTGAGACAGGAGAATCGCAAGTTCAAAGCCAGCCTCAGCAACGGCAAGGCGCTAAGCAACTCAATGAGATCCTGTCTCTCCATAAAACACAAAATAGGGCTGGGGATGTGGCTCAGTGGTCGAGTACCTCTGTGTTCAATCCTCAGTACCAAAAGAAAAAAAAAAAAGATAAGTGACTTTTCTGACTCCAAGGTCCCCTAAAATACTAGGTTTTCTTTATGTATTTAAGTTTCAGTGGCATCAAACAATATTTACTGAAAATCTGAGACATTGAAGTCTCTTTATCATAACCAAATTCTTATATTCTGTATTCAAGTTATAGGGATTATAAGCATTTCTAAAGGTTTCAATCTTTTCCTCCTCTACTGGAATGTTAAGAAATGGTATAGTATTGTCCCATGGGTTTTGACACGATACCTCATGCTATTGAAACACTAGTCTACTTTGCTGACATATTCACTAGATAAAACTTAGACTCTAGAAGTAGTCAAAGCATTTAATCATAGTGATTTTAAATGTGTTTTGCCAGAGTGAATCGAAGATGTATCAGCGTCGCACCATCTAGAGAGACAGCTGGTGAATTGTTGTTAGGTAAGTCAGCTTTGAAGAATTTTATATATAGTTTATTCTTAGATAATTTGAAGTGTTTTGACACAGTTCCGTTATATCAGATAAACTTGCTCTAATACCACCTGGGCTATGACATTATATAGACAGTAGTTTTCCATTATCTGTAGGAGAGGCATCTTAGACCCTGAGTGTATGCCTGAAACCATAGATTGTACTAAGCCCAGTGTATACATTTCCCTATGTAAATATACCTATGATAAAACTTTGTAAATTGGGCACAGTAAAAGATTAACAACAGGGGCTGAGGCTATAGCTCAATTGGTAGAGTGCTTGCCTTGCATGGGCCCTGGGTTCAATCTCCAGCACCACCACCACAACAAAAAAAGGATTAATAAAAAATAGAGTAATGATAATATTTTATAATAAAAGTTATGTGAATAACTCAGAATAACTCTCAAAATATTTTATCATACTTTCATTTTTTTCACTTCAACAAAATCACTTATGGCTTCTCTTTGACACATCTGAATTTCTAGCATCACCACTCTTTTGCTTGGGGGCCACTATGAAGTTGAATAAGTGCTATTTGGACATAAGCACTGTAGTACCTCAAGAGTCGATCTGATAACAGAGATAGCTACTAAATGACTAATGGACAGGTAGCATATATAGTATGGATACACTGGACAGAGGGATGATTCATGTTCCAGGCAGAATGCAACAGGACAGTACAAGGTTTTATCATGCTGCTCAGAGTAGCATGTAATTTAAAACTTATGACTTAATGACTTATTTCTGGAATTTTCCATTTAATATTTTTGGACCATGGTTTACTATGGGTAAATGGTGACTGCAGAAAGCAAAACCACTGATAAGGGGGGACTGCTATAATGCATATGACTCAAATTATAAGAAATTACACCTTGCCCAGGCATGCTAGCACACACACTCAGGAAGCTGAGGCAGGAGGATCACAAGTATGAGGCCAGGCTGGGTAACTTAGATCCTGTTTCAAAATAAAAAATTAAAAGGTCTGGACGTGTAACTCAGTGGTAGAGCACCCCTGGGTTCAATCCCCAAAACTAGAAAGAAAGGAGGAGGGAAGGAAGGAACAGAGGGAGGAGGGAGGGAGATTTGGTTTTCAAAAAACAATTAAAATTTTAATTTTAATGAAGTTGCTTTCTTATTTTATCTAGACTATTTTATCTAGTCATTCCTTTTATATCAATGTAGACTTTTTTAAAATAAAAATATATTGGTATACTTATATTTCTACTATTTTGACAGATACACTTATACATATGATACATATATCTACCTTGATATTTTTCATAATTTATATTCTTGTGCTTCTGAAAGAAAGGCCAAGATTGTTAGTTCATAAATACTTGTATAGTTAAATTTGATGGGGAATTTTCTTCCTCAAGAAATGAAGAAATAGTTATAAATATTTTGTCTCTGTTCCTTTGAAGAACCAGTTTGTATGTGTCAGCCAGCCAGCTGTTAGGATGGTCCTAAATCAGCAGCAGCAGCATCACATGGGAACTTACTAGAAATGCACTCTTGGGACCAAGCCCACAATTCCTGAATCTGAAACTCTGGGGAGGGTAGAGTCTGTGTTTTGATGAGTTCTCTGTGGTTCTAATGCACTCTCAAATTTGAGAGTCATTGCTCTAGGCTAAAGCTGCAGCTTCCACGGTCCAAGATGTGGAGCCCTGAGCTTGCTGGGTCTGAGCCCCACTATCCCAAGAACGGAAAGGCCATCCTCTGAGCCAGCTGTGCCCGTGCTTCATGGGCCACCCAGTACTCAAGAGTGACCACCCAGTACAGGCAGCAGAGCCCCAGGGAAGTTCTTAACATTTTGAAACCTGATATAGAGATGTGTTAGCAACAGGCAGCCTAGGATGCACGGAAACGTGGGAGCTGCTTTGCTCTATTCAATGTTTCAGTCGTCAAAACAATTAAGGATTATTAATCCTCTTTTGCTAGAAAATTTGGTTTACTCCTTAACTTCAATTAGTGTATGACAAAATAAAGCAAATTAATGTGCTTTTAATATAAGAAGAATAATGGTAATAATAAATAGCCAATATTTATGTGGCACTAAGTGCCAGATACTACTGATAAGCATTTTTAATATATTTTAATTTTCACAGTAACTCTATGAACTAGTCTCCCCCTCACAGTATCTCTATGAACTAGCCTTTTTGTTAATAGGAAAACAAGACACATTAAGGTTAAGCAACTTGCCCAAGATCTTACGGATACCATTTAAAAATATTTATTGAGTGCTGGGAACTGTTTCTAGGTGTGGGATTCAAAGTCAAGCCAAAGGACTCCAGAAGTACTGCTTTTAATCATATGATAACAGTGCATGTACATTTTTAAACTCTTACTCTGCAGGTAAATGTGGAATGTATTTTGTGGAAGATAACGCTTCTGATACAGTTGAAAGTTCGGTGAGTAGAGGCTTAAATTTACACTTACATGGGGCTGGGATGTGGCTCAGTGGTAGAGCGCTTGCCTAGCATGCGTGAGGCACTGGGTTCCATTCTCAGCATCGCATATAAATAAATGAATAAAATAAAGGTCCATTGACAACTAAAAAATATTAAAAAAAAAATTTACACTTACATTAAACCTAAACAAATATCAAAAAAGTATAATCCATTATGAGAAAGCAGGCAAAACTATAGAGTTTATCCATTGTCACTCTGTATGCGGATTGGTCTGAATGACAAACATTTTTAAAAGATAATTTTAAGAAGAAGATTGTGCCATCTCCTCTGGCTTGTGCAGGCCTGAGTCTCTCAGCAGTTACTATTATGTGTCAGATTCTAAAGTGTTCCTGTTACTTCAGATGATGTCCATTCTGTCCCAGCAGTGGGTAGCTACAGATATCTACTCCCTGCCACTCCCAGTTTACTATCAAGTACCTGTGCCTTCAAAAAGAAAGGAAAGTTTTGTGTAATTGAATAACTTAATTCATCCTGATATTCACATAGCTTATTTTTCTGGAAATACTGATATTAATTAGCAAATGATAAAAAGAACTCTTTTTAAAAAAATTTTTTTTAGTTGTAGATGGACACAATATCTTTATTTTATTTATTTTTATGTGGTGCTGAGGATCGAACCCAGTGCCTCACGCATGCAAAGTAAGCGCTCCACCACTGAGCCACAATCCCAGCCTCATAAAAAGAACACTTAATTCACATTTTTTTTTTTTTTTTTTTTTTGGTACCAGGGATTGAACTCAGGGGCACTGGACCACTGAGCCACATCCCCAGACCTATTTTGTGTTTTATGTAGAGACAGGGTCTCACTGAGTTGCTTAGTGCCTCGCCATTGCTGAGGCTGGCTTTGAACTCGCGATTCTCCTGTCTCAGCCTCCCAAAGTGCAGGGATTACAGACGTGCGCCACCACGCCCGGCTAATTCACATTTTTGTATAGTAAAGCTTTTTATCCATTTGAATTAGTTTGCATACCATTAAAATACTTTTTGATATTCCTATTAAGAAAAATAAGGTTTTTTTTTAGAAAAATGCTAAAGCCTTGAATTTCTGAAGATATTAAATAAGATTATGGATGGTTTAATGATGACTATATTTTTTATTGTAATGAAATTAGCTATTGAAAACATCAAATTTGATTATAAAACCAATATTGTGAAAAAGTCAAGAAAATATCTAATGTAGTCCCCAAAATTTGAGAGGCATTCTTTTCTGATTTATATAGAAATTACCACAGGGTTTGTCCCAGTTAGTAAAAATATATTTAGTTATTTTTCAAGATGTATCTTTTTATCAACCAAGGAATTTAATAGTTGATACATGAGATAACATTTTCCTGTGTCCATAGATGACATTTTCCCTCTTTTAAAGACTTTTAAAAATACCTTTGCCTTTTGATAGCTTCAAGGATCTTTCCCTCCTCTGTGCTTTTATAGTATTATTCCATCCTAGATGACATTTACTGCCTTGCATTTTAAACATTTGTACAGTTCTATCTTATGCAGAACACTTGACAAGTACCTGGCACATAGATTATTAGTTATATATATATTGAATTGAATTACCATTGAAGCTAAGGGAAGAGGAATTTGGTTTAAATTTGAGAATATACTACTTTCATTAAAATATTTTATTTTATTTATAGTGTATTCCCTGACTTTATTCTAAAAATTATTTGAGACCCAGGGAAAAATACATAATACAGCAATTCAAATTTTAAAATTTAAATAAGACTTTGAAAATAAAGAACTTGGTACAAAACAGTAATTGCAGTTGAATTCTAAATTTTGCTCTGATTTTCCTGTTAGCCAACACAGAAGGAGCAGACAAACATAGTTTTCCAAAAGTAAAAATCAATAGGTGAAAAAACTAGGAAGCGGTTTATTTGAGGATATAAAGTCTTAAACTTTAATTACAAATATTTTTCATGATTTCTGTATTACAAGTATTGAGTAACAATTCATGCATTCAGTTTCAATTTATAAACCATTAGATTCATGCTGTTTCAGTTTTTCTTGGTTTTGTGCTTTGTCAGGAGACAGTAATGGTATGACACATGGCCCGGCCCTAATTCCAGAACCTGGAGGGTTGTCTGAGCAGGCTAGGATTAGGGCCTTCCAGTGGCCACTTTTTCAGTCTCCCCCGGGCACGTGGGAGGGGTCCCTGGCCCTGGTGGGTGTTGCTCTGCCCGAGTTCCTTCAGCGGGGCTTTAGTGCAGGAGTGCTACGTCAGTTGGAGCAGTGTCCTCCAGAGACCTTGGTTTGCCTTTGCAAGATGGGGGTGGGGGGACCAGGACTGTGCCGCTGCTTGGAGTTTCCAGGCTGTGCAGAGAGGTAATTTGACTCAAATCCATGTGAGGGCACGGAGTCTATGAATTTTCAGAGACAAGACTTTTTCTTTTCTCCACACAGCTCAGACCAAGGAGGCATGCTTCCTGGTGTTCTCTATTGATAGGCACATTGGATTTTAGCTTTCTGAAGGAATCTCAGTTCACCACTGATTACAGAAAACACAAACCTCATCTTCTGTATTCTATAGATGTTAATTCACTTTTTTTGGAACCAGGATTCGTGCATACATGCATACGGGCAGCCAAAGTGGGGCTTCTTCCTTCCTGCTTTTTTCCAAATTTCTCTTTATATTTGACTCTAGGGATTTCATTTACCTTATTTTCTTGTAAGCTCAACTATGCATTTAAAAGATTTGCTTAGCAAAAGAAGTTAACCTGAAAAGGCTACATAGTTATGGTTCTAACTGTATGACATTCTCCAGAAAATGAAACAGGGAAGAGCTCAAGGTTGCCAGGGTTGGGAAGGACGAATGGGCAAAGCCCAGAGCGGTTTTAGGGCAGTGAAACTATTCTGAGTGTTTCTGTGATGGTGAGTACATGTCACTTTACATTTGCCAAAAAATGTACATTCATAGAAAGCACACCAAGAGTGAAGCCTCATATAAACTGAAGACTTCAGGTAAAAATAATGAGTCGATATTAGTTCATTAATTGTAATGAGTATTCCACATGAAATGTGAGTTATCAATAGCAGGGAAACTGAGTGCAAGCAGCCGTGGGGCTGGGGAAGGGCACATGGGAACTCAGCCACTCAGTTTCTGCAAGTCTAAAACTGACCTAAAAAGAAGTCTTAAATCTTTTTTTATTCCTAAGTTTTTTCTAGCATTTGAAGTGTTTTATAGTAGGAGAGTATTCATCTTACCTTTCATTTTGGCACAAAAAAGAGATTTTTTCATTTCATGTTGATATTTTTTAACATTTTTAAATTAAAATTCTAATTTATGTTTCATGTAAAGCAACTACTTCTATTTCCTTTGTCTTAGAGCCTTCAGGGAGAGTTAGAACCAGCCTCATTTTCCTGGACATATGAGGAAATTAAAGAAGTTCACAAGCGTTGGTGGCAACTGAGAGATAATGCTGTAGAAATCTTTTTAACAAATGGCAGGACACTTCTGTTAGCATTTGATAACACAAAGGTAAATTCAGCTTTATGAATAAATTTATACTGCTTAAGTGATCACATGACCAGTCTCTCTATTCATGATGATTATGTGAAAGTTTATTTTATTTATTTAAACTTCAGCTCACTGTTCTGAAAGCCAAAAATAAAATTTTGTCTTATTTCTTAGTCCTAAATTAAAGTAAACCCCTGGTTGTGTGATGATTCTTTTTGATCTCCAAAATGGCATTAAATTTGAATTCTCCAAAATGACTGAAAGGAATACTTGAGCTTCCTCAGTGCTGCAGGTATCCATCTATCACTAGCCTTCTCTTGACCCACGTCCTTCGGCTCCTGTTTCTCTGCTTTCCTTATAGAGAACTCCGTGAGCACTGTGTCGCCTATGACCTCCAGCCCTCCCCTGCAGAGATGCTGCAGTCACTTCCTTCTCCTGACTGTGGTCAGGGTCACCAGGGCTACCTGTTAAACCCCACACTGGTTTCTCCTGGCCCTCAGCTTACGGGGCCTATCAGCAGTAGTCGATACAGGCGATTGGTCTGTTCTTAATAAAAACCTTCTTTGGGCCACCACTTCCTCTTGGTTCTCCTTTTACTTCACCAGCCATTTCTACTCGGTCTTACTTGAAGATTCTTCCTGGAGTGTCTTAGGACTCATTCCTGAGGCCTCTTCTCTTTTTTTCCAGTGTATGGCTTTAAAATGCCTTTTGCATCCTGACAATTCACAGCTTGAGATCAGTGCCTCAGTACCTCACATCTTCATATTCAGCACATGCATGACACACTCACGTGTTAACTCCCAACTGGGCCTCTCCCTTTGGAAGTTACTGATTGGCATCTCAAATGTAACATGTAGCAAAAGGAACTTCTGGTCTCCCCTGCTCCACCAAGAGCTCCTGGCTCTCCCCATCTGAATTCATGGCCACCGTCTTTGTGATGTCCAGGCCAAATCCTTGAGATTACCCCAGCCTTGCAGTTCTTTCAGCCCCACGTCCATTCTTTCAGAATACATCCGGAATTCGCTTCCTGTTCCCATCTTGTCCGAGCCTCCGTTATCTCCGGCCTCAGTACTGGCCTCCTTGTTTGCACACGTGCTCCGCTCCAGACTCCAGCTGCAGCGTGCTGGGTCGTGCTCTTCTGCTCAAAACCCTCCAGTCGCTTCCCATGCCACTCAGCCCTTACAGTAGCCCAAGGAAGCCCTGAATAATTGGGTACCTTGTCACCTCCCTGACCTCATCTTCCCCATTCTCTCCCTCACTCTCTGTTCCATCCATGGTGACTTAGCAAGCTTCAGATTTTTTTTAAAAATGTTTTTTTAGTTGTTGATGGACCTTTATTTTATTCATTTATTTATGTGTGGTACACCCAGTGCTTCACACATGTGAGACAATCGCTCTACCACTGAACCCCAGCCCCAGCCCCAGCTTCAGATTTAAGCTGTGGGTTGGAGTTACTGAACTCTGGTTCTGCCTGTTCTACAACTGCAGCCACAGCTTCTCACCATTGTCACTTTCTTTTAGTTTCATCTCTTGCTCTCTCCACTTGTGGCTCCTCTTCCTCTGCCTGAGCATTTACAATGAGTATTTCAAGTGTTGTCAGCAAAAGCGTGGCTTGTCTGGGGTTTTTTCTCCCATGTATTACCAACTGTCCTTTAGTTGGTTTAGAAGAATGAGAATACCCTTTTATTGTGACAACTTTTGTGAATTTCTAAAGAAAAGCATTCATATTTGTTTTAAGTCAGTACTGGGAATCCCATTTATGTAAAATATTTAACTTGATTTTTAAGAGAAAAGTGTTTTTACTCCGTACTACAGATGTAACTCAGCAACAAGTCTAAGCAGGAGCACAGACCACATCTGTTCTAAGCTAGCTGAAGACCAGTGCAGAGCCCTGTTCTTCCTAATGCACCACGTCATATTTTATCTAAAAGGGAACTCTTTGTTCTTTATTGACATTTCAGTATCTATTTTTAGGGGACTTTTCTACATAGGTTTTCCTTAGAAGTTATGAACAGATCATTAATGGGAGATTTCTCTAGCTGCAAAGCATAGTGGCTAAGAGCCCCCCCTCTAGACCTACTCTGAATCCCAGTGCTCCACCAGTTCATTTTATTGGGGAAAAGGTTTTTTCCTTGGAGGACTTGGGATTGGTAGCATGTGTTTAATGCCATGGTTCTTTGGGGGGAAAGGGTGTCAATAACCTAAATAATATCTGGATCTTTTTTTTTTTTAATCCTTCCCTTTTAGATTCGTGATGATGTGTACCATAGTATACTCACAAATAACCTACCAAATCTTCTGGAGTATGGCAACATTACTGCTCTGACAAACCTGTGGTATACTGGACAAATTACCAATTTTGAATACTTGACTCACTTAAACAAACATGCTGGCCGATCCTTTAATGATCTCATGCAGTACCCAGTGTTCCCGTTTATCCTGTCTGACTACATCAGTGAGACCCTTGACCTCAATGACCCTTCTATCTATAGGTGAGTAAAACATCATCCCCTTTTGGTTTTGTCCAAATGTTGTATGTATGTCACTAAGATTTTTATTATGAAAAAAATTCTAGGGGCTGGGGTTGTGGCTCAGTGGTGGAACACTTGCCTCGCATGCGTGAGGCACTGGGTTCAATCCTCAGCACCACATAAAAATAAATAAATAAAATAAAGATATCGCGTCCATCTACAGCTAAAAAATATTTTAAAAAATTCTAACAAGCACAAAAATAAAATGGCTGTATGATAAAGCCCTATATGCTTATCTCCCCAATTCAATACTTATGAATTATAAAATCTTTATAATCTAGGGATTGCAAAATGGTGATTTCCTATTCTCTCATTTCTCCTAAATTAGAAGAAAATGTACAAGATACACCTAGGATATTTTGTTGTACCAGAGAATAAGGAAACTAATATTGTATTGTGAAAAGGACACAGAAGCAAACTTACGTGGCTCTCACCAAGGACGGGACAATCTGAGAGTCAGATAAAACAGCTGCAAGTGATCAAAATACATTGAAATGAAAAGACAGGCTAAGTTCCTAACTACCCAGATTGAGTATGTTTATCTGAAATGCTTGGGTCTAGAAGTGTTGAATAGCTTTAGGATTTGGGACTATTTGCATAACTTTTACAATTGAGCATCCCTAATCCAAAAATCTGAAATCTGAAATGCTCCCAACCTGAGTTTTTGAGTACGGTGCTTAAAATGTTTTGAATTTTGGAGCATTTCAGATTCCAGATCTTCAGATTAGCAATACTCAATCTATACTTTTTAAAAGGAAAATAAGACAAACAAAACAAAATAAACCTCATTGGTCCATTGGTGATAACTAGAGCATTAATTTCTTAGTTTGAAATTTGGAATTAAAGGACAAGAATTCACCATTTTTCTGCCTTTCCTAAATGAACTGTATTTTAGAGTAGCCAAAACAGGCCTCGTTCATGAGAGAGTACTTTATTTAGCTTGAATTTTTTTTTCTCTTATGTACTTTAAGGAAAATTTGATTCCAAATATTCCACTTGGTATATTAACCTATCTTAATTATAAACTGCCAAAAAAATGGGCCTGATTCAGGCAGTTCTCAAGAAATCAGGTTCATTTTAATGCATTGTCAGTTTTACAAAGAGCAAATGGCATTTTTATACATTGTAGTGACATTTTATACATTGCTGGTATAAAGAGAAATATTCTTCCTGGGCGCAGTGGCGCACACCTGTAATCCCAGCACTTTGGGAGGCTGAGACAGGAAAATCGTGAGTTCAAAGCCAGCCTCAGCAAGGGCGAGGCGCTAAGCAACTCAGACCCTGTCTCTACATAAAACACAAAATAGGGCTGGGGCTATCACCCTGTGGTCAAGTCCCCCTGAGTTCAATCCCCAATACCAAAAAAAAAAAAAGATATATTCTTTCTAGAAGGTATGTAGGAGCACTCTCCATACCTTCAACCCCTCCCTTCCATCTTTCCCCATTCTATGCTACTAGACTGTGCTCTTGCCAGAATGCACCCCTTTGTTTGTGACCTTTGGACCTGATTGGTCCAACAGTGTATTTAAGCTTCTGTACTTTCTGGAATAAATGGTGTTTTCTGCTTCTCGCTCCAATGTTCCTGCTTCTCGCCCCGAGTGTTTCTGCGTCTCACTCCAGCAGAGCAGATTTTTTACCTACACCCCGGGGCCTGGGGAGAGTGGCCCCGCAGATCGCCACCACCATCCAGAGAGACCCCATATTGTCTTCCCCGGGGACCCCTTTCCATCTCTCTGGACCCCAACTCATTGAGTAAGCCCACGTGGTGCACCCCTTTTAAGCAATAAAGGTAGTTTGACAATGCATATCCAGAGAACTCTTAAAATGTGCATACTCTGTATAGAAATTTAACTTCTAGGAATTTTTCTTAGAAAATACTGAAGGATGTGTGATCTACCAGAAAGACTCCCACCAGCCATAGGTTTCATGAGCATAGGAACCACATCTGCCTGGTTCATTGCATCTGTTGGTGTCTGGTTCTGCTTGCAAAGATTTAGCCATGAGTGTAGTCCTCAAATCATTTTTCAAAGTAGCTAAAACTTAGAAAAAAACTAAATGCCCAACACTAGGTTGAATTATATTTTTACATGTTATAGCTGTTAAAACAATACCATAGCTAGCCACAGTGGCACACACCTGTAATCCCAGTGACCCAGGAGGCTCAGGCAGGAGGATTGCAAGTTGGGGACCAGATGTAGCAACTTAGTGAGACCTTGTCTCAAAATTAAAAAGGGCTAAGGATGTAGCTCAATGGTAAAGTGCCCCAGGGCTCAGTCCCCAGTACAAAATATGTACAAAAATGTACATTTTGTACTGGGGACTGAAAATATATATATTGGAAGAGTGTATATTATCAGCACTGAATGTTCTTTTTACTTAAAAAGCAGTAAATAATGTGTGCATAGATCAACAAAAAAAAATCTGGACAGGTATGCATGAAAATAATTACCTATAGGTAATAGTATTGCAACTGATTTTTGGTTTATTCTGTTTGCTCAACTATAATTTCTGATTTGTCAGCCACAACAATTAACATAATTTGTACCCCAAAATGGCTAGTCACAAATTTTTTAAAAATTACATGTGAGAATCTTAGACAAAATTTCCTCTGATTTTGAGATGTGGATTTATATCTAGTTTGTAAAACTGTTCTTACTTTTGACCAAGTTCTTAGAATTAGAAAAGTCTTAACAGAATTAGCATTTAATATTTCTAAGTTCCATATCCCTAGGAAATAATAACTCCCCCCCCCAATGAGCTGTTTCTATGTCTCGTACACAGAACTGGTTTGACCTCCTGAAACCAGGTTTGTCTTGCTGTTGGTCTAGTTACAGTGCCAGATGTTGAAACTCTAGGTATCCCCTCCCTGTGCCAGACCAGAGGGCTCCCTCCGCCTCAGAGCTCTTTCTCTGTTTTGAGGGCCACACAGGGATGCATGGAAAAGTGAGGACACGGTCCTTGCATTCTCTCACCTCCAGGAGTGGTGGCATGTGGTATCCATGCAGCGAGAGCACCAGGCCTGACAGTCCCCTGTGTGCACCCACGCTGTCACTGTGCTCAGCGCACCAACCCCTGATTAGAGCGCATGGTATTTATTGCCGTGCTCATTCCAAATCCCAGCCTGGTCCTTGTCAGCATGTGTTGTATACTCAGTTTTTACTAACTAGGCTAATAATTGCATAGCCTCTCCTCATGATCATAATTTCTGTCTGGACGTTATTTTACTCAATTCTGCCTGACTCATGAGAGTCTGGAAAATGGGGCAAGAACTTTCAGAGCTCGACAAAACCAGCTGCCATGGGCAGCATCAGTTATGGCTTGAGGGAGGCTGTGGAAGAAGGGGAGCAGCTCTTCTTGTTGAGGTTACACGTGAGTTAGGAATTCTAACACTGGTATGGATCTGTTGAAAAATTCGACCTTAGTAGTTTAAAAAGCCACAGTTTTAAGTGGTGACTGTGAATTGCAAAGCAATATGTGTAAGCATAAAGTAAGAGCCAAGCATTTCATGGATCCCTTATTTACTCCCAGAGTGAAACACAGCTTAGTCCTGGCAGTTTCAAGTTTTTTCATATTTTTCCCATTATCTCTTCCTTTATAGAAATCTCTCTAAGCCTATAGCTGTGCAGTACAAAGAAAAAGAAGACCGCTATGTGGACACATACAAGGTAGCTTTAGCTTCTATTCACACTTTGATAAATGAAAAATGGAGTTTTGTTTATAGACCTGTGATTTACCTAATTTTAAATTTATAATACTGATTTTTCTCTTTTTCATTTCCTTATACTTTAATTGACAGCTAGAAATCATTATATGAAACTAATTTTTTGGAAACTCAGAGAATTTAGAAAAAGAATGCCTTTGTTTTGGCATAAATTGGAAACTAATAATCCATTGTTTATTCAAATATATAATTGTATTTCTTATAAAAATCATAAAAATTTCCAAGGACCTGCTTTTCATATCCCCCAGGGTAATTTATATAGCAATATTAATATGTTGATGGTGTATTATAATCCTTATTAGTCCTTAAAAAATTATACATTGGTTTATTAAAACAGAAATTTACCAGATTTTCAATTTTAAAAGTAGAAATGAGTTCCTGTTTTCTGTAATGTTAGTATTATTGGAATTCTATTGGATATTCAGAAAGCTCGCCTGCCACAATTACATTCTTCATAGCAGCGTCAAGATAAAAGCAGCTGAAATAGTTTTTTCATATTCACATGTTATTTTATATCACAGTTCCCAAAACATCCCTCTAAGTACCTGTGACTGTCACAGTTAGATTCTTCTGCAGTTGAAAGTGGGGCTGTCTGTGGGAGTCTGAAAGGGACTCAAAGATTCACTTCACCTGACTTTGTTATGGAGCCAGATAGAACTGAGGGGAGAGGTACACAGTGATAGATTTCAAGTGTTTGATTGAACTTCCTACTTTATGATGGGAACATAGGAGTCATGAAAGATCACCGTGTTCTTTTTTACCTCTGTGTAACACACTGCAAAGCAGCCAACAGTATTACAGTAACTCTGTTGATGGGTGATGTCTGCATTTCTATTGCATTTCCACTTCTAGAGAAACAATCTCTGAGATCACAGTGAAACTCCCTTAAAATGCAGGCCTCAGCTGGGCGCGGTGGTGCACACCTATAATCCCAGCACTTTGGGAGGCTGAGACAGGAGGATTGTGAGTTCAAAGTCAGCCTCAACAATGGCGAGGTGCTAAGCAAATCAGTGAGACCCTGTCTCTACATAAAACACAAAATAGGGCTGGGGAGGTGGCTCTGTGGTCGAGTGCCCCTGAGTTCAATCCCTGGCACCAAAAAAAGCCTGCCTCTTTAGTAATGGGAGCAGCGCTCGTTTTTTGAGTGCTTGGTCAGCTTAGATGTTGGGAGCTGGTGTGCTGGGGTGAGGATGCTGGGTAGGTGGGTTTTCTGAGGAAGAAGAGCTTGGGGTGCAGATGCTGGATGAGCTCAGGTGGTCAGGCTCACAGCGTTTGGGGCAGACTCCTAGATACTCTAGGTGGTTGAGGTCTCTGCACAGGAGTGACCAGACAGGCCATTGAGAATAGCATGAAAGGGGTGGCAGGGAAGGACGAAAGAGAAAGCAACACCTATCCAGTATTGCCTGGAGCACATGATCATTGGTCCTCTGGGGTTTTGTTGCTGTCAGTATTTGGAGGAAGAATACCGCAAAGGAGCCAGGGACGATGACCCCATGCCTCCTGTGCAGCCCTATCACTATGGCTCCCACTACTCCAACAGTGGCACTGTGCTCCACTTCCTGGTCAGGATGCCTCCGTTCACCAAGATGTTCTTAGCCTATCAAGGTAAGGATGTTTCTATAACTGCACAGAAAGCCTGTTGGGTTGTTAGAACAAAGCAATCCTTTGTTTGTTTCAAAGGATTGTTTCTCAATCCTTCTTGAGAACTTTTTGAGACTAATGAAACCACAGGAATTCTGTTTATTCCTTCACCAAAATCTTCCTCAAAAGAGCTAGTACATGGAATCATCTTGCTATTGTCTCAATTTTTAGCTTCAATTTAAACATGTCTGCTTATAAAAATGCAGTTCAGTTTTTAAAAATTGAGATGTATTTTACAAACCATAAAATTTACCCTAACTTTAAAGTGTATACACAGTTTGCTTTTTAAAGATTTTTCAACCTTATGATTATTTTAAATCACCAGTAAATGCCATAATTTCATTCTTCTTTGTAGCTGAGTAGAACTCCACTGTGTGTGTATCACATTTTCTTGACCCATTCATCTGTTGCCAGGCACCAGTTGCACTGCTATAAACATTGACGTGCCCACATCATTATGGTTTGCAGCTTTGAGTTCTTTAGGATAAATGATAAGGAATGGCATAGCTGGGTCATATGGTGCTTCATTCTCAGTCTTTTGAGGAAACTCCATACTGCTTTCCAGAGTGGTTGTACTAATTTGCAGTCCTACCAACAATGTATGTGTATCTTCTTTCCCACATCCTTGCCAGCATTTATTATTATTTGTGTTCTTGATGATTGCCATTCTAACTGGATTGAAATGAAATCTCAATGTAATTTTGATCTTCATTTCTCTAATTTCTAGGAATGTTGAACATTTTTTCATGTATTTGTTAGCCATCCAAAAGCTTTATACAGATTCAGTGCAACCCCCATAAAAATACCAATGACAGTCTTCACAGAACTAGAAAAAGAAAACAGTCCTAAAATTCATTTGGAAGAATAAAAGACCCAGAATAGCCTAAGCAATCTTGAGCAACAAGAATGATGCCAGAAGCATCATAATACCAGACCTCAAATTATGCTTCAGAGCTCTAGTAACAAAAATGGCATGGTATTGGCATCAAAACAGACAGGAGGACCAATGGAATAGAATAGAAGACACAGAGACAAATCCACATAGATAAAGTCATCTGATACTTGACCAAGGAACCGAAAATATGTTGTAGAAAAGATAGCCTTTTTAACAAATGGTGCTGAGAAAGCTGGCCATCCATATGTAGAAGAAAAAAACTAGATCCCTATCTTTCACCATGCACAAAAGTCAACTCAAAAGTGGAACAAAGACCTAAGAATTAGGCCAGAAACTCTATAACTGCTAGAAGGAAACAGGCTCAACACTCCAACATATCAGTGTAAAATACAAGAAATAAAACCAAGAATCAGTAATTGGGGTGGCATCAATTTAAAAAGCAAAGAAACAAGAGCATGAAGAGAGAACCCATAAATGGAAGAAGATCTTTGCCAGCTGTTCCTCTAACAGGGGATTAGTATCCAGAATATATAAAGAACTCAAAAGACTTAACACCAAAAAATAACTCAATTAATAAATGAGCAAAAGAACTAAACACAAAATGAGAAATACAAATGGCCAACAAATATATGGGGAAATGTTCAAAATCCCTAGTTTTCCTTCTTCATAACTTATTCACTCAATAAAGAAATTATTATTGTGTATCCATTATGTGCTAGTGTGGTGATAGCCAGGCTTCTGCTTTTATGGAACTTTTAGTCTACTTGGATAAATGATAGTAATCAATTAAGCAGTAAACGATGTAAATTTATCTAGTTGTGTGTGTATGAAAGCATAGTGTAGATGAAAATAATGGAACTGGTCTCAACTTATTTATGGAAATACTTAGTTTCAAGGATATGAATTCTCTCTTAAACTATGAAAAAACAAAATGAGCATATCTTTTGAAATAGCAAAAATTATGACGAGTTTCAAATGAAATTAAGTCTCTGTTTCTTAACCATATTATTTGTATTTCTTTGTAGATCAAAGTTTTGACATTCCAGACAGAACTTTTCATTCTACAAATACAACTTGGCGCCTCTCATCTTTTGAATCCATGACTGACGTGAAGGAGCTCATCCCAGAGTTTTTCTATCTTCCAGAGTTCTTAGTCAACCGTGAAGGTACAGCAGCAAATCATTTCTAACTTATACTTCTGAAAGTGTGTGATAATGTTTTCATTTTCCAAAAATGAAAATAGCTGCACACCGAGCTCCTGGAGCTCTGAAGTTGCTGGGGCCAGGACCTCCAGAAATAGCCCTGGGCTGCTCTCTAGAATGCCTGGGAGCTCTCAGACAGCCCCAGCCCCACCCCATGGGAATTTTATGTAAGCCCTCAATTTATACCTCACATTATATCATTTCAAAACACTTCCAAAATTGGTGAAGAAAGATCCTTCTAACTATATTCATACACAACCAAGGATCTTAGCTTTCAAAAGATTCTTTTTAATTTTTGTCTGTTATATTGTTCAGCTTTTCTGTTCATAAAATGTAGTACAAAAACATTTTTATTCAAAGGTATTTCTTTTGGAACAATTTTAAAAAATAAACACTTCTAAGGTTTTTTTGTGCTGACTGAGGCAATCAGATGTCAGCTCATTCATGTCACAGGAAAATCCTGGCATTCCATGTGCTGGTATCGCTTTGTTGGGACAGCAGTGCATCGTAGCAATGAAATCAGAACAGATACACCATGAAATTAATAGACTGACAGTTTATTCTAGGATTGCATACTTTGTATTGGTTGGGTTTTTCAAAGTACAGAATAATATTTACTAGATATTCTTAAATAATCTTAACTTATTAAATAAATTCATTTAAATGTTGATAACAAAAACCCAGAACGCTTATTTGAAGCTTTAGTTTGATTTTGATCAAGTTTACAATTGACCAGATATTTAAGCACTTAACTCTGAAGATTTGATTAATAGGAATTTGGGATTTGTGGACAGTGGTTTTCTACTTTTTCTTCATCAGGTTATAGAGTGATACATGGATCAAGTTGAAAGACCTTAAGTTCAATCGGGACAGCACTTGTGCACGTAGCCCTCTCCGTAAATCAAGGAGTGAGCGAGCAGCAGTGTTTCTCACCACCGCGGTCAGCGCTGCTCAGTGGTTGGAGTGCACATCTGCTGATGCCCAGGGCCCTCGAGGCCTGCTCAGTGCGCTGAGGGAAGCTTGCTTTTGGAAGTTAAGCACTGATATTAATCTTCTCATTTAGGTTTTGATTTTGGTGTGCGTCAGAATGGTGAACGGGTTAATCACGTCAACCTTCCCCCGTGGGCACGTAACGATCCTCGCCTTTTTATCCTCATCCATCGGCAGGCTCTAGAGTCTGACCATGTGTCCCAGAACATCTGTCACTGGATTGACTTGGTGTTCGGATACAAGCAGAAGGGAAAAGCTTCTGTTCAAGCCATCAATGTTTTTCATCCTGCTGTAAGTGACTTAAAATAATCTGCACATATGGAAGATAGAACCTGAATATTTCAGTTAGCTGGTAGGCTGTTTCTTTATATATATATATATATATATATATATATATATATTTAGTTGTAGATGGACACAATATCTTTATTTATTTTTATGTGGTGTTGAGGATTGAACCCAGTGCCTCACACATGCGAGGCAAATGTTCTACCACTGAGCTACAATCCCAGCCCTGGCTGTTTCTTTAAAATACCCAAGTTATCAAACAGAATTGGCAATTACACTAATTTATTATTATTCTTACCCAAGATTTTTGAGGTTTTATTATCTCATCTTTTTTTTTGGTACCAGAGATTGAACTCAGGGGCACTCGACCCCTGAGCCACATCCCCAGCCCTATTTTGTGTTTTACATAGAGACAGGGTCTCACTGAGTTGCTTAGCACCTCGCTGTTGCTGAGGCTGGCTTTGAACTCATGATCCTCCTGTCTCAGCCTCCCTAAGTGCTGGGATTACAGGCTTGCGCCACCGCGCCGGGCATTATTATCTCATCTTTTTAAAAATATCTTAGGTGCAAGTTAAGGGTTCCTCAAGACCACCTCCAGGTTCAGAGATTTACTAGGTGGACTTAAGGACTTACCATGCAAATCAGGTTTGTTATGGGGAAGGGTACAGTGCAGAATCAGTGAGGGGAAGAGGAACGTGGGGCAGAGTCAGGGGAAACCACATGAACCTCCCCCAATCTCCTCCTGGTAAAGCACAAGAATACCCTCGCTTCCTCCAGCAACAGGTGTGACACACGTGAGGTATCACCTGCCAGGAAGCTCGTCAGAGACTGAGCACCAGGGCCTCTGGGGGCTGGTCACAGAGGCCCTGTCTGCTCTGTTCATGCTGAAGCTCCAGACTCCCAGAGGAGAGCAGGTGTTCAGCATGCACAGCGTTGTCAGAGTAGGCACAGTGGGCCGTGCTCGTCCCCAGGGAGCAGTGGGAAGGCTCTGGCTGCCAGGTTCCCAGACACCAGCCACAGGCCGCCTGGCAAGCAGATCTTTCCAAGGAGAACAGTCAGCTTGCCATGTTAACTCTTTTCTGCACACTCTCCTACGTACATGCTCTGTTTGAAAACAACATGATTTTTCCTCATTAGAGAAACAGTGCATGTGCCTTGTTAGGAAAATTACAAAATACAGACTAGCAAAAGGAAGAAATTTAAAATTAAGTTTTGATGTCACCATCCCAAGATAAATATGAAAACCATCTTCCAGGCTTCTTTCTATACATGCATATAATTCCAGTAGTATAATAATATTAGTACAGTTGCGGTGCCCTTTTTCTCCCCAAACAATATAGTCTTAAGTTATTCAGATCACTGGATATCATTCCATGTGATTTTTTGAAATATTGTTTTTGGTTGTTGATGGATCTTTCTTTATTTATATGCAGTGCTGAGAATCAATCCCAGTGCCTCATACGTGCTAGGCAAGTGCTCCACCACTGAGCCACAACCCCAGTCCTCCATGTGATTTTTAATGGGTACTTACTATTCCAAAGTATGGCTGTACAGTGATTTATTTTACCAATATGCTTTTGAATATTTAGTTGTAATCTGTTTAATATCCCTGAGGTTAATTTTTTAATTTCCTAGAAGTGTAATTGTAACACTTTTACATGTACTTTTTTATGTTGTTGAATAGACTAGCCTTTCATTTTGAAAATCTTATCTACTCAAGAAACATTTCTCTTGCTAGGCTTTGAGTTGCAGAGGTATTGAGGGTAGATGGGGTTAGGAGAGGTGGGGTAGATGGGTGTACCCTGCTGTGGAAGAGGAGTTCCTGTGAGGCCTGTTTAAGGAAATGTCTCCAGAAGCAGAAAGTTTAAAACGCAAATGATGAGAAGAACGATATTTTCTGATGTTGCTTAGTGGTCACTCAATAAAAGTACAGAGATTAACTGTGAATTTACTGCATTCAACATTTAACCTCATGGCTTCACTAACTTTAAAATCAGCAGGTTGAAGTAGACTGATCGTGGACTCCCTTCCAACTATAATTTTCTCCATAGGTTGTCACAAATCTATAAGTGTTTTCTAACAACTGCAGCTAAAATGCACAAACGCTCTGTCCCTGTGCTTATTTATACCAGAGATTTATTATAAAAATTAGTCTAAAAATAAAATTCTCTTTAGTCCATTTTGCTCTGTAATTATTTTGGGTACCTCCAAGGTTATATAAAATGAAATTCCTTAAGAGATTTATAGTCTGTAAGAGAGAGTAAGACAGATTTACTGACTATCCCAATAGAAGATATATGCTTTGAGAAAGTTTATTTTGAAAAAGAAGAATAATAATTTTTATACAAAATAGTAGTAAAGGAAGAAAAAGACCTTTTCCTTCTCCCCATCCTAGGTTCATTGACTGAGGCCTCTGAATAAAAAGTTAAAAAGAGAAAGGCATACAGATTTATCTCATACAAAGTTTAAGTGACATAGAATGTCAAGAAAATGAAGACCCCAAAAGTGGTTGAACCTGAGTGTTTTTATGCTGGGTTTGATGAAGAGAAAGCATTGTGGAGAAATAGGTAGGATAAAAGAAGTCTGAGCCAAGAGCAAGGAACTGGAGGAAACTGTGAGCCCATCGGCTCCATCCTGTGTGTCCCTGCCCTGACTAGAGTCAAGGGGAGGGAGGGTACCTCTCCGGAGAGGGTCTCTGACCTGTTTCAAGGGAAGGCCAGAAACCCTTTCTAGCTTTTATGATCAGCTTCAGGGGAAGATCAGAGAGTCCTTCCTCCAACTTAAAACATTCAGCGTCGGGGCTGGGGTTGTGGCTCAGTGGCAGAGTGCTTGCCTCACACGTGTAAGGCACTGGGTTCAATCCTCAGCACCACATAAAAATAAATAAAGGTATTATGTCCATCTACAACTGAAATAATATTTAAAAAAAAAAAAAACATTCAGAGCCAGGTGCGGTGGTGCATGTCTGTAATCCTAGCACTTTGGGAGGCTGAGACAGGAGGATCATGAGTTCAAAGCCAGCTTCAGCAAGGGCGAGGTGCTAAGCAACTCAGTGAGACCCTGTCTCTACGTAAAACACAAAATAGGGCTGGGGATGTGGCTCAGGGGTCGAGTGCCCCTGAGTTCAATCCCCGGTACAAAAAAAAACATCCAGTGTGCCTACGTTCCTGGTTTGGGACAACATGTCCTGAGTCCCAATGAGCACAAAATGAAGGGTTCAGATATGATTTTTGAGTTTCATTCATATTTGATCCTAAAATGCAACTTTTAGAGTAATTAGGAACTTTTGCACCCACTTTTCAGTTATTCTTAATACAATTCACATTAGAAGTATCTGAAAAAACTATCTGAAAACTGAAATATGCAAAGAAGTTCTTATCTGGGAGTTTTTTCACTAATTTGTTAGGTCTTTAGTTTTTGAAAAAGGATAGAGTGTATACTGTTGTTCTAAGAGCTGGATAAAATTCCATTCATGGGGTAGTATAGTGATTAAGTGCATAGTTTAGTCTCTGAATTAGAATTGAGTTCAGATCCCCACTCTGACTCGGCCACTTGTGGGACCCAGGGCAGATGGCTTAACCTCTCTGAACCTAAATGTGTACTTTTGTAAAGTGTGAATTACAAGACCAGCCTCTTATGTGAGGAATCAAATTCATATTAGGATAATGGCTACCATACAATTAAAGTACAAATAAATGTTGACTTTTCCAAAAGGCAGATATACCTTTTATCTTCCTTAATTCACTATTACTCAGGGTTCTCTTAGAAACTGACAGCACAGTATTTAAAGATGCACTATTTTAAAGTAAATTGAAAAGAGTGTGTTTGATTTTTTGCACACATGCAGTCAAGCAGCCTGTGAATGGCCCTGATTGGACAGGCATCTGTGGTAACTCTTTGGTTCTGTGCTGGGGGTGAGAGTGAAGCAGTAATGAGGACTTACCTTGAAGGGCTGTGGCATTTTATTTTGGTGCTTATGGAAATGTTATTACCCAGATACATACATTAAGGTTGGCTGTGACTGATTTAATGCCAAAAGCTGAACTGTCCACTGGGTGTGCACAGCTGGTCTGTTGCCAGCCGCCAGCTTTGGATGTGCAGGAGTGAACACAGTGCCTCCACCTGACTCTAAAATGCGGCCACCCAAGAAACACAAAATAACACCCCTATGTCAACAGGCTTGGAGCTTTCATTGCTACTCACTAGGGTCCACTTGCAATTTTCATTGTATTTTAACTTCAGCTTTTCCTTTTCTTATATAGTACTTTGGACAGCAACTTCTTTAGTAGCTTCATGTTACATATGAAATCTTGTATGATATTCGCAGGCGTTAAATTAAAATTGTTCTGTAAATATACCTAGTTCGCATCAGTCAGACAAGACACATTGTCTGTGTTCACCCATTTACAGACATTGATTATCCCTACTCTGATCTCAGACCTTTAACAGGTAGCTAACCTGATCAAAACCATCTTAAATCATCTGCATTTCAAAGAGAGAGGATCAAGTCATTGCCTAAAGAATAAAACCAATGTGGTTTCCCTGTGGTACCAAGCCAAGTCCTGCTTATAGGCTGTCTTGTGTTCTTCTGCTCTTTCACTCTGCAGACGTATTTTGGGATGGATGTCTCTGCAGTTGAGGATCCAGTCCAGCGGCGAGCCCTGGAGACCATGGTAAAGACCTATGGGCAGACGCCTCGCCAGCTGTTCCACACAGCCCACACCAGCAGACCCGGAGCCAGACTCAGCACTGAAGGAGAGCTTCCAGCTGCGGTGGGGCTGCTAGTGCAGTTTGCTTTCAGGGAGACCCGGGAGCAGGTCAAAGAAATCACCTGTCCGGTATGTCACTTATTTCAGTAGAATTCAGCAAAACCTGACTGGACTCCTGTGATTCTAGGCCCTCACATGGGATCTGGAGGCACAGAAATGACTAGCATGGTCCTGACTCTGAGCCCTGCAAGACAGGCTTAGGCCGCTAAAGCAGTATCCTGTGAGTGGTAAATGCTATGCCAGCGATGGGAAAAGAGTGCCTCAGAGCTCAGAGGGAAAGAATTGGTAATGTCAGACAGGGGCCACCCTCAGGAAGACAGAGAAGGGTTACTACAAGGGAGAACCTCCCAGGGTGTGACATATAGGAAGAGGGGAGGCCCCCTCAGGACTGGCACACAATGAGCACATGAGGATGCCCGCAGAGGCACATAGTCTGGGCCTGGTTGTTGTCTTACGCCACAAGCTTAAGGGCTGGTATGTGGCTCAGTGGTAGAACCCCTGCCTAGCATCCCTCGGTCTTGAGTTCAATCCCTAACATCACAGCAACAAAAAAGAACACTTGCCAGAGGTGTGACTGTTGGGGTTTACACTTGCGAGAACTTTACAGATTTCTTGGGCCTCCCCAAATTGTAATGATAAAAAGTATAGCCTCTGACAATAGGAAGTAGATATAATTTTTCTTTGGAATAGAAAAGTAAAGCAAGCAAGCCTTAAAAGTAAAATGGATTTTAATCTGAATTAAATTCTTCATGTAACAGCAGTCTAAGAGAGTAGAACATGAATTGTGGAGTGCTGCAGAGTTTGTAGGAGGCCAGTGAAAGTGAGCGTCAGGGAAGGACCTTAGAGAGGACACCCAGCAGTGGCTCCAGCTGCAGGAGGCTGGGCCCATTTTCAGAGAAGATTTCCACAAACCTTGTTTTGACAAAGTCTTATATAATAATGTGGCTCAGATATGTTCAATAGAACACCAGAAATAAATTCTTTATGCTCACATATGTCAAATTTGCATGTTAAATACAAACAAAATGTTCAATTAGTAAAATTCAACTATAAAACATTAATGTGTGATAGACACTGTTGCTTTGCTAAAACCAGATCACAATGTTGTTTTTTATATTAGAAAGCTATATTTTTGTGTTTTTGAAGCCTTACAAATCATTTTGGCAGCTATCATTACTAGAGTTGGTATTTTTAACAATAATCCATTACTTTTTCTTGTCAAAATAATTTAACAGTATGTGTCTTAAAATTATAAATGCCGCCTAATTTACTACTTTACTTATTGTAATGAGCCATCTTAAGTTGGCCTATGTATGGGTATTTGGCAGTGTGTCTGCTGGTGTGGGACATGGTACCAGTTTGCCTTGTTGCCACCTCAAGACCTTAGCACTGTCTGCCCCCCTCTGAAGGACCCGTCCCAGGTGAATTCTGGCTTGGCCCTCACTGCTTTTGGGTGTCTGCCCAGCGTCTCCTGAGTGTCTCTCCAGCCCAGTGTCTGACGTGGCACTCTCCTGCCTCCCTGCTTGCTGTCGCTTCCCAGCACACCTGTCTGTATGCGTTCACCCCTGTCCCCCACATGCCACTTGACCAACACTCCAGGGGGAAGGACCTTGTCTTGCTCATCACAGCGTCCCCAGCTCCTTGGGTGGAGCCTGACAGGCAGTGGACACTACGATTCCTTAAAATACTGACTTCTCAGTTTCAAGCTCTTTAGAGTTTGACTTGCCCACACTTCTGGCTGACATGTAATGGCATTCATGCCACTGCTTCTCTGTACCTGAAGCACTGTGAAAGCTTCCCCATGGGCTCTCCTTGACCTTCCGTTGGCACCTGCGCAGAGTTTAGACCCAAACTGCAAGCTCTGAAACCAGGGCAGTACTTGGACTTAGGAGGATCAGTCGGATGACCTGTCGTTTCTGTGAATTCCCGCTCATTGTGGTAGTTAAAAACGATCAGCTGTATGAGAAGCATTTCAGTGAAGTGTTCTTCCTTCCTGCTAACTGTAATATAAAGCAGTTGCCATGTGTCTTTTTATGTGATTGAAAAACAAAAGTTTAAACTGCAATTCACATGAAAGGATTCTTGGGGCAGGGACTTATGAGTGATAAATCATAACTAGAACTTAGCACCACTTTTTCTCAATTTCAGCATTCATAGGCTGAAGACTTACAAAGAGAGCTTGGTTGGGTGTGGTGGCACATGTCTGTAATCCCAGTGACTTGGGAGATTGAGACAGGAGGATTGAAGTTCAAGGGCAACCTCAGCAACTTAGCAACACTATGTCTCAAAATAAAAAATAAGAAGGACAGGAGATGTAGCTTAGTGGTAGAGCACTCGCCTGCTCTGCATGAGGCTGTGGGTTCTGTCCCCAACACCAAAAAAGAAAAAAGAAACGTTCTCAGAATACCCGATGCTGACCTCTCAGTCCCCATGTGAGCATTCCTGAAGCTCCTCAGCTTTCCCCGAAATACTCAGTTTCCAGACTGCTGGACGCCACTTACAACTGTCCATTAAGCTGGGTGTGGTAGCATGTGCCTGTTGTCCCAGTTACTCTGGAAGCTGAGAAGGGAAGGCATTGGAGACCAGCCTGGGCAACACAGTGAGACCCCATCTCAAAACAAACACTCTCTGCCCCTTAATGGTCTAACAGAAGTAGCAGAGCTCTTAACTGGTAAGAGAGGGAGAGGCTGTAGGTCAGTTATGCCTTTTCTTTTTCATTCATTTGGACAATGACATAGTAAATTGCACTGAAAGTCATTATAGGTGTTTTTCTGTGTGTGGAAATTACTGAAATTGGCTTAGCATGTTATTTTTATTAGATTTACATAGCACTTCCTTTGAAAAGTCGAAAGCAAAATAACTAAACTTGTAAATGTTTAGAACAGATAACAGCTATTGAAAAATAAAAGATTAATAGAGTGTAAAATATGAAAAGAGCCTGGGAAGAGCAGCGTGCAGGGAGGCTGGCACTGCTGCTTCCCTCCTGGTTGTTCCTCTGGATGCTGGTTTTCACAGGAGTAGAGGAAGCATCCTGCCACTGCTGACGGGCAGGCACCGGTGCCCCCGACACCGTCCCCACCTTTCTGTACCCATGTCCTGCCTTTCTTTGAGCCCACTTCTGTTCTGGGATAGCTCTTGGCTCTCCAGAACTCGCCGCACTTCCTGGAGGACTGGGTGTGCTAGTCCTCTCCACACGCCGCACTGACGCGCCCTTCCCAGTCACCAGCGTCCGATGAGCGGCTGCTGCTGCCAGGCACACGGATGAGTCAGTGGTGGCCCCTGTCTTCCAGGAACTCAGGGTCCAGTGAGCTTGTCTGTGCCACGTGTGGTCTTGATTTCTAACTGTCACACGTACATGTGGCTTATCGTCCAAATTACAGTCCCCTACAGGCATCCACTTGAGCTTAGGTATTTCAGCTAGCCTGAAAGAAATGTGCCTTAGTAAACTTTTTCTTTCTCCTCTGCTCAAATTTCAAGGAATTTTGAATTTTTTTTACTTTTTTATAAATTTATATTCAAATTAGGTTTACATGACAGCAGAATGCATTTTGATTCACTGTACACAAATGGAGCATAGCTTTTTATTTCTCTAGTTATACATGATGCAGAGTCGCACCATATGTGCAGTCATACATGTACCTAGGGCTATGATGTCCAACTCATTCCACCATCTTTCCTGTCCCCATGTCCCATCCCTTCCCTTCCTCCCCTTTGACCAAAGTTCCTCCATTCTTCCCATGCCCCCTCCCACATTATGGATCAGCATCCACTTATAAGAGAGAACATTTGGCCTTTGGTTTTTTGGGATTGGCCTACTTTGCTTAGCATGATGTTCTCCAGCTCCATCAGTTTGCCTGCAAATGCCATAATTTTATTCTCTTTTAATGCTGAGTAATATTCCATTGGGTATATATACCACAATTTCTTTATCCATTCATCTATTGAAGGGCATCTAGGTTGGTTCCACAATTCTACTGTGAATTGAGCTGCTATACACATTGAAGTGGTTGTGTCACTGTAGTATGGAATTTTGAATTATTAGCCAGAAATTTTCATGCAGTCTAGGCCAGAGCCACAGAACAAAAATCAAATAAGGAAGGCATTCCTACATGCTAAGCATAGGGAAGTAAAAATACATAAAATATTTTTTGCCCTCAAAGAACTTATGATCAGATTGTTTTCTCTTACTTGTTTAGAATTTAAATTAGAAGTAATTCTGTATTTGCCACCTTTTAAAAAAATCATACTTTTCCCTTCTCTTGATTGTAGAGCCCTTTGTCTTGGATTAAAGGCTTAAAGTGGGGAGAGTATGTGGGCTCCCCAAGTGCTCCTGTACCTGTGGTCTGCTTCAGCCAGCCCCACGGAGAACGGTTTGGTTCTCTCCAGGCTCTGCCCACCAGAGCAATCTGCGGTTTGTCCCGAAATTTCTGTCTTCTGATGACTTACAGCAAAGAACAAGGTAAAATAAAACAATGAAAATCATTCTGGGGACATCTTTCATTAGAATGTTTCCAGCTCACCTGTGCTGCTGTTTTGTTTGACTTCTAAAGTTTTCTCAGTCCTTGGTGAAAAACTGCTCACATATGCAATTACTTAATGCAACATATATGAAAAACATGAGAATCAAGTGCAGTCCAATTTAAAATGGAAGGAGAGCCGGAAAGAGACAAGGATAGGTGATCATGCTCACAGGATGAAAGCGTGGCCGAGTTGATAGGAATGTGCCCTTTGAGCCTCTTGAACCCATAGTAGACCGATGTGTCTAAAAGACAAGTCTCGAGCCTCAAAAGATGGAGCCACAAGTTTAAACCAAAAGCAAAGTACAACCAAGGAACAGAGCCATGGAAATGGGTTCTGACACGCGAGCACATGAGAGCGGGCTCTCGGACCCCCAATGCCACCTGATGGCAGGGACAACTGAAGAGCCTGTGCGACAGCACCTGTTGGGTGTCTCATGTCACCTAGACGGGGAAAACAGGGACGCTGTCCACCGAAGCAGTCCCTCAGTCCTTCCGTATTGACTGCTTTATTAGATGCAAAGGAACTTCCCCACTTACGAGGCCCAGGCGTGAACACTGAGATAACCGAGGGCAGTGTGCTCACGACGGGGCGTACGCAGACTTGCCTGAAAGCCAGCCTGTGGCCTGATGCCCTTGGCAGGTAGCACTGTTGGCGTTTGACCTTCCCTCCCATGCACAGTGCTCCTCGGGGAAGTCCCACTCAGCCTTCCCCACACTGGTACGGGGTGCCAGCACCCAGGCCAAGCAGGCCACCTAGAGAAGTTACGTGTGCCGAATGGTCCATGGTTCTTCAGGCTCACTCTTGTTCTGTGGTAGAATGAAGGGCAGTTCTTACAGTTGTTAGGACTAGTAGGATGCTACCATTTCATCTTGGAGTGGTGAGCTAGGACAAGTTCAGTCTGTTGAAGGGTAACGATTCGGATGTCAGTAGTTTATTCTCACTAGTGTATTGCAAGTAATTATGAGGTGTCGCAATCAATTTAATGCCAACAAGGCTTAAAATACTAAAATGTGTAAATGATTTATCTTTAAAGAAATCAGGGGCTGGGATTGTGGCTCAGTGGTAGAGCGCTTGCCTCGCATGCGTGAGGCACTGGGTTCGATCCTCAGCACCACATAAAAATAAATAAAGATATTGTGTTCATCCACACCAGCTCTGCTGATTACTAGCCATGTGGCCTTGGGAAAGTTACTCATCCTGGCTTTCGGCCTATAAAATGGGGAAAACAAAATTTCTTCTGTCCCAGAGCAATTTACTGTGAGGATTCAAAGAAATAATGCACAGAAATAATTAGCACAGGGCCTGACTCATCCTGAGTGCTCAGTCAGTGGCCACCAGATGCTGGGTACCCTGGGTCATGGACTCTCAGTGTTCGCTGCATGAAGTGGCACATTGCAATCCACGTAGACATTCCAGAGGCCATTGACCGAAGGAGACTGCAGCCTGCAGGTGAGGGTCAGGGGGCTTAGGCACAGCTGGACATGCTCAGCACTGACATGAGAAAGCTGTAGGGTTTTGTGTGGTTGTACATATGTAATACACTGTGGCAACTAACTGAGGTGGTTCTAATGATCTTAAGGCTGATATAGGCCAATTTCTTGAAAACTGACTATGCCTCAGAATTGTCTGAAGTGCTTTTCCCATAGCACTGGCTCGGGTCCCACCTGAGGCACCCTGCATCGGCATCAAAAGTCCTGGGTCCAAGCCTAAAGGTGCTGAAAAAAACAGTTTTCTTGCAAACTCCTTTTAAGATCCACTGCTGTGTTAGAAGTTTGTTTTGTTTTGTTTTTCCTGAAAAGAGAAATTTTTTCAATGAGAAACTTGGCTACTTGGGCACCTGCCACAGGCTAGGCATAATGAGAGAACACAAGACTTATGACAGGGGGCTTCTTTCTCAAGGAGCTTATACCTTGTGAGTATATCCCAGTTCCTTTCTTGTGAAACTAATGCCTACATTTGGTTAGTAAACCTACAAAACAAAAAAATCTGTGAATTGTATTTTCAATATATTATTGATTCATTCAAGAAATATTTGTTTTATATGTCTGTATACTAAGTGTCCTGCTAAATACTAGAATGCATGAAGTACTTCTCTCTTCTTGAAATTCCTTAAGCTAGTTTTATACCATAGTAGGACAAGGACATTTCAAGGACAGTCCCATTTACAACATTTATGCTGCATTCACCATTATAGCAACAAACTGTAAATTATAAACAGTACTGAGAAGGGAGGTCAAAATTTTCTAAATATTTATGCCAAGAGAGCTCAATACTATGTTGTTAAAATAGAAAAGAAGAGAAGCAAGCCCCCAGAATGAAAGTCTGCCATGCCTCATCCTGCAGCTGACAGGGTTGATCCTCTCACTGGATGGCGTGTCTTCTCTCCTAGCAGAGTTCTCCTAACATTAAAAGTTTTTATACTGACTTTTCAGCACTGGCTATTTAGAAAGTTATTTAAGTAGTTTGTTGTTATTGTCTTTTAAGGAATGGTGTCTCAGAACATGAATCAAGTGCGCCTTGACTATCATTGTGTTTTATAAAGACTTCTTTAGCCTTTATCCTGCCTTTTGGGGGCCGTCACCCAACCACTGAGACGTGACAGTCTGATGCTTTCCTTTCTCCTCCTCCTTGAGGTGTGAGAAGCATGAACAGCACTGACACTCAGTGGTCAGCCGTCTTGAGCTGGGGATATGCTGATAATGTCTTAAGGCTGAAGAGTAAGCAAAGCGAGCCACCGGTGAACTTCATACAGAGCTCACAGCAGCACCAGGTAAACCATTCTGTGGACACTTAGTAGTGATTATACCGTGCTTTCCAAAGGAGCCAGACCAACAGCAGCTCGTTTAAATGGCCTGCCAGCAGCGTTGAGAAACCAGTGTCTACCCCGTTCTTTGAATTGTGCCCTCTGTTGTTCTGCACCCGCTTGCCTGTTGAGAGAGGGTCATCGTGATGACCTTCTCAGCACCAGCTTTGAACAGAAATGGCACTGCTTTCTTCCCTGCTGACTTGCCTTTGTCACTCGGTCATTTTCTGTAAGCACAGCACCATCATGGTTACCTGACTGCTGCTCAGTGGACGGGGCACTCAGCATGGTGAAGTAGCAGAGTACTGGGCCTCGGGCCTGTGACCTGCTCTGGGTTCCTGGCTCTTGCTTGTCAGCCACTTAGTCTTTGGCATATGACTCAGCCTTTCCAAGCTGGGGCTTCTTTCTTCTGCTTTGAAATTGGGAGAGTAATACTCACACTGATCCCTTAAAGAACAGTCATAAAAACGTTTCCAACATTTGAAGTTTGTCAACTGTGACTGTCGTGTCTGTGCACAGCGCTGCCACAGCTGCCACAGGCCCTGACTGAGTGCACAGCCTCCTTTCTGTGTGTGTGGGAAGTTCTGCCGTTCTCTCATCCGTCGCCTGTGCAGCACCAACCTGTTCCCATACCCTAGAATGTCCTGCATTCCCTGAGCTCTTTGGGGACAGGGTAAACCACTCTGAGGCAGTTTCTGGTGGTGAAAGTAAGGGGAGCGGTGACTTGTTGGCATAGCTGAGTCATCACCCGTTGCCTCCTGGCTTACCAGTAAGCTGACAAAGCAGAGAAGAAAGGGACGTGAAACAGCCTAATAAGAGTTCTTTTTAGTTTTGAAATATATTAGCCTACATTCATCAAAGCATTTTATGCAGATAGAGATATATGTCCAAATACTAGCAAAGCTGGCAGTGAGATGAGTCAGCATTGGATGTGAGTCTACAAAACAAATGGAAACACAGAAACATGCGGTGGATGAAGTCCATGGGTGCCACCGAGTCCTATTTGGGATTGCTGTGGATGGGGCAGACAGGGAGATACAGGCACAGTGGGAGTTGGATGCTTTTACAGTAACATGCTCACTGCTGTCACCAGTCATCTGGACTTCCCAGTGAGAAGGTGAGGACAAACAAATGGAATCTTCAAGTCTTCCTCACCATGAACTGAATGCTAAAGCAATGCTAATGATACGTCACTACAGTTTTTTGATCAAAATCCTTGTATGTTTAAGGTACACAATGTGATGGTTTGATATACATTATGAAATGATTACCACAGTCAGTTTTTGCATATGGTGGGAACACTTTAAGAGGTACTGAACAAATTCCAAGTACATAATAGACTGTTAACCTCAGACCCCAGGCCGCACATCAGCCCTCCAGAACCCCGTCATCCTGTGCAACCACACCTCTGTCCCCTTCAGCCAAGGTCACACCTCTCCCACCCCAGCCTTGGCACCAGACTTTTACTCTCTGCTGCCACAGCTCGACTCTTGGAATCCACAGCACCTTGCAGTATGTCTTTCTGCGTTCTGTGCGTGTGTGGGTATGATATTATATAAAATATACAATATATTTATATGTCATAACATATAGTTAACATACAACATAAGTTATTTGTGTCATGTAAAATTTGGTACACAAACATCCTAAAAGTTGAGAGAATACTCTCCTAAGTCTTTTTAACAAAAAGGGATGGTGCAGATTCTTGTAGTAGAATATTGTATGTGAAGTCCTTCCAGTGAACTGACAGACTGGGTCAGAAGGCCACATTTCGTTTTGCCCGTAGGGAGATGCTGTTTGCCCATTTGTTCTTCTGTCTGAGAAGTTCAGCTGGATGGCCACCAGAGGGAGGCGCGCTCTGGGCCCAGACGCGGTGGTCAGCACGTTCCGAGCCCAGGGCTGCTGCACCTAGTCGGCTCTCCTGATCAGCCCTCGTTGTGAGAGGCGCCCTTCTCTTTCACTTTCCTTCTCTTTGATATCATGACTGGAAGCGAAAAGCTCTGATTTCTTAACTGTTCAATGAAAGCCAAAAGCAGACGCTCAGGAATGGGGTATCAGCCCTCTGGGTGCTTTCTTCAGAGGTGACACTGTACCTTGGACAACGCGGTGAGGAAACTGAAAGGTGGCGGTTCATGTCGCTCACTGTGCCACCTAGGAGGTCACCCGTGATTTCTGATTTTGTTTATATGCTTTTAGCACAGTTAGGAAAGACTGAGGAGCGGTGGTGAAATGACTCCCAGAGCAAAATGTCTTAAGATTTAGGAAAAATATGATCACAGTCCTTTTAGGGCTAGAAAAGGCTTCAGTGGATCAGTATGGTAGTTGCAAGACAGAATTAGTTTTATTATATATGTTCTATTCCGTGTGTGTGTGTGTGTGTGTGTGTGTGTGTGTGTATGGATGCAGTTTGTGTTTAAGGATTGAACCCAGGGGTGTGCTACCAGAAGGCTGCATCTCCAACCCTTTTTATTTTTATTTTGAAACAGGGTCCCAGTGAGTTGCCCTGGCTGGCCTCGAACTTGTGATCCTTCTGCCTCAGCCTCCTAAGTATCTGAGATTATAGGCTTGCACCACCACACCCAGCTAGTCTATATGTTTTTTTAAAGTAAATCTCTTTAAATAATAAAAGTTATGCTGTATCAGTACTTACAAATAGTTAAAACTAGTGAAGAAAGAAACTCAAAAAATAAAGTTGGATCCAGTGGACCTTGATGGTTTATCATAAGTAAAGAAGAATTACGATCAAAGAAAGTCATTTTCTAATGTAGCACAGACTTGAACATTTTTGAATGTCCAGGACTAGAAGTTTGAAGATATAAGGACAGGTGTTCTGAGGAGTCATGGGCATAGGCAGGGTTGGCCTTGAAATCAGAGGCCCTTCCTCCTGTGACTCCGGAGGAGACTCAGAATTGCACAGAGGTGGGGAGGACAGAAGAGGAATAGGCAACAGCTGATGACCTCTGCCTCCATGGTGAAGCGGGAGGGACTGTGGCCTGAAGCAAAGATGCCATGGGAGCAGAGGCTGTGGACAGGCCCCTGGTGTCAGTTGGGTCCGCAGGAGGCGTGTCAGGCCACGTGGAGAACAGAGCTGAGCTTGAGTGGTACCTTCTCGGCCGGGACTGAAGAATAATCCCAGCTTCTCTGCTTCGTGCTCGAGTTTACTTTGTCTCCTCAGCAACCTTAGGATGGTAGAAGCAATGCACTGTTTCTCCCCCAGAAAAAAGAGAGAGAGAGAGAGAGAGGGAGGGAGAGAGAGAGAGAGAGAGAGGGAGGGAGGGAGGGAGAGAGGGAGAGAGAGAGAAAGGTGTAAATGTAAAAGAGCAGGCAGACCTGGGAGACGCACACAAGCTGTCAGTCACAGGGAAGCGTGGACCTAACCTGTCCTGGACCATTTAGTTAGGCTTCTGGGGAACAAATGAGCACCTGTGCTTTATGACATCTTCTGAGCTGGAAGCAACTTTTAAATGTTTGGTTTAAAGTTACAGAAAGCGCTATTAACATCTGGCACCAGTCCAGTCTTCTCAAGTAAAACATTTACCTGAAATTTTGTGATGGTGTAATTTTTTAAATAGTTGTCAGAAATGTGGACGCACTTCTCACGATTCTAAGATGTGTGATTCTTTGGTTTGTCCTTTTTAAAGGTGACTAGCTGTGCCTGGGTGCCTGAGGGCTGCCAGCTCTTTACGGGAAGCAGGTGCGGAGTGATCACGGCCTACACGAACAGACTCACCAGCAGCACGGTAGGCGCCGGGCCCATGAGGGCAGGAGAGCCTCTGTGAAGTGGCGTTCGCTTTGTGAAGGACGGGTCTTCCCCACACTCGCTCTTAACATGTGGGAGGTCACATATCTGACTCTTTAGATTTAGGCTTATTAGGATTGTGAAAAAATTTGGAAATAATTGCAAAGGCTCTTGCTCTTTGGTTTCAAAGACAGACAGCGTGTTGAGTTATGATCTGTTTTGTGCCTGGGGTTTGTCAGGACATGGGAGTGCTTGCCTGCTTTCTCAGCATCCAGAGACATTGAATACTTAGGAGGGTGATCGCATTTGAAAGCTTAGAAAGCCTAGTGTTAAGCATTCCCATTCTCTCAGGGTAAACTAAATGACAGCAAAATCTAGGTAGCCCATCTTAATTTCTATTACTTAATGAAAGAAACATGTTTTAAGCCATTCACTGAACTTCCAGGATATGGGAGTTAAATCATGAAATTGCCTATAAAGAAGAGAAGACACATTATACAATGCACCTTTTAATTTACTGCCTCCTTCCTTCAATCAACTGTCTGCAGTGCAGTTAAGGATAAATGGAAAATCAGAGTGATAAACATCTAATCCAGAACCTTCTTTGGGCTATTTTTTTTTTTTTTTTTTTTTGTGGTACCAGGGATTGAACTCAGGGGCACTCAACCACTGAGCCACATTCCCAACCCTATTTTGTGTTTTATGTAGAGACAGGGTCTCACTGAGTTGCTTGGCGCTTTGCCGTTGCTGAGGCTGGCTTTGAACTCACAATTCTCCTGTCTCAGCCCCCAAAGTGCTGGGATTACAAGCGTGAGCCACCACACCTGGCTCTTTGGGCTATTTTTTAAATTACAATTTTCTCAGTTATATTATAAAATATATTTTGCTGGGTGAGACCTTTAACCTAGTATAGAGTGACTTCCGGGTTTTTCTTACTTTATTTGTGCTTGTTCCATCTTAATCCTTACTGTGACCTCTGGGGTGTAGATGTGATTATAATATTGCTTCCATCTCTTAACCTAGGGCTATTAAAATGTTTTCAGCAGGAGGAATAGGACCCAGTTGGCATTTTAGGGAGACCTGAGCAGAGTCTGAAGGAGAAACCCTTCCAGAGTGAGAGACTGGAGACCAGGACACAGTGGTGCAGGCGACCCATGAGGAAAGACAGGCAGGGAGGGGCAGAGAGCAGAGCTTGTGCTCCAAGACAGGGGAGGAGCCATCCAGAGACTGGGAGCCTGACTTGGCCTGGATCTTGAAGGGTGGGGAGAACACTTCTGCAGAGGAACCAGTTCCCACAGCGGCACGGCGCCAAGGCCTGGAAATTTGGGGGATGGCAAATAGTTTTCTGCATGGAGCATAACACGTAAGGAAGGAAAGCCAAAATCAGGGCAGCAGTGGGCTGAGCCGGGGTTAGGTTCCCACGTGACATGGACAGATGCTAAGGAACCTAAGCAGAGGAGGGCCACAACTAGTGGAATGTCTGCTTTGTCTCGCTTTTACTCCCAAAGGCCTGAAATGGATGTTATCCTGTGCATGTCAAATATCCACAGCAGCCAGCACCTTTGACCTCTGAGCTCACCCTCCTGTCTGCTGTGCACTCAAATCATTGTAAACCTGGATGCCTTTTTAAAAACTGGATTCGTCCTTTGCTCTTTATCTCCACTTGATTTTCTCAACATTTTGAACAGCCTTGCTTTTAGTTTTCCTTATTTCTGCATTTTTAATCATGTACCAACAAGGTGTGTAGTACAGGTTTAAAAAGAAAAGGTTAAGATGTCAGTATAGGAGTAATGTGCACACATCAGTTATAATTCAAATACAACAAGACATGCTTCTTTTGGTTCTGAAGCCATGGTACTTATGAAGGCTTGTATTGCCTACCTTTCCCCACTTGTGCATTTGCCTGAAAGCAGATTTTTCAGCGAATGAGTAAGGATTTTCTTTTACTCCTAAGTATCAGGTAATCAAGTCATGGGATTAATAGTTACTATTTAAACAATATCCAGAAATGCAATTCACTGGACGTGGTGGCACACGCCTGTAATCCCAGCAACTCAGGAGACTGAGACAGGAGGATCCCAAGTTCAAGGCCACTCTCAGCAATTTAGTGAGGCCCTGAGCAACTCGGTGAGACCCTATCTCTAAATAAAACATTAAAAAGGGCTGGAGATGTGGCTCAGTGGTTAAGTGTCCGTGGATTCAATCTCCAGTACCCAAAAAAAAGAAAGAAAAGAAATAAAGAAAATTTAAGATAGAGTGACTTCTGACAAAGGAGAGGAAGGTAGAACATAAGACAGAACACAGACTATCTGCATAATATATGTGCATGAGCTTATGATATATAAGCTGGTATTATAGAATGTTAAGTTGGTTTAACTGGATAGTCGGTATATAGGTCTTTATTACGCTTATTCTTCTTAGGTTTCTATATTCTTTGAAGGAGAAATACTGAAACATTGGTGATAATAAACAGCCCGATGAGGAAAACGAGAGTTGAAGCCTGAGTGGACATGTGGCCTGTGCAGGCCAGGCTTGCCCCCAGCATCAGCTTGCTCTTTGGCCTAGGAGGCCAGTCCTCCCTGCTGACGCGGAGGATGGCATGAGTGCCCAGCCATGGGGGCACCGTGAAGTCGGTGCCGCACCTTTGAACCTGCACCATCAGGGATCCATTCACACGCTAGTGAAATCCTGAGATTTTCCCTAAAGAAAAAGTTCAGAGGCAGAATAAAGCTTTTAAACATGAAGAATTTTATGGTACTATCTATAATTTGAAAAACTGGAAACCATTTTAAGTGTATTCATGAAGGACACTCGAGCAAACTGAGTTATACTAACCATATAGAATATTATAACACTTTAAAATTATTATGAAGACAATATCAAAACCAGAAAATGCTTATAGAAAAGTGTGTAAAATATAAAATAGATAATTATTCATATAGCAATATTACAACTATGAAAATACATGTTCCTTTGAAAAAAGACTGGACAAAAATTGACAAAAATGAAAAGCACACAAGTTGATGAAATCCACAATTTAAAAATTTTGGGGGCTGGGATTGTGGCTCAGTGGTAGAGTGCTTGCCTCGCATGCGTGAGGCACTGAGTTCGATCCTCAGCACCACATAAAAATAAATAAATAAAGATATTAAAAAAATTTTTTTAAAATTTTTTTTGAATTCTTTATGACTTTTACCTTTTTAAAAAACTTTGAACTAAATAGAATTGAAAAATAGATGACATGAGAAGAAAGCTTGAGTCACTTGGGTTTCTTCTTTTTGAGATACTACACTAGGATATTTTCTGTGATTTTTATACTTACTTTCTGAATTTCAGCCATCAGAAATAGAAATGGAGACTCAGGTACACCTGTACGGGCACACGGAAGAGGTGACCAGCTTGTTTGTTTGCAAACCATACAGCATCATGATAAGCGTGAGCAGAGATGGAACCTGCATCCTGTGGGACTTGAACAGGTATGGGCATGTCGGACTCACGCGTGGCCAGAGTGTCCAGCTCACGTGGCTTTCCCCACACTGTGCTGGGGATCAAACCCAGGGCCACATACATGCTGGGCAGCACTTTCCTACTGAGCTATAGCCCCAGGCCCAAAGACAGCTGTTTTTACTATTGCAGTTCTTACTATATGAATAAGATAATATCATTACATTATAATTTTAAGCATGAAACACATACCTAAAGATAAGATTACCTTTACAATCATATTAAAATCAAAAGATCAGATAAGAAAACATGTATGTCTCAATAGGTACATATACTGAGGAAAAGAATTATACAGATGAGAGAATAATTCTATTTAGTGATCATAGACAAATACACATCTTTTGTTTCTCAGGCTGTGCTATGTACAAAGTCTGGCAGGACACAAAAGCCCTGTCACGGCCGTCTCCGCCAGTGAAACCTCAGGTGACATTGCTACTGTGTGTGATTCAGGTAAGCTTGTCCCAAACCACAGCACAGGGCCACCTCTCTAACAGGGCATTCCACCAGCTGGTTACTTTCCAGGATGAGCTTCTGTCAGGTCCCTCCCTGCCTGACCTGAGCATCGTGGTTATAGCATGTATGTGTGTTAAAGTACAATCAGGTCTAAGACCAAGCTCCTTGATACAGGCATCAACTTGTGTAGAAATTAATATTATCATAATTCAGCTATTGCCCTGATATATGAAAAATTGCATTTGAGCACACATAACCAAATTATTATTACATAATTATCCAAATTATCTTGGATAATTATAATTCTTATAATTATCCAGATTATCTTGGTTTTTGTTTTTCTTTCCTTTTTAACTATTAACTTTATTACCTTCCTCCTATTAGAAAACAAATTTTCAGTAAATTGAATTTGAAGACATAATTGGCTTTTATTAGTACTTCATTAACTGGCAGCACCCCCCTATGAAATGGAAAGACACTGCAGTGACCTGAGCAGGAGCCTGGCTGTGCTAACAGAGAGGACTCCTTACTGTGCCAGCTCCAGTGACCTACCCCCTTATGATTGGTTGCTGCAAATCTCTTTTTGGAAAACTGGCCTACTTCCAAGTTCCAGTTGATTATGTGGCACCTAGCCGCAGTAACTGTTGTGGCTTGTTCCAGTCTATTGAGGCCCAGTGGCCTCCCAGACATTTACTCCTACTCGGTGAAGAGCATCAGTGGGTGACCAGCCTTGAGGGGTGTCTTCCAGTTCCTGAGAGGACAGCAGTATGGACTAATAAGTGGAGATCTGCCTTAACATGTACATGGCAAGGTCCATCTCCAGATCAAAAGTCAGGATTTTTCCATGTGTCTATGTTTTTAAAACAATGCATCTAGCAACAAAGAACAACTGGAAAATCTATGATTTCCTGCTTGGGTTTCTGCTTTTAAGGGATTTTTAAATGATTTGCTTCTTTCTGTCCACGCCTATAGTGAGTGGTCGTCTGTCCTTTGTTTACATTTTTATATTGTTTGATTTTTTTATGACACCAAATATGTGGGGCTTTCCAAACACCAGCCACTTCTTCAGCTCTCGAACAGTGACAGGGCGAACAGCAACGCAGTCCATTCTCACCACTGCCATGACCGCCCAGGGTTAGTGACTCCCTGGAGCAGCTCACAGAGCTCAGGACAGCCCTGCACAGGCTGAGCGTCCCTGTCCAAATGCCTGGGGCCTGGTGTTTCAGATATCACATGTTTTATTATGGACTATTCACATATGTGTGCCGAGATTTCTTGGTGTGGGACTCAGTCATAAACATTAAGTTCACTTATGTTTTTACCTGCCTTATGCACACAGTGGTGTGAAACTGAGTCACCTCCTTCATGCAGCAGTGAAGGCATTTGTCTGTGACCCACCGTGTGAGAGCAGGCGTGGACCCTCCTACTCGTGGTGTCATGTCAGCCCCCCAAAGCTGTCAGGCGTCAGAGCATTTCTGATTGGTGGTGTGCGGCCTGCACGTGCTACTGTAGTTTATCATGGAGGGTAGAAATGAGCAGCCAGATGAAGAGTCTTGTGGGTTGGGGTCCAGAGGGTCCTGAGCATAGGAGCGCTGTCCTGTGGAGCTGGGGCGCACCACTGCCTGGCACGGGGTATGTTCTCCAGCCCAAAAGCACTCCTGGCCTTGTCACGTAGGGGTTTTTTTTTTTTTTTACTTTATTTGTTTTCCCCAAAAGTTGCATTTTAATACATGTTATCGAACATAACAGAAAAAAACAAATTTTCAGAAGCTGTACACACTATTCACTGAAAATATTTGTTGAGGCAAATAGAAAAAAAATTGTTACAATCATAATTTTTCTAACTTTGCACAAAATTATAAGCAGATTACATTCTTCATATTAAACATCTTTATATGCACTTTCAATGAACAGTATATATATATTTATATATATTTTTTATCAACCATCTTTACTATACTCATTCTCCTTTCCTGCCCTCCCTTTCCCCCATGTCGTGTCCAGTGTTTCTCTAATTCTCTTATGTTTCCCATTCCCACCTTCCTTATTCATCAGCATCCACTAATCAGAGAGACCATTCGGCATTTGGTTTTTTGGGATTGGCTTACTTCACTTAGCATAATGCTTTCCAATTCCATCCATTTGCCTGCAAATGCCATAATTTTATTCTCTTTTATTGCTGAATAATATTCCATTGTGTATATGTACCACAGTTTCTTTATCCATTCATCTATTGTAGGGCATCTGGGTGGCTTCCACAATTTTGCAATTGTGAATTGTGCTGCTATAAACATTGAA
>CM053410.1:2808781-2869885 GCA_028644305.1 Xerus rutilus | reverse complement strand
TATGATATTATATCAGCTAGTCAGGTGGGAACTAGAAACAAAATTACTTTTGCCACAGCTACCAACTCACAGTAGGATATCTGAGAGTCCCTGGATAGCAAACAGGGTACAGACTGATAGGCAGAAATTTTTTCCAATTTGAACAAAAAAGGCTTCTCAACTTCTTTACACCCTCTTGAAATACATATAAAAGAAGTCATAAAGAGCACTCATGCCAGGTGTGGTGGCGCACGCCTATAATCCCAGTGGCTCAGGCAGCTGAGGCAGGAGGATCATGAGTTTAAAGATAGCCTCAGCAACTTAGCAGGGCCCTAAGCAGCCTTGTGAGACCCTGTCTCAAAATAAAAAATAATGGGTTGGGATTGTAGCTCAGTGGTAGACACTTGCCTTGCTTGCGGGAGGCACTGGGTTCGATCCTCAGCACCACATAAAAATAAATAAATAAAGATATTTGTGTCCATCTACAACTAAAAAAATTTTTATAATAAAAAAATTTAAAAATAAAAGGGCTAGGGATGTGGCTCCATGGTAAATTGCCCTGGGCAAATTCCCAGTACAAAAAAAAAAGCTTTCTGAAAGAGACATGTTTAGTGACACAGACAAGACTAGTCCAAGAAGGGAAAAAAGTTACCAGCTTCAACCTACCAAAAATCTCAATCCTTTGGTGGATACCATCCAAATAACTTTCAAACCACAATTAAAAATAAGGAAATGCAAACGCACCTGTATGTGCTTACACGTGTAGTATGTGTGTGCGTGTGCGTGTGCGTGTGCGCATAAAATCTTCTCAAAAGTTACTTTGGCAGTTTCATTCCTCCTGATCGTAATTCCTCAGTTCTTATTACGGGATGTAGTTTTCATAGTGATAAAATGTGGAATTAAATAAATTAGGAAACTCAGAATAGATTATTTATGTTTTTTTATTAAATCATTCTCTCACTGGACTGAGTATGTGCCTTTGGACAAGGATGGCCCGGTCCTCTGTCAGAGTCACCACAAAGCCCAGGGTGCTGGTTCTCTATGTCCTTTCACCTTCCATGACGGTGGATAGGGAGAGCAACATGTTCCTCAGGAAGGCTCAGGTTTCTGACTTTGAGGTGATGTGTTAAGTTACACATAAAGCTAGGTGCCATGGTGCATACCTGTAATCCCAGCTACGGGGGGGCTAAGGCAAGAGAACTGAGACCACCCTGGACAACTTGGCAAGACCATCTCAGAATTAAAAAATAGAAGGGCTGAGGATGTGTGTAGCTCAGTGGTAGAGTACTTGCCTGGCACGCACTAGGACCTGGGTTCCATCCCCAGCGCAGCCAGAATTTTAAGAAAACCTTCTGACCTGAATAATACTCACCTGTTTACTTCATCTTTAAAAACAACAAGAACAAGAACAAAACAAAGCTTTTGACCCTCCATCTTAGGAGCTCCTAAGGAAAGGGTGAATGCAGCCTGCCCATGAGACAGGTGGCTACCTACAGTTCTAACACAGAGTCCCTGTGTCTCGCTGAGGGACAGAGAGCATCTCCTAAGCAGTATTGTGCAGTGGGATGTCTTAGTGACCCTGGGGCTGTGGGGGCAAAGCAGATTTAACATAGAATTGCGTTTCAGCCCTTCTCAAGTGCACAGGGGCATTGGCCGCATCAGCAGTGTGCACAGCCACCACCACTGTTGCAGGACCGTCTCCATCAACCCACACCGGAAGCGTGCCCGTGAGCAGTGGCTGCATTCTTTCCCACCCGCCCCTGGTAACCTCTGCTCTACTGTCTATCTCGAAGTTACCTGTTCTAGATACTTTTCAGATATAAAATCTGAAAGTAGAATCACATAGTGTTGTCCTTTTGTTCTTATTTCACTTAGCAGAATGCTTTTGGATTCATCCATGTTGAGTCACCTGTCAGAACTTCCTTCCTTTTTTATGTGAATAACATTCCACACAGTAGTGGACACACAAACACGCACATGCACATGCACACATTTACCCACTAGTTTTTGAGGGCATTTGAGTTGTCTCCACCTGTGACCGTTGTGAAATATGCTGCAACACACTGGGCGTTTTGATCTGTGGTATGTGAAGGTCTTTGACACATTTGTAAATCAATAAGCATTTCACTATTTGTTTCTTTATATTAATATTAAATATGAAGTATTTCAATTGCCTTAATAAAGGAGAGAAGTACATCCTCTACTTCTGTGTAAGTCCTAATAAAAAGGTGAGATGAAGGGTACACGACAGTGCCCTCTGAATGTCGCGCCCTGCACCTTTCTTCATCAGCATGAGAACGTTTCCCCAGGGAAGCTGCTCACAGCCCGAGGCCCAACACCACTCATTTCCACAGCGTGGCAGCAATGATGGCCTCTCCCAGTTCTGGAAAAACTAGAAAATAGCTGGTTACTCTAGTCTTTAAGTAAGAACTTATTCAGTAAGGCATGGATAAATAAGATTCCGTGTAAGACATTCTAAACAGTAAGTTTTATTTTTGTCCGAGTTTTAGCTCTGGTAATTTCTACTGCAACTTTTTTCCCATTGTGAAAGTCACATAGGTCACTTCTGATAGACGGTGTCACAGAATGTCTTCATCTCTCTGGGGAGACTGCCTGCCGTTCCCAGGAGGGCAGGTGTTCGGCTGGGGCGGTTTGTGCTGCAGTGCCGCAGTCGCGCAGCAACCCGCGGTCTGCTCACCAGGCAGCTCTGTGCCGTGGACTGCCCACTCGCCTGTCCACTAGCCCTGCTGTCTGGGTAGCATGCAGCCCCGTGTCATGCCGCCTCGGGTGCCAAGGAGCGTAGCCCTCAAGGCCGCCCTGGGTACTCAGTGGGCCTGGGCCCTGACTCCCACCTTCTGGTGACTGGGACGATTTGGTGTTGTAGCTGGCGGAGGCAGTGACCTCAGGCTCTGGACAGTGAATGGGGACCTCATTGGACACGTGCACTGCAGGGAGATCATTTGCTCTGTGGCCTTCTCCAACCAGCCTGAGGGGATATCCATCAATGTCATTGCTGGGGGACTAGAAAACGGAATCGTGAGGTAAGAGGAGTTTGGATTTTTTGTTTGTTTTAATTCGTGGGACACAGCAGCTTTAGAAATTAGTTCTTAATATCTAGGCATGTTATAATGTAATATTAGATTTAGAATCACATTTAGGTATAGATTCTTTGGTTATTCCCATTTCTAAATAATAAAGGCAACTTTAGTGCAATTTTGATATGTTTAAAATTTTTTTAGTTGTTGATTAGCTTTTATTTTTATTTATTTATATGTGGGGCTGCTAAGGATCGAACCCAGTGCCTCACACATGACAGGCAAGTACTCTACCACTGGGCCACAACCCCAGCTCCCAATTTTGATATGCTGTGTTAACTGTTCAAAGATCAACAGCATGAAGCCGGGCGCGGTGGCTCAGGCCTATAATCCCAGCATTTAGGGAGGCTGAGACAGGAGGATCGCGAGTTCAAAGCCAGCCTCAGCAACGACAAGGTGCTAAGCAACTCAGTGAGACCCTGTCTCTACATAAAACACAGAATAGGGCTGGGGATGTGGCTCAGTGGTCGAGTGCCCCTGAGTTCAATCCCCGGTACCAAAAAAAAAGAAAAAAAGAACAACAGCATGAAAGTACACAAAGTTAAAAGTTTTTTATTCCCACACCCACCCACTGAAAACTTCCTGGGAGTCATGCTGTTAGTTGACAGTTTCATTTCCTTCCAGGTAACTTTTAACAAATAAACAAATGTGCAGGTATTTTGGAGGGTGCTTTAGTTGGCTTTACTGGATGACGACTTTTCCCTCTAGGCTATGGAGCACATGGGACCTCAAGCCTGTGAGAGAAATCACATTTCCCAAATCAAATAAGCCTATTGTGAGGTAAGGTCCCCCCCTTCCTTCTTTGTGATTTGTGATTATGTTTTTGTTAGATCTTAGAGTAGTCAACATAAAGAAAGGAGCTTCTTAAAGGGACGACAGGGTTTGTCAGGAACCCGAAGCAAGAACCACACTCCCCGCCCTGGGAGCTTAAGGCCTCAGGGTCCACTGGAAAGTCAGGCTTGGCGGCCTCAGATGGAGAGAAACTGTCCTTTCTTACTTCCTTATTTGCAAAGACCACAGTGTAATGGCTTGCTGCAGGGGCACACTTGACAAGATTGATAAACAACCAGGTACCTTCGCTGCGTAAACAAATGTGGCTTGCAAAACTCATTTGGAAGTGAAGCCATTCAAATTCTACTTTATTAAATTTATTTTCACTGTACTAAATTTAAAGTTTAATGAACCTAAATTACTTATTAATGTTTGATATTTTTGTACTTTTATCTTTCAGGGAAATAAAATATCTTTTAAAAATAATCATGTAATCTTTAAGGGAAAACTACACTGCTGTTACGTTTTTAGAGTTTCCCACACTGTTTAGGTGTTTAGGTGGTGGAGCATGAACAGGCAGGAAAGAGAAGGGAGGCAAAGCAGGACCAACTGGCGCTGCTCCTGGCCCCACTTAAAGGGAGCCTCTCACACTTGTGCACAGAGTGACTGCTAGATCTGGGTGCAGACCCCTGGGTTGTGGGCACGACTCCCTGCTCAGTGAAGAGATCCTACCTGCTGTGTCATGGCCAGTAGGCCTCGACAAATTTAAGACATATAACGTACCAGTGGGGTTTGCTTTTACAGCCTTACGTTTTCTTGTGATGGCCACCACTTGTACACAGCTAACAGCGATGGGACGGTGATCGCCTGGTGTCGGAAAGACCAGCAGCGCATGAAGCAGCCCATGTTCTATTCCTTCCTCAGCAGCTACGCCGCTGGGTGAACGCAGGAGCCATGCATTCTCCAGAGCACCCTCACTCCCAGGGGTGTCGGCTTCACCAGGGTAGGAATGAGGCTGAGCCCATATAAACGGATGACTAGATAGGCCTTTCCAATAACCACAGCATCTGTTGGTCTGCACAGAATTCCAAAGCCTCCCAGACCCTGAGAGGCCAGTCCCGTCCCCATCGAGGGATGCTGTGGGAGCTGCGTGATGCGCACCAGCCAACCAGCCGAGGGCTCGCGCGGTACATTAAGTCATGTCTTCAAAGTGTTTTCCCACCAAGGTATTCTAAAGAAAAGATTAGGGTCTCCCTTCAAAGGGGCCAGTAGATTGGCTAGCCAATTTTTTATATAAGACACTCTAAAAATTATATTTGAAAAGTTTTCTGCCTTGAGATACCCCCTCCCCACATACACCCCAAAAAAATGGAGAGAGAAAAAGATAAGATTTTTCAGGACTCAATAATTGCTTTCTTTGAAGAAGCAGATAATTCAGTAGGTGCCTCTGCACCAAGCATTTTATGGACTATCTGAATACTAAAAGTAAACTCCTATTGAATCTCAACTTCAGACAGTTTTTGCTGGTTGCCACCTTAGGTCAAAGGAGAAACAGAATTTTTTGAAAGCTACAAATAAGAATTACGATCATCTTCAATTTCAGACATACTCTGTTTTCTTCATGAAATTTTTACTTAAAATCCATAACACTAGATATTGAACATCTTTAGTTGGATCACTGAGGATCAAACACAATGGCAAATGCTTAACATCTGCCATTAGCAATGCCATTCCCAGAGCTTTGAGTACCTGCCCTGCGTGTCGGGGAGCCTCTGCCAGGCAGGTGTGCCAGGCAGTTCTCCAGCAGGGGTGAAGCAGCTCACCCAGTCTGCAGCATGGACCATCTTCCCCAAAACAGAACCACAGAAGGAAAGGAGACAGTTACTGTCCTTTAAACAGAAGCAGAGTGATTCTTTAGGAAGCCATTTTCACTGTGTGTTCCGAATAACCTCTGCCACCTGAAAATTCTAGGAAGAGGAGAAAACCATTCCACAGCAGACTTACACACCACGCAGATGCAGCCCTAAACATTTTGGAGTAGTTCCTCTCTGCCATGCAGTGACAGCTATATTTTACTTGCGGTGCTGCTTTAGTGGCTTCAAAAACTGCAAAATAGGCTCAAAATATGTTACCATGGGATAAAAATGTGTATTCCTGCCTGAGAAAAACTTGCACATTTGTTTCAGAAATTTAGTTCATATGATGTTTACAGAACTGCTTTTGTAACCTCCAGACTTTCTAAAACATTCTGCTTAAAAAAACATAAAACACAATTCCAGAGTCTCTGCTTGGAGCCAGGCGCAGGGGCAGGGAGGCCTGAGGCCCTGCGCATTTGCAACCTCGAGCCTGGCGGCTGGTTGAGGTCGTGGTTTGCATGGGCCAGGTGTCCATTCTGAGGTCCATGTGAGTGCGGAGATGAGACTATCGCTATTCACATTGAAGTGATTTGCTTTGTTTTAAAAAGATTGCTTACTGAGCATTTTTTTACTGAGAACTTTAAATTACTCTCCTATTAGGATAGGGTTGCTACTTGGTCTTTTTTTTTTTTTTTTTTAGTGCTGGATTTCATCATTTATCTAAAGAGGAAATATGCAAAATAACTGGTCTTGTTAAGAGTGCAATATTCTATTTTTATGTAAAAATAAAAATTAATTGGGGGGGTTATTTATTCAGCATGAAACCTGGTATGTATATGTTGGAAACACTTCATAATGTGCATGTTGTAGCAAACATTCCTGGAAATTATCACAAGCTCTGTTATCTTTGTATACACTGCCACTTCAATTTGGGAATAAATTTCATAAAAATAGATCTCAATACCTATTCTTTATAGGACTTATGACCAAATCTCAAATCAATGGCTTTTTTGGAGGGCTGGGTACCAGGGATTGAACTTGGGGGCACTCGACCACTGAGCCACATCCCCAACCCTACTTTGTATTTTATTTAGAGACAAGGTCTCAGTGAGTTGCTTAGCATTTCACCTTTGCTGTGGCTGGCTTTGAATTCGTAATCCTCCTGCCTCAGCCTCCCAAGGCGCTGGGGTTACAGGTGTGTGCCACCGTGCCCATTTCAAATCAATGGCTTTTTATGTTCTCGCTGCAGTTCCCCTATAAATTTCTATCAGTAGAAGAAGATAAAGCGGTCTGGGGTTGTGGCTTCATGGTGAAGTGCTTGCCTAGCACGTGTGAGGGACTGAGTTCAATCCTCAGCACCATATAAATAAATAAATAAATAAAATTAAAGGTATTGTGTCCATCTATACTAAAATTTAAAAAAGCCCAGCAAATGATTTTTAAAAAAAGAAGATAAAGCAACTTTTGGGCTGTGGTTGTATGTCAGTGGTAGAACACTTGCCTACCATGTGCAAGGCCCGAGGTTCAATCCCCAATCTCACACATGCACACACAAACACACACACACACACACACACACAGAGAGAGAGCGCACACACGCTAGGAAAGAGGAAACTTTCTTAATTGTGGGTTTTTTTTTTTTTTTTTGTACTGGAGATTGAACTCAGGGGCACTCGACCCCTGAGCCACATCCCTAGCCCTATTTTGTGTTTTATGTAGAGACAGGGTCTCACTGAGTTGCTTAGCGCCTCGCCGTTGCTGAGGCTGGCTTTGAACTCGCGATTCTCCTGTCTCAGCCTCCCTAAGTGCTGGGATTACAGGCTTGAGCCACCGCGCCCGGCTTTAATTGTGGTTTTTTACTAAATGTTATCTTTCAACTTTTCCTACCCTTAAATGAAGTTTATACATCAGTCCCAAGATGGGCTGTTCATGTTAACGGGAAGCACATTGTCTTGCCCCCATGATAGATCTACCCTGAGCCACTGCCACACGTCAGGCACTGTTCCAAGTGCAGAGGATTCAGCGTTGAGTTGCACCAAATCCAGGTGTTCCTGCCATGTTGGAAGTTACAGGCTGGTGGAGAAGCCACCAGGGGAGACATAAGTAGCACACAGTGTGTGCACAGTTACAAACCATGGTAGGTGCTGGAGGTATAGAGTCAAGGGTACTCAGAATGCAACAGGAAGAACTCAGCTCAGATGGAGGTGATCTAGAACTCCTCTTGAAAGACTGAAAGTCTTTTTTTTTTTTTAATTTTTTTGTTTTAGTTGTAGATGGACACAATGTCTTTATTTTATTGCTTTGTATGTGGTGCTGAGGATCGAACCCAGGGCCTCACGCATGGGAGGAAAGCGCTCTGTCGCTGAGCTACAATCCCAGCCCCAAGACTGAAAGTCTTGTCGCCATCTAATAGAGAAATAGAAGTCTAGGTGAAGATTGAGAAGACAGGTCCAGGATAGTACATGTGTGAAGACTCCGGTACCACCAGCAGGTCCCAGCTAGGAAAGAGAGGTGCATCCACCTGGACTCCAGCGCTTGTGGGTGGGGAAGGGCTCTGGCAACGGCAGGCCAGGACCAGGGCCACTGCTTCTGCCTTGCATCTGTGGTGTGTTCCAGCTTCTCACGCTAGGTCCTAGGTGTCCAGTCCCCAAGAGAACTCTGCACAGTGCAAGCCTGGCGACCCACAGCTCACAATGACTGCAAGTCTCAGTTTGCATGTCAGAGTGAGGAAGGGAGGAGCAGGATTCCTCAGCCCCTTGGAGCTCATTCCTGGCCATCTGCCCCCTGCTACTTCAGACAAGGTGTTAATGTCCCTGGACAGTAAACAACAGCCAGAGGCCACTGTTTGGGAAGGTGAGTAAGGAGCAAAGAAACACAATCAATGTCTAACATTTATCTTATGATGTTGAGAAGAGGTTGGAGATTGAAACTATGCGAGTTCCTGCACTGTCCTTTTCAGTGTTCTTTCGCTGCTGACCACCCTTCAACTAACTGTCCCCAGTTTGTCCCATATTGGAGATATAATATCCCAGTGGTTCCCACACTCTCCCACTTCTTGAACAGCTAGCCGCATTCTCTTTTCCATGAATGCCTATAACCAGGGCAACACTCCACCTGTTCTGAAGCCAAAGCACTTCAAATCGCACAGCGTCAAACTGTTCACCAGAAATACCAGCTGAAAAGCAGCAGCAGTCAGAGGGTAAGTGGGGGAGGGAACAAAAGAACTGCCATTTAAAAGAAGGACTCAAGATTGGTGTCAAAGGGAAGTAAAACAGGTCTTGGGCCCAATGCAAGTGTCGCATTGTGACATGCTTACCAGCTTTCTCCCCAGTTATGGGGAGAAAAAACTCAACAATTCCAAAAGCACCTACCTGTGCTAGTACAGAATATATACACTTAAATGTGCCTTGTACATTGAACTGGGGAAGAGTATTATGTGCCACATGACGTGAACAGAAAAGTATGTTCTTCCACCTTGGGGACACTGGGTTGCAACTCAGCTGTTTGAGAGAAGTTAAAGTGTGTCCTTTAAAGTGTGAGTGTGTCCTTTGCGGCTGCCATGCCTAGATCATTTGACAGTGGCCTGCCGGCAGCATCCCTGCTCCAGTGCTGAGCACGTTTCTTCCCTCATGAGTGAAGTCAGTGCGACAGGAGTTCTAAAGATTATTTTGTGGCAAAGTCTGGCTCATTCCCCAAAATGAATTAAGCTGGTCTTACCAAAACTTCTCAAGACTCAACAATAAGCCATTCTTTCATTCTCAGATTTTAACTTTGTTTAAATAGCTTTTTAAATATTTGGAGTCCTGTTCCAAGAATTTTTAAGTGTTTTCTGAGATATTAATAAAAATCAAACTATAATTTTCATAGTCATTGAATGACCTAAGTACAAATGATCAGTTAGCTAATGACATTGTGCAGCTTCCACACAGCATTTTCTGCACAGTAGTATTTGGGGTTTATTTATTTATTTATTTTTGGCACCAGGGATTGAAATTGGGGGCACTCGACCACTGAGCCACACCCCCAGCCCTATTTTGTGTTTTGTGTAGAGACAGGCTCTCAGCCTTCCTAAGTGCTGGGATTTCAGGCGTGCACCACCGCACCCGGCTACAGTAGTATTTTGGACAATCAAGTAAAATCTCACGCGTGCTCCTACCTAGGTAAGAACTGGACACCTATGCTAGCTTCCAGAAGGGCCTGGAGAACCGCAGGGGACGGACGACAGGCGCCCCGGGCCTCCCCAGGCGGCGCAGGCCGTCCTCCGTCTTCCGGGCCACCCCGCAGCGCTGGCCCAGCCGGAGCTCTGGGGGCCACCTCCCCCGCCACGTGCTCGCTGGTCCCGCAGTTTAGCAGCCTCTCGGTCACTACGCCAGTCCTCCGGATCCATGGCGTGGGGCCAGGTTCCTCCTGGGAACAGACGAGTTTTGAAAACCGTTCGTCCAAGAGTGTGTTGACAAGCTAGTGTTTCAGCCATCGTGGGACCGCATGTGATTCCACAAGACACTTTCTCAGTGTTTTGGCACCTTACAGAATAGCTGGGACAGGGGGGCTTGGGCCCCCAGCCTGAGGGGCGAAGGCGGTGTCCCGGGGCCTGTCCCAGGCGGACCTCGCCTATCGCCAGACAGCCCGGCTTCCTGGCGGAGGGCTGGCCGCCGTGCGGTGAGCCTGCTGGACTTGCCCACTGGCCCTCCGCCGCGGTGGACCACTGTCCCTCTATGGCCATGGCACGGCGATTCCACCGTGGACTAAAGCAGGAGTAAGAGCCAGAGTCGGCGCACGTGTCCCGGCAGAGGTCAGGCGAGCTCCCTCGGGCTGCTGAAGCAGTCCTACCTGGCCTGTCGAAGGCCAGGGCCTCCGCGGGCACCAACCGCGCCAGAAAGGACCCTTTCAGTGTGGTGACCTCGTCCTCTCTGTGCAGCAAGTCACTCCCTGAGTTAAAGGCCTGGTGCCCAGAGCCCACTAGGCACCCCCGCAGCAGATGCTCAGCCCTTTGGGAAGGTGGAGGCTGGTAGGAGGTCCTTAGGCCACTGGGGCTGCGGTCTTGAAGGGACCGGAGACCCTGGCCTCTTCCTCCTCCTCTTGCCTCCTGGCCATTAGACAGACAGTTCCCTCTGCCATGGGCTCCCTGCCTTTGCCATTGGGCACCCCACCACAGACCCGGGCAACGAGTCTGCCCAACCTTGGACTGGCACCTCCACAACTGTAAGCCAAGGTCACCTTTCTCGGATTCACAGTGGCAGATGACAGGGAGGCTGCCTTTCCAGTGGCTCCAGGGCTCAGGACCCCCGCAGTGGGAGTGCCGCTTCCCAGAAGGGTGGCGGGAAGGGATTTCGCTGGAATTCAACGTGGGGCAGTCAGAGGGTCCTGGACTCAGCTGTTCCCTGCGTTGAACACAGAACAAGAAAGAGCACATTGCGGCAGTGGTGGCCTGGCCCACCAGAGGGGACGGACAGACAGAAGCTCCACAGGCAGATCTGTCAGATGAGCAGCCTGAACCCAGCTGATCAGAGGCTGTGGCGGGCGCTGGTGTTGGAGGAGTGCCCTGTTTCTCACTTGGCCACGGAGGGCTGAGGTGGAGCCATCCTGAGCAGGCGATGCTGCACAGCTGCTGTGGGGACCCAGGCCATCGTAGGGGCCATTGCCACACTGCTGTTACCGAGCTGGGGCCTTCTGAAAAACTGAGGCAACACAAAGACCCTCCTTCAAACCCTGATTCTTGTGACCAAATCAGAAAGATTTCAGACATGTTCCTCAAAGTAACAGGCATGAGTTTACTGAAGGGACAGGAAAAGGGAAAGGGGCACTCAAGGCAGAGAGTGGGTCCTTTCAGAGAGGACAGGGGCAATGTGCCCCTCCTACCCTTGAGTTTTATTGAGGATCCCAGAAAAGTTTCCAGAGTCCAGGAAAGACCTAGTTTCCAGGTCTACCTCTTGACTTTTTTTTTTTAATATTTTTTTTAGTTGTAGATGGACACACAATATCTTTATTTATTTTTATGTGGTGCTGGGGATCGAACCCAGCACCTCATGCATGTGAGGCAAGCGCTCTGCCACTGAGCCACAATCCCAGACCCCCACCTCTTGACTTTTGACTGACAGAAAGATGACATCAGACTTTCAAGTCCCCACTGCCATGGCCACTCTAGGTCACCTTGGCCCATGCTGACTGGTTCTAATGGGAACCTGTTCTGCGGTGTCTTAACCATTCATTCTTACAGGTTTTATAGTTAGGAGGAATTATCCTTATCTTCCTGGTCTATGAAAAGGGTCACAAAAGTCTCTCCTTTCAAAGTGGTTTGGGTTCCTCTTATCAGCGTTTTTTCCTGATGCATTTCCTTGCAGATAACGGGTAGTTTACTGAGGAATGTGACATGTCCTGTCCACTTAGGCCAGGCAGGCCTGCAGGCAAATACTCTTTGGCAAACAAAGCATGTGGGGCTCAGCACAGTGGGCCCATTTCATAGAGTGATCCTCTTAACCTGGTGTTCCCACCATCCTTGTCTGTCTGTCCCCTACCTCTGAGCCAGCATGCACCTTCCCTGTGGCCTGGGCTGTACCCTAGCAGAACAAGAGTGAAACCGGCAGAGACTGTGCCCAGCAGAATTCAAGTCAGAAATATGAAGGGGATCCCAACTCATTTCTCCTTCCAGTCTGGCAGCTCATGTGACCAGCGCAGGTGGGTCAGGAATCTGAAGCAGCAGGTGTAGACACACTCTGGGACTCGGCCTGGGAAGGCTGTGTTGGTAGGCAGCAGAGGGGTTCGAGGATTGGCTCCCCTGCCCCATCTCCCACCCTCAGGAGAATCCCTGGGAGGATGCTGAGATCCAGACTCCAGCAGAGATCAGCAACTGCCAGGCCGAGGGGTGTGCTGGTCTCCTCTCCCCAGAGCAGACACCACCCAGCAAAGCCCCAGAGGCGGGCTTAGACCTAAGCCCCACCCACGGAACTCCCCTCACAGAACTCTGGGGCAGGCCCATGCTGGAGTGCACCGACACGGTCTGTGCAGACAAAACTCCAAAGGACGGTACCTCCCTCTCCATCCTGCCCACGCTGGGGAGAAGGGAAGCCAAGACCCATCTCACCCAGCTTCAGTCCTAGGCCACTCCAGCGGGCAGCTCCACGAGCAACACAAAACAGGAAGGGGTTAACAACCCCGGACACACACACACACACACACACACACCCCTCTCTCAGCTCAAGAAGAAATGGAGACAGTTGGGCCTAGACAGTGACACCCACTCTCATCGACTGTTTTGACCACCTCAGGAACACAATTCTTTCATTTCTCATAAAGAAACTTTTATTCTGTGTGTGCGTGTGTGTTCTTGCTGTGCTGATTGATTTGTGGACATGTATACATGCGCACATTTCTTTTTTTCTCATTATTAGCATTTTTATGATAGCTCTTTTCCTTGTCTTATTAGGCTGAGGGTTTGGGGTTTTGTTAAATTTTGGTTTGGGTTTTGTTTCTCGTTCTCTCCTTCCTTCTTCAGCTAACAACCAAATTCTCCTGCTCGCTCACCCTTTACTTTGCTTTTCCTACTTTTTCTCCTCCCTCTTTATGACCATCGCTTGCTTCATCTCTTCTGCGTTCTCTGGGATCACATTTTGGACATAAACTCTCTTCTACCTCCTGCCACATTTTCTTTTCTCTTAATGAATTGTATTTTTACCATTTTTAGGACTATTTGGTTTATATAACTGCTGCCCCCGCCTTTCAAGCTGTTGCAATTATTAATGCTATGGATGGCATAGTTGACACCTGCTGTTTACTTCAATGCCAGACCTTGTTCACAGTTATTTACCGTTTTAGCTGCTGGCGATGGCTAACCCACCGTTCCTGTTTGGGGGTGAGCAGTGCTGTGGATGCCACAGTAGGCACCAGTATCTATTTCAAGCTGTACACAGTCTGCCTTTGTTGTTGCCATGGTTTGTTTCTCCCTTTTCTGTGAGGGGCTGGGAACCCCCAGGAACACCACAACCTCAGAGCGTAGAGACTGCTGCTGACCAAACCAGCCAAATGACAGCCCCCAGCTCCACCCACACGTTAACCACACTGAACTCCAGCCGTACTTATAATGCAAAGAACACAGACAAAAACTAACAACCAGGCCCCAAATAGGAATGGCTCAGGGTGGGCCTCAGGTCCCACTCACCGACACCCACTCCTGCAGCAAAAGCAGAGAGAATTAACACACAGGCTCTGAATACCACCCCCACAGGGGGCTCAGTGTAGGCCACTCTAGACACTTTGGCAAGAGAGGACACTGTTCTAAAAAGGCCCACACCTGAGAGTAGAAGAGAAATTCCTCCTCCAACATGCACAAAACCCAACACAGAAATACAAGAAATATGAGAAAGCAAATTGACACAACACCCCCCAAGGTTCATAATTCACCAGCAACAGACTCCAAGGACATGGAAGTGGGTGAAATAGTAAAGAATTCAAAAGAATGGTCTGTTTGGAAATGTGGGGAAGCTTCTCCCTGCTCTATAGATACAATGGACACCCAGAAGGATGTTCAACTCCCAGAGCAGCAGCTAATGATATAGACCTTGGAGAATGTCACACAGAAAATGAAATAAAATCCAGATGCAGAGAATGTGAGTGCAGAATAATGTAGAAGAAAAGGCCCCAAAGAGTGATGAGTTTTTATGCTCAAGAAAACATGGGAATTCAGAGGAATGGCTTCATTTGTACATGGATTTCACCCATTAATGTTTCTCATTGGTGTACAGTTTTTTTTTTTTTTTTTTTTTTTTTTGGTACCAGAGATTGAACTCAGGGGCACTCGACCACTGAGCCACATCCCCAGCCCCATTTTTTTGTGTTTTATGTAGAGACAGGGTCTCACTGAGTTTCTTAGCACCTCGCCATTGCTGAGGCTGGCTTTGAACTCGCAATTCTCCTGTCTCAGCCTCCCTAAGTGCTGGGATTACAGGCTTGAGCCACCGCGCCCGGCTTCATTGGTGTACAGTTTTTGATTTAACACACTTATTAATATAACCATATAATAGGATTTGATTTTATTTCATTTTCCAAGCCAGATTGCATTTATGTATGTATTAATACTTTGCAAAAAATATTGTTTAATTGTAACACTTTTAATTTAATTTTATTGTATTATGGAATCTGAAACAAAATAAAGGTTAAAACTGCTTCCCCATACCACACTTTTAATCAAAGCCTTGTTAAAAATGCAGGTTTCTAGAGCCCTGTAAAGGTGTGATTATATACATAAATAGTAATAATAAGCCATGATTCTGTGTCACACAAAAAAAAATTCAAAAGAATAATTATAAAAATAATCAAATGAGCTGGATGTAGTGGCACATGCCTATAATATCAGTGACTTGGGAGACTGAGGCAGGAGGATCGCAAGTTCAAAACCAGCCTTAGCCACTTAGTGAGGCCCTAAGCGACTTAGCAAGACACTGTCTCAAAATAAAAACATAAAAAGGACTGGGGATGTGGCTCAGTGGTTAAGTGTCCCTGGGTTCAATTCCTGGTACAAAATTTAAAAAAATAATTGATCAACAAATTTCAAGAGAAGACAGAAAAACATCAGAATGAATTAAGAATGAAGACAGAAAAACATCAGAATGTTAAAATGGGCATACTACAAAATGCACAGATTCAGTGTAATCCCCACCAAAATACCAATGACATTCTTTACAGGACTAGAAAAAAACAGCCCTAAAATTCATTGGGAAGTATAAAAGACCCAGAATAGCCAAAGCAATTCAAAGCCAAAAAAGCAATGTTGGAGATATCACAATACCTGTCTTCAAATTATACTACAGAGCTATAGTAACAAAAAGTGGTACTGGCGTAAAAACAGACATATAAGGGGAAGGGAAGAGGATGGGGATGGGCAGGACAGTAGCATGAATCAGACATAACTTCCTTAGGTTCACATATGAATACACGACCAGTGTAACTCCACACCATCCACAGAGATGGGCAGTTATGCTCCACGTATGTGTGACAGGTCAAAATAAAAAGAACAAATAAAAAAAATTTTAAAAACAGACACATAGATCTATGGTACCAAATAGAAAACACAGAGACAAACTCACACAGATATAATCATCCAATTCTGGACAAAGTTACCAAAAACATATATTGAAGAAAAGACAGCATTTTAAACAAATGGTGCTGGGACAACTGGTTATCCATATGAAGAATGAGAAGAGACCTCTATCTCTCACCCTGCACAAAAGTCAATCAAAATGGATCAAAGACCTAGAAATTAGACCAGAAACTATGCAACTCCTGGAGGAAAACAAAGGATCAGCACCCCAGCTTTTAGGCACAGGCAATGACTTTCTCAACAGGGCCCCTAAAGCTCAGGAAATAATGCCAAAAATTAATAAATGGGATGGTCTCAAATTAAAAAGCTTCTGCACAGCAAAGGAAACAATGAAGAAAGTGAAGAGAGAGCCTACAGGATAGGAGAAAATCTCTGCTAGCTACTGTCTAACAGGGGATTAGTATCTAGAATATATAAAGAACTCAGAAAACTTAACATAAAAAACCCCAATTAATAGCCAAACGAACAAAACAGACCTTCTCAAGAGAAGAAATACAAATGACCAACAAAATATGAATGAAAAATGTTCAATATCATCAGCAATTAGGGAAATGCTAATCAAAAATACACTGAGATTTCATCTCACTCCAGTCAGAATGGCAGTCATAAAGAATACAAACAAATAATGATTAATGCTGGAAAGGGTGTGAAGAAAGAGGAACACTTAGTTCTGTTGGTGGGATTGTAAATTAGCACAATGGAAATCACTATGGAGGCTCCCCAAAAGATTAGGCATGGAACCACCATATAACCCAGCTGTACCACTTCTCAGTATTTATCCTAAAGAATTAAAGTCATCAGACTATAGCAATCCATGCATACCTATGTTTATAGCCACACAATTCACAATAGTCTAACTATGGAACCAGCTTAGGTGTCCATCAATGTATGAATGGACAAAGAAAATGTGGCATATATGTACAACAGAATTTTACTCAGCCATAAAGAAGATGAAATTACATCATTTGCAGAAAAATGGATGAACTTGAGAACATTATGTTAAGCAAAATAAGTCAAACTCAGAAAGGCAAGGGTGTACATTTTCTCTCATATGTGGAAGCCAGAGAGGAAAAAGGAAAAAAAGGGGGGGATGGGGGTGGGGAGATCGATAGAGGAGAGGAAAGGGACCAGGACAGTGCGGAGGGAAGGGAAACAACTGGGAATGATGTCAGCCAAATTATACTGTCATATTGTGTGTTGTACAGATGTGTAACAAATCCCACCATAAGATACAACTATAATGCACCAAAAATATGGAAAAATAAATGTATAATGAATGAATTGATACAATGTTTAGCACAGGTTGGCAAAAACAAACAACTTGTCATCCAAAAACAAAGTCCTTAAAAACTAAGGCACAATATTTTATTCAAACGAATAAAAACTGAGACAATTCATTAACAGCAGTAGAAAACAAATAGCAAGACAGTAGATTTAAACTCAACCATATAATAATCACATAAGTAAATGACCTAAACACTCCAATTAAAAGGCTTAGATGAGAGGCTGACTTTAAAATGGAATGTCCAACTGTATGCTGTCTTCAAACAGAAAATATTGTTTTAAGCATAAAGTTTCTGATAGATTTTTTTTGAGCTGCCAATGGACCTTTATTATTTATTTATTTACACACTGTGCTGAAAATTGAACCCAGTGCCTCATACATGGCAGGCAACCGCTCTACCACTGAGCCAGGTCAAGGTTCAGATAGATTTGAAAACCAAAAGGATAGAAACATACATTGCACAAATACTCTATAAGAAGTTGCAGGGCCTTAGTGATACCAAAGATACCTTGGGAACAAGCAGTGTTAGCATGGATGAGGAGACTGTGCCCAGAGTCCTAGAGCCAGGCGTCAGGGTTCCCAGCACTCTTGGGGAATGCCCAGAGGTGGGCAGAATCCCCAGAGGGCCTGTAAGGCAGCCTGCTTGGCCATCCTCGACTCTGATTCCTGCCCTCTGAGTGGGGCCTGAGAGTCTGCATGGCTAACGGGGAGGGGGTGTCCCTGTTGCTCCTGGCTTCCACTGACCATTCAATCTCTTCCTCTTCAAAAGATTCATAATTGTACCTGGAATCGTACGGGTGTGCCACTGAGATAGGACCTGCAGGACAGATTTTGGGTGACAATAATGAGGCCCCCCCAAAATAATAATAAGCCCAATTTTTAATTTGTTGGATTTTCAATACGGTGTCTATAATCTTTCTAAAAAGAAAAAGAAAAAAAGAAAAGCAAGCCTGGCTGCGGGCATTTCCTGTCTTAGTCCCTTTACCGGAGTCTGATTCCGTGCCTTAAACGAGCTTCAGGGAGTGACCGCGAAAAGCGACGTGAGACGCGGGCTGGCCCAGCGCTTTCTGGCCTCCGCATCCGCCCCAGCTCGCCCCCTGAGGAGGTGCCTCTGTCGGGTAGGTAAGAGTCCAGGGACTGGCCCGACGGCGGCTGGCGAGCAGGAAGGCGGCGGCTAGGTCGGGGCCGTTTCGAAGGGCGCGCGTCGGCCTCCCCACCCCTCTGCCTGCGCCGCCCCGGTGTCTGCGTCCGCGGGCTTCCTGTCGCTGCACCGGGGTGGACGGGGGCCGCGAGGCAGTGATTGCTCTTTCGGGACGAGGCCCTGGCCCTCAGCGCTTCTCCACGTCGGTCACACCACAGCCCAGGGCGAGGCCTGCCGAGCGCGGCCGCGGTCCTGCCGGTTACTGGCTGCCCACGGGGCTGCGGCTCCCTGCGCGCCCCCGCCCACTCGCCCCGACCCGACCCGCCCCGGCCCGGCCCGGCCCGGCCCCGACCCGCCCTGGCCTCGCTGGCCCCGACCCAGCCCGGCCCCGCTGGCCCCGCTGGCCCCACTGGCCCCGTTGGCCCCAACCCGCCCCGACCCAGCCCGGCCCCGCTGGCCCCGCTGGCCCCGACCCCGCTGGTCCCGAGGGCCCCGCTGCGCGCGCTCCGGCCGGGGGCTGCGGGCGGGGTCGCGGACCCGGGCGCGCGGAGCCGGCGCGGGAGCCCCGGTGACGCACCAGTGACGTCGGCGGCGGCAGGCGGGATTTCCCGGCCCCTCCCGGGCGCCGGGCGAGACCCCGCCACGGAGTGGGCGCGGCCACCGGCGAGGGCCAGGGTCGCCCGCCCGCACCCGGCCTGGCGCGGACGCGCTGCGCAGACGGAGGAGCCCGCGCCCCCCGCACCCCCGGCCCGCGCCGCGATGCCCCTCGGCCTGGCCCCCCGCGAGCGCCGCGCCGGAGCCCCTGCCCGCGCCTGAGCGGCGCCCTCGGCCTGGCCCCCGCGGTAAGTGGCGTCCGCGGCCGGCGAGCCCCCGGGCCGCCCGGGAGGGCGCGGCGCCACGTCGGGGCGGCCTCAGCCCTGGGCCGGCGAGCGAGGCGAGCCGGGAGCCGCGGGGCAACTCGGGCGGGAAAGTGACAGAACTGCAGAAACGGTGGCGGCGCCGGAGTCGCCCTGAGGCTGCCACCGCGGCACGCGACACAAAGACCTGGGGTCTCGGCGCTCGCCCGGCCCAGCGGGCGCAAGTCTGCGGCGACCCTCCCGCCGAGCCCGGCGGGTCCGCACAGCCCGCTCCGAGCGCCCCGGCTCGCAGAGGTCCGGCCCGGGCGGAGGCTCCGGGACCCCTTTAACCTACGTGGGTCCTGGAGCGTTCGCTGTTCCCCCGACAGGGAGTCCTCGGCGCAGAGGACCCTAGGGGAAGGGAGTGCGGTGGCGAGTGGAAGCCCTCTCGATTCCCCGGCGCGGAACGCCGGCCTCGGGAGCGGCCCGCCGACGCCGCAGAACCCGGCGAGGCTGCTCGGCGCGCTCTATGGCGTCTGTCCCCGAGCCTGGTGCTGAAACGTGCTGCGCTCCTGCCGCGCGCACCCCGCGGCGCTGGGCGAGCTTTGGTTTAATTTTTTAAACGCTTCGAAAATAATGAGGGTAGGAGACAGAGGTGTGATTGGGAAAGAATCCTTGATCTGAACGGATCTGCTGCCTTTCGTGAATTTTAAGCTAAGGTGTTAGGAAACCCCAAAAAGGCAAACTTTGATCAAGTGACAACATGCATCTTGGTCACCGGGCCTGCTGCTCTCTTGGCCAGCTCCCACGGCAGCGGGTTCTCTTCCTTTTCCGTCGCCTCTCGAATCTGTAAAAGGCTGCTCAGCCAGAGCTGAGCGTGGAGGCCTCCTGGGTTGTGCCTGTGTTCCCGTTTTAAAGTGCCAGTCCTGTCGTCTGCTCGCGAGCAGGATGTGATGGTCCCCAGAGTGGCGCGGGGAAATTCAGCGGCAGATGCACACAGCCGCAGCGAGGGCACCTGGTGCAGCAACCCCTTGTCCTTATGTGTGCCTGCTGCAGGAAGAGGGAGACAGGCCCTAATCAGATCTGACCCTGGTCCCTGAGAGAAGGCTGCTGTGCGAACAGCTGGGTGATAACTCCTTTTCAGTCCTAAGAACCTGTTAGCTGTGGGTTCTTTTTGTGAGGTTGGCTTAGCCCTCGGTCATGGTAGGAGATGGCCACGCACTGGACAGGAGGTGTTGATGGAAACCAAGGTTTGTAGGTGAGAGCACTGGGGGAGAGGGGCTCAAATAACTGCTGCGGGCTTCCTGTTTGCCCCTCCACCATCCTCAGCTCCAGTCCTTGTTCTCTTTAAAATGAAATTGCCCAGAGGAAAGCTGTGGAAGGTGTCCAGCTGAGAAACAGCACCGCAGAATGGTCGTTCCCAGCCGCCCTGTGATTGGCCAGCCAACCGCCTTTCATGCATCTGTGCTGATCCTGTGTAGGAACCAGAAAAGAGCTTTCCCATACTCAAGTCACAGGTTTAAAAGTAAAAGGGACAGCCCCTAAAGCCCCCAATCTCAGTGCATCCTTCAAAATGGTGGAACAGCAGGTGGGAATGTGGACCTTGGTCCCTGGGGAAGCACGTGTCCATGGCTGACTCAGGAGGACGGGATACTTGGAAGCACCAACAACTGGCACCTTAGCAAGGGGCCACCAAGTAGCAGAGAGAATCCCAAAGTCTACACCAACGATCTTTGTTTTATTTACTGCTGCATCTATCACTTTTTTCTTAGTTTGAAGAGTGAAGCAAGCCTGATAATGTGTATCAGAAGATAGTCTTTGTCTTCATGGAATTTTGAAACATTGCCTTTCAAATTTTATCTGTTTTTTCCTCTCAGAACAACTTTATGAGCTTCTAATCTTGCTGATTCCCTTTTTTAATTTGGCATTTGTATCCACTGCAGACAAACTCAGGCACGGTGCCTTTTATTATTCCTGTACAGAGGTTCTTTGTTCTGCATTTAACTTTATAAATACTACAGAAACATGCCATCAGCAGTGGCTAGAACAAGATATTTTAACTAAAAGTCAGAGAAACTAAATGAGTATCAGAAAAGGCAGATGAGAAGCTGGAGCACAGGACACTGCCCCTCAAAGGCTTCAGTTAGCTGGTTAAACCCATAAAGAACAAGCCAGGGACCTTAAATAACTGATCAGAGTGAACGCCCAAGTGACATTCCCACTTAGGGAAGGAAACAGAGGCAGGGAATTACTGCAGAGAAAATGGTTGTCACTGAAGAGATGCATGTACTAAGTAAGCCAGGGGAGCATCCGGGTCTCTAGCTGCCAGGAGCTTCAGCTGGGTCAGAGGCCAGCTGGAGTGCCCGTGGGTCTCTGGCAGGTAGGGGAGCTGTGCTGAAGCCAGGGCACTCGGCATGAATGGGCCCTGGGTGCCCAGAAGGGAGAACACACAAGTAGCGGTGGAGAAGCTTTTCATCCTGCACACCTGCAGGCAGATCCAGGTAGGCCCAACCTAGTAGAGCAGGCGGGGCCGGAGCCCAGGTCAGCGGGCAGCGGAGGAGGAAGGGCCTTCATTGCCTGGGGCCAGATGTAACTGACAGGTGATCTCGCTTGATTCTCACATGGTACCTGCAAGATTTCAGTTTTGCAAAACAGCAATGGTGACTGGGTGACTCGTGGTGTCCTCTCTGTCCAAGAGTGTTGGCAGGATATCTGATGGGTGACAGGGATTTTGACCAACACAGGAAAGGAGGATGTAAACTGATGAGCGAAAGTGATTGAGACAGAGGGAGAAGGCGAGGTGAGTGAGTGGGTAGAGGCCTCCGGGGAGGGGACCTGAGCTCCTTTCCACAAGTGAGGATTTGCCCCTCTTTCTCCTTAAATTTCTCAGGTCATTTGAGTGACTTGGTTGGCTCTCTGTAGTGGAGCAGGTATTTATGGGGCCATGCAAGGTCCCCCAGAGATGGAAGAAATGCTCTAAGTGCCTCTGGGCCCAACAGCCGTTCCCTCTGCAGCACATTTGCGCAGCACTGAGCGTCAGCTGTGGCCCATGAGCTGGCACGGGCTGCACTGCCACCTGTCTTGCTTGTCCTGTGGCTCCTCCTGCTGAGGACACTCCTGTCTGATGCGAAGCTGTGGCCTCGTCTTCCACCCCTCCCCATGGTCCTCAGGGGAAATTCGTATTCAGGCCCCTCTGTGGCTACATCAGAAAGTGCTGACGTTGAAAAACAGGTGTTTCCCCAAACCCTGCCACCCAGTCAACCTCGTTACTTCTGGTGTTCAATATGTAATATTGAGAGGTTTCTGCCAAACAGTGCCCAGGTGTGGAAGCCCAAGTAGGAGAATCAGGTTTATAAGACAGGCAGGGAAGAGCACAGGGGGGCACAGGATGGCCTGGCAGCTGAGGCAGTGCCCCCAGCTGGCCCCACACAGCTGAGTAGGACTTGCCTATCTTTCCTGGTAGAAAGCCCTGCAGTGCGCCTGGGCTTTGGGGTCTAGGAGTTCAGGGCAGGGAGCAGGATGGCCCACAGGAGCCGAGGTGTGGAGGCTGTTGAATGACACGGGCAGAGTGTTCTGTGGGAATGGGGAATCCAAAGGAGTTGCTAGAAGTGGGACCAGCCTCGCCCTCCGCTGTGCCTGCTGTGTGGTCAGGGTGGCTCTGGTGCAGCATCCCCAGGATGCTCTGGCCCCAGCTCTGCCAGCCCTCTGTCTGATCAGAAGTGGAGGGCCAGGATGTCATTGGTGTCTGGGGACTCCAGGGTCTCCAGTTTGCACCAAGGGGTAACATGATCTGGTTTTGTGAATGGAGTTGGGCAGGTGGAGAGAAGATATATGTCTTGCCAAGTGAGGATGTGACTTCCGGGGGCTTGCAGGTCTGTTGCTGAGCAGAGGTCTGGCTGCACAGACTGGAGGATGGAGTCAGTGGTACCCAGGTGAAGCTGTGCCGTGCTCAGGATGGCCTAGGGAGTGCTAGACCTGGTGAACCAGGTAGGAGCCCCCCATTTAAAAGGACAGATGTGAAGTTTGGGGCAGACCAAAACCCTTCTATGAAATGCATGCCGTTTGGAAGACAGGTGCTCTCAGGGTGGATGCCCTCAGGAGGGACCCCTGGGCCCTGTCTCCAGCTGCTCATCCCGTCAGCCTTTGCAAAGAAGCTGCCACAGACCCGCCAGCGCCACTTTCCTAGATGACTCATTCTGCCTGTGGTCAAGCAGAGGCTGCTGTGCCTCCTGTTCATGATGCCTTTGTCCCCTGGTGCTGCTGGATCTGGCCTGGTGTGGCTGGCGGCAGCCTCTCACTGTGTCTGCACGGGGAGCTGATTGGTCAGCCCTTGGAGCTTGTGAGCTTTAGCCGAGGAAGAGTCCTCAGTTTCTGTTTCACCCAAACCTCCTTTTCACCTTTCAGCCACCCGCACATTCTGGGGACCCCAAGGAGGATGGCTGGGCCCCGCTTCCAAGTAACCATGGCAACATGCCTGGCCACCTACTGAGCAGGGCCTGGACCTAGGTCTGAGCTCAGCCTCCCTGGGCCTCATCCTGCCTGTGGTCTCCTGGAGGGGCCTCCGAGGGCAGCGAGGGCAGCAGTGCCGGCTCTGGGTCTGGCTGTACTCCCTAAGCCCAAGGGTGCCACAGAGGACAAATACAGGCTCTGAGGGGCAAGGGAGCCACATCCCACCCTCAGAGTTTACCTTTAGTGAGGACTCGCCAGGAAAGAAGATTAACCTAACAAATGAGCGTCTGAAGATCAAGAGGTGCTGAGTGCCTGTGAGAAAAACAAGCAGAGGAAGCCAGGCGCCATGGCACATGCCTGTAATCCCAGCACTTAGAGAGGCTGAGGCAGGAGGATCGCGAGTTCAAAGCCAGCCTCAGCAAGGGCAAGGCGCTAAGCAACTCAGTGAGACCCTGTCTCTACATAAAACACAAAATAGGGCTGGGGATGTGGCTCAGTGGTTGAGTGCCCCTGAGTTCAATCTCCAGTACCAAAAAAAAAAAAAAAAAGACTGAGGCCTAAAGGGCTGAGTGGAGTCAGAGGCCAGCCTCAACGCATCCTGCTGGGGCTCACATGGGATCAAGGTCGAATCAGGGTAAGAGGGTCCCCCACGTCCCCTGCTGGGCGTCTGAGTTTGTTGAAGATCCTGTCGCTGCTGGTCTTTACCCACCAGGTCTGGAGCCACTCCCTTGCAGCACGTGTCTGGAAAGTCCATCTGGGTGCTCAGCCTGGCTGTATGATCTTCAGGCGGTGTTTTAAAGTTCAGCTTCTTGGTCCTCCCTGGGCCTTCTGGCTCACAGCTCCAGGCTAGGGCCAAGGAACCCCTTGGAGTTCCACAGCTGCCAGGATTGGGAAACACTGAGGCAGAAGATCTCTGTGGGCCCTTTTCCTGGCATCTGAGTACCACCGTCCTGCCTGAGCATGCTTGGTGCTCTGTTTCCTGAGCCAGCTTCTCCTGCCCTCACGCAGCTGTGGGCAATGACAGCCAGTGAGCGTAAGCCAGTCACCACCCTGCAGAACCCAATCCTGGTGGCCGTGGAACTCCAAGGGGTTCCTTGGCCCTAGCCTGGAGCTGTGAGCCAGAAGGCCCAGGGACCGTGGGGACACTTTGCTGACTTTGTAGGCCTGATCCTGGTTGGACTTCCCATCCCAGGGGCTCCTCCACTGGCACCAGTTGACTTTAGGCTCAGAGGAGGAGCAGCCCCTGGCATCTCCTCCTCAGGAGGAGCTATGCCACTCAGGCCCTGTGCACGGGCACCGAGGTCAGATCCTGCCGTCTGTGGCTTTGGCTGCTGGGAGGAAGTAGGACTCAGCCCTTCCTGCCATTTGCCACTGCCACCACTACTCAGGGACAACACACTACCAACAACCACGTCACAGGGTCTGCAGTAGGCTGTCAGCACAGGAAGAAAAGCATCGTGAGGTTCCCGTCTTTCCTGGAAAATATCCAGATTATTTTCAGGCTTATTTAATGTGTTTCTTTTTTCTCCACTGCTGGCAAAATATTCTCTTCCCTGCATGACATCCTTGAGCAGCACAGACGAGCCTGCCTGCAAGTTATGAGTAACCAGCCCATACAGGAGCTCTCTGTGACAGGAGCCACAAGCCGTCCTGTGTCAGTGGGTGACAGCCTTCCACATCAGGGCTTCTAACTCTTTGAAGGTGGTAGTTTTTTCTCCCCCCCCCCACCCAGTGGCTTTTTAAAAATTTTTTCTTTCAGTTGTAGATGGACACAATGCCTTTATTTTGTTTATTTATTTATATGCGGTGCTGAGGATCAAATCCAGTGCCTCACACATGCTAGGCAAGCGCTCCACCACTGAGCCCCAGCCCAGCCCCGAAGGGGGTTGTCTTTGAACAGTCATTTGGTTTTGCAAATTCTTCGAGTCCAGAGTGAAAATGACATTACTGGGTTCTTTTCCTCTTTCCTTTCAGGATTAAGCCATTAAATTGTGACCTAATCTCAAAAAAAGGCAGGTGACAATATCTACTAGCCCCTGCATTTGCCAGCTTGTGTCATTAGTTCTGTTCCCACAGGAAACATTTTCTTGATTCTAATCATTTTGGGGCAAGAGGATGACAGACTGTTACAGAAGGAAGATGGAAATGCAGAGGCAGAAAACGTGCTCGAGGTCTCACTCGTAATTGGAGACAGAAACAGGATTAGAAGCAGGCTCCTGGTTCCTCGTCCATTTTTTGTGTATGAAAATTTCATTTTTTTTTAATTTTTATTTTTTGGAGATGCTGAGGATTGAACCCAAGGTCTTGTGCCTGTGAGGCAGGCACTACCGACTGAGCCACATCTCCAGCCCCAAAATTGCTCAAGCTGCATCTCCAGAGCCAGCATCCCACCTGTCCTGTGTCACCACGAGAGAGAGTTGTCTAACTCAGTTCTGGCAACTATTTCTATAGCCAAGTGTGCGTGTGGCTAAGCCTTGTCTTCCATCCTGTTCTGTTCCATCTGGGATGTGCGTCATCTCTGTGGAGAGTATTCATGCTGTATATGTTACCCTTCTGTTAATGTTTTAGTCAGCTTTTTACTGCTCTGACCAAAGACCTGACAAGAACAATTTTAGAGGAGGGAAAGTTTATTTGGAGCTCATGGTGTGAGAGGTCTCTGTCTGTGGTTGGCTGGCTCCATTGCTCTGTGCCAGAGGTGGTGCAGAATATCATGGCAGAAGAGGAAGGCAGCCCAGGACATGGACAACCAGGAAGCAGACTAAGCTTCACTCAGCAAGACAAAATGTAAACCCCAAAGGCACTCCCCTGGCAACCTGTGTCCTCCAGCCACACCCCACCTGCGAACAGTCACCACCCGGTTAATCCATCCAAGTGGACTAATGCACTGACTAGGTTAAGGCTCTCGTAACTGATCATCTGACCTCTAAGCTTTCTTGCATTGTCTCACACATGAGCTTTTGGGGAACACCTCATACTAACTCCTAATAGAAAGTCGCTTGGCAGCTGTGTCATCAGATGAACTATTGCAGTATCATGGTGCTGTGTTCAAACTGAACCTATCAGACTTCATCACAGTGTGAATGAAAACACAGTGTACACTGGGGGTTCAGTGCTGTCCATGGCTTTAGGCCTCCACTGGGGCTTGGACATCCCCATGGCTAACAAGGGACCACGAGATGTGAGCAGAGAGTGGTTCATGGGTTGGGCCATTGCAGACGGCAGTAGTTCAGCCTGCGGAGGGTGTGGGGGGGCTTGCCGGACACACTGGTGGTGTGGAGGGAATTCCTAGTTAGGGTTAGCCCGTGGTTTCCGATGGGCTAAGCTGAAGTTTCCTCTCGCTGTTGTGGGGTTTGCTCAGGCACCCAAGGTGCAGGAGCGTCTGGCTGTGGCCTGCCAAGTCATTCTCTAACAGCTGCAACATCGCACGCGTCCCTTGAGTCTGTGGATGTGCACTGTAGGTCATTCTGAGCCGAGGGCACCCCCACCTCCCTGCTGACCACTGTGGTGGGTTGGGCTATCACACGGCCCTGTTAGGACAGCAGACACCACTCCAGGAGCCTCCTGCTGCCATCCCAGGCTGTGCTGACCGGCACTTTACAACCAGGTGCTCTCATTACCATCACAGAGACAAAATCGACACCTGGCTTTAGCTGCTGGGTCCTGGAGAGGGCATCTGAGTGCTGAAGGAGAAGCCAGGCTGTTGGTCTGGATCATTCAGGTAGCTGAGCCTGGGCTGCTGTTCCCAGCAGTGAAGGTTTAGAACTTGTGCAGCCTGGGAGTATGTGTCTGATGGCTGTGTGGCATGGATGATTTGAGGACTTTTCTGAACAGTCTCATGAGGGAGTTCTTGCATGTCTTGAATAAAGAACACCAGCTTCTTTCATGAGTGTGCATTTGGTTTTGTGGAGGCCAAAATACATGGTGGAGCACCATTGGCATTAACAGGGAAATCTCAGGAAAGCACATATGTGCATTGCACATATGAATGCAAATGTTTTTAACAGGAAAGACTATTCTGTGCATTACTTAGAGATATGTACATATGTTTGAAAGGAGGAAAGACATATGGAACTCATCAACTAAGTTCAGGAGAATGATAGCAGGCCAGGCGCACAGCTAGGGAGAGGTGCCCGGGGGGACCTCAGGCGTTTCATTCTGTTTCATAAGCTGGGTGGTGGATAAATCGATGTGTCGGCTTTTCTCTGAAGTGCATGTGTGTCCCACACATTCCATAAAAAGAGGTAGGTTGGAAATTAACCAATTCATTGCTCAGGAGAATATGGGAAAAATTATAGTCAAGATTCCTAGATCCCAGGGATGCCTGTGGCAAGCACGGCGCACGGCCTGGGCTGCTGTTCTGTGCATCGTAGAGCATGGTTTCCAGGAGTGGCTTCCTGACTCACAGCTGCCCAGGCAGCAGATCATAGTTCCACCAGGAGAGGAACCCAATGACTAGTGGCCAGGCAGGTCCACACAGGGAGGTGGACATGTGGAAGGGCCAGTTCCCACTGCAGCTGTCAATTGCCTCATTCTGGTGTTAGAAAGTTTTGTCTGACCCCAGCAGCAGAAACCAGCCGGAGCCTGCAGTACAGGGGGTTTATTGTAAGGTTGTAGGGAAATTCACAGACCCAACGTGGGCTACAGAGCTTTGAGTGAAAGCTGGCTCAGGGTTCTGGAGATGGGGACTGGGGACCATGGGGTAGGGTCTCCATCACCCCTTGGGGGCAGTAGACACCACCACCAGGAACTCATCTCACTGCCGCATGTCCACAGGCCTCCGGGAGCATGCTGGGGAGAGGGCCTGGGCGGTATGTGGCCACCCTGCTGCAGGGAGGCTGAACCATGCTCCACTAAGCTGCTGGCCTGGCTAGTCTTGGGGTTTTTTCTAGCCTATGATTTCATGGGGTTTTGCAATAGTGAACTTATTTAATATTCTGAATTGGCACCTAAACACAGGAGTCGGTATAGTAACCTGTCTTTACCTCCCTGGATTCCGTGGAATTATGCAAATGTAGCAGCTACTACCTCCTGTTATCCCCTTCTACTCTAGTTAGAAAACAATCTAAAATTCTTCCACTAAGTATTTTGAAGGAGTCATAATATTAAGGCTACTATGTATATTTTTTTCATGGAATAAAGTCAGAATATAAACAAAAAACATAATTATCTCAACTGAAATAATTAGGGATAATTTTAACTTTGTATTTTCCCATGGAGTTTGGATAGTTTTATAACAAGCACTTATTTAGGGGGAAAAAAAGCTGAGTCTATTTGGAAATAAGCACCCCCCTCGCCTCCACCTTGTCTTAGTCTATTTGTGCTGCTGTAACAAAGTACCTGAGCCGTGGGTGATTTATAAACAATAGAAAGTTATTTCTCATGGTTCTGGAGGCTAGGCAGTCTAGGGTCAGGGCTCTGGCAAGTTCAGTGTCTGGTGAATACTTACCTGTTCCCCTTAGATGGTTCTACCTGAAAGATTAAAAATGTGGGGTCCGCTCCGTACCAGAGGCAACATGCTCCATATAGCCAACGGATCTTTATTCATAGTGGGGGTCTGTGCAGGTGGGCGCCCAGGAGAAGGAAGGAGAGAAAAGGGACAGAGGGGACGTGGGGCATGGAATTTATAGGGCCCACTATGAATGCGTGGTGAGGTATGGATTGGTCACTTCAAAAAACTGGCGTGATAGATAAGCATTCGTGGTTTAGCGGTGATCTTCTTGATGTAGTAACCTGAGCGGCCAGGCTTTGTTCTCTGGGGAGGAGGACTGCTGGGGAACTGCCTTGGCTTTAGAGAGGGGAGGGGCCCAAACGGTATGGGGAGGGCTCTTTTTACCTTGCACTACCTAGATGTCCTCAGGTGCCAGGAGTGATAACTATGTCCTCACGTGGCTGCAGGAAGAGGCCATTACTCCTCTCAGCCCTTCATAAGTCACTAATCCATTCAGGAAGGTGACATCCCAGGACTCACTCTGTTTTCCAGGGGCCCCAGTCCTCACCCCACCACTTTGCAACGTGGGTTTTGGGGGAGACACAGATTTAAACTTCTGCACCTCCAGAAGAACTGTTGGGACCAGGGACACTCACGGTGAGCCGTGTTGGAGCCTCTCGTCATGGCTGCCCCCACATGCAGAGAAAGGATGGAGGCTGTTTTCTTCCTTTCAATTCAATTAATTAAACACCTGTTGACTATCAGCGCCTTCACTAGATGCTCTGGGGCCATAAGGGTGAACCTGACAGGCCCCCATTCTAAGAAGAGCCGTCTAGAAAGGAAGAAAAGCCACAACTGTTTGCCTGGCAAATCACAAGCCCAAATGCCGTGCGGACAGTAAGAAGCCCAGGTGGGCGGGTCCAGAGCCCAGGCCCAGGCCTCGAGAAAGCTTTGGGGGTGGCAGCCTTGGCCATGCCTTGAAGGTGAGTGGAGGAGGCTCTTACCCCCCGAGGGAAGAAGGGGAGCAGAAGCCCAAAGGCAGAGAAGCTCTGTCCCTGGGAGCAGACCCAGGCAGTGGATCCAGCTGGGTTGAAAAGGTGTAGTTCTTAATAGCATATAGGAAAATTGGTTACCAGATTTTTCAAAGTCCCTTGTAATTGGCATTTGGTGTTTCAGGATTATTCCAGCGATTACATTTTAACCATTTATGTTTTTTAAAAAAATATCCATGGGCCTCTGCTTCTTTTTGCCTCATGGAAACCTGCCAGCCTCCCCTGTTTACTGACTGACTCCTGCATGCAAAGTTGAGGAGGTGTCTGACTTCATCACTTCCAGAGAGAGCAGTGCTGATGTAGTTCAGAGAGGAGTCGCATCTGTCTCCAGGCCCTGCTCAGTCCTGCAGGGCTCAGGCGAGTCATTACAGAGGGTGCTGCCACAGTCGAGGACTGGCACACGTTTCCAAGGAAGTGAGCCATCAAAGAGGCGGCCGGTAAGGACCGCTAGTGAGGTACAGAGCTGGGTGGTTGTACAGGTCGCACGTCTTTGACCTGGGAGTTGTGTGGAGCCCCAGATTCAAAGGCAGCCCAGGGCTCTGATGCCAGAGCAGCAGGGTTGGCCAGCAGCCAGGGGCAGCCCAGAGACGAAGATGCGCTGGCTGCAGGGAGGCTGTCCTTGAAAAGACTGCGGCCCAGCACTGCCAAAGTGAGCGGGCTGGTCAGAGTCACCATCTGCATGCACTCGGATGATGCTGGATTTTCCTAACTCTAATAAGGCATGCATCTGCCTGACTGGCATGCTAGGGTTGCCTCTGCGTCCCCCTGGAACGTAAGCAGAAACAGGGTGTTGGGGGTGGCCCTTTCATCCTTGAGACGTCTGCCCACTGGGTGACCCATGAGACACCATCAGCTGCTATGGGCTTCAGGCTGGTGGCTATTGTGCCCTGCATGGGGACACAGAACTCTCCCCAAGATGGCCCTGTTGCCCTCTGCCTGGGCACCAGGTGGCCATTTTGTCCTGGGCTCTCCCAAAGCCCCACTCCTTCCTCTCAGGGTTTGTAGGCACCAACCACTGGTCCTGGGGCATCTCACTCTTCCTGCCTCTGCCCAAGGCATTTTCCCCTCTGGACCCTGAATTCTTTCCTGTTGTAGGCTTTTGGAAACAACTGGTAGAAGACTCTTGGTTGGTATCTGTTTTTTAACCCGCCATACCCAGCTCCTCCTCCAGTGAGGAGGTACAGTTAGCCTCTCAAAAAACCATTATGACTCGTGTTTGCAAATAAGGAATTTGTTGTTGTTAAGACATCACTAGCTCAAGGTGTTAACGCCATGGGAGGCTCGTGGTTCCTGAGGGTCCTGGAAGGAGGCGGTCATGGGATAACGTGTGCGCTCCCATTGCTGGGTGCCACATGCCCCTGTGGTGTTAGGAACCCCCCCCCAGGCTCCCTGTGCCAGGCAGCTTCCTAGATCCTTTACTCCCATCTCATTTAATCTTCAAAACCACACTATGTCGGGGGTGCAGCTGTACCTGTCTGACAGGTGTGAAAACCTGGTTTGGGAAGATTGGTGACTTCTCCAAAGTTATACTGCACAGTGCCAGAGCTTTCCTTGAGGTCAGCCAGTGGCCATGGGCCTCATCTTGTGGACCTTGAGGAGACAGTCTCAGCTTTGGGTTCTAAATTGTTTGTCTTATGAAAATACTGTCTGCTGCAATGGCCAGGGTCAAGCCCTGTCTGGGTGGTGCATTTGCTCAGCAGATCTTGCACTCTGGCCGGGAGCTGTGCGGGGGGGTGATTGTGGGCACCAGACAGCTCAGGGGAGCAGGGAAGAGGCAGATGCATTGGAAGGACTAGAATCAGGTAAGAATTGAAAGCGGCTGCCAATCGCATAGCCTCACACTTGCAGGGCTCCGGGAGGGTTTGCCTCTGAATTCTGAGCTCGATGTGCCTCGCAGCCTCCACTTAGTCCAGACTCCCCCTGTGAGCTTTGAACAGGCTGAGAAGGTCAAAGAGCGAGAAGACAAGCCACAGGCTGGGAGAAAACATGTGGGACATGTATGATGACTCACCCCGAATAGGCCAAGAGCTCTCAAAACTCAACAATAAGAAAACAAACAGCCCTGTTATAAAACGAGCAGACTTCTGAGCCAGCGGCTGACTAAAGAGCAGCAGGTGGCACATCAGCCATGCAAGGATGCGCCTTGGTCATGTGTCGTTAGGGAAATGCAAATGAAAACAGTAAGGAGCCAGCGCTGTGCACCTGCTACAGAGGCCCAAATCCAGGACGCTGGGAAGGCCAGATGTCTGCCAGGACAGGAGCAGGAGCTCTCGTTCATTGCTGGTGGGAATGCAAAATGGAGCGACCCCTTTGGAAGACAGTAGGGCACTGTCTTCCAAAACGACACCCCTTACCATATGATACGGCACCTGCACTCCTTGGTGTTTCCCCAACGGAATTGAGAACTTTTTTCCACGGATATGCGTGGCAGCCTTATTCATAATGGCCAAAGTGTAGAAGCAACTAAGATGTCCTTTGGTAAGTGGGTAGGTAAATAAAATGTAGTGCATCCAGACAACGGAACATTAGTCAGCACTAAAAACAAGGGTACCTGGGTGACGTGGCAGACGCCTGGAATTCCAGCAACTCAGGAGGCTGAGGCAGGAGGATTGCAAGTTTGAGGCCAGCCTCAGCAATTAGCAAAACAAAAAATAAAAAATAAAAAGGACTGGGGATGTAGTTCACTGGTAAAGTGCATGTGGGTTCGATTCCCTGTACCAAAAAAAACAAAAGTAAAACAAAACACAAGGGCACTATCAAACCACAAAGACATGTAGGAACTTCACCTGCATATTACTAAGTGAAAGAAGCCAGTCTGAAGAGGCTGGTCCCACTACATGACATTCTGGAAGGGGCCAAATTGTGGACACAATAAAAAGATAGGTGCCAGGCACCAGAGGGAGGGAGAATGGACAGATGGTAGAGTACTGGAACTTGTAGGGCAGGGGACGCACCGTGTGACGCTGTCAAGGTGGACCCCACGCTCACACACTTGTGCAGACCCGGAGGGTGTGCGACACCACGTCGGAGTCCCAGCATCCGCCGTGGACTCTGGGTGTGACACTCTGTCCATGGTGGTCCACTGTCCCGAATGCGCCACTCTAGGTGGGAGCCGGTTGCGGGGCTGTGTGTTTGTGGGGCAGGGAGTGTGTGGGGACTCGCTGTACTTTCTGCTCAATTTTTCTGTGAATCTAAACTTCTCTTAAAAAATAAAGTCTTACAAGGGCTGGGAAGGTAGGTAGCAAGAGGAGCTTGGGAAGACGGAGGAGAAAGTGCTGCCCCAGGCCAGGAGGGGGTGTTGTTCTGAGGCTTTGTGTAGGTCTCGGGGTCTGCCTGCAGAGGGCGCCGTTGTTGATCCCCCTTCAAGGCCCAGAGCGGCCCTGCCGCAGGAGGTCGTCGCCTGCTTCTGGCGGTCCCTCCCCTCCAGCCTGGCAGCTCCTGCATCAGCCAGGCCCTCTCACATCAGGGCCTCTGTGGGCTTCTCTTGGGGTCAGCTGTCACCCAGACTCCAGAGCCAGCAGCAGGTCAGGGACTCCTGGGGCCCAGGCAGTCCCCACTTGTCCCTCCAGGAGCTCTGAAAACAGCGCTCCTGACCAAGACCCAGACCAAGGTGGCGAAGGGACCTGGAGAGGAGCAGTGGCAGAGCCAGAGAGGACGAAGGCAGCGCCTCCTTCCGAGGGGAAGCTCGCGCAGTGGGAGGTCAGGCCCCAGGCACAGCCCGCACGCTTTGGGATAAAGTCTCCTGTTTTTAAGAAAGATTGATTCTCCAGAAATGCGAAAATTGATAGTTTGCCCTAAAAACATTTATGGAGAATCCGTTCTTGATGAGCTGGGAGCGGGATGTGACAGCGTGTGTCCCTGCGTCAGGTAAGATGGCACTGACGGCTCAGAACTAGCATTTCCTGTCAGTCACTTTCCCATCGGTAAAAATAGCTTTTCTGCTGAAACAATGTCATGTGAAGTGGAGTTAGACATATCTGACGTTCACACTGCCTTTCAAGGGACAGCAGAAGCCAAGTCTTCAGACTGGTTTGTTCCAGCTGTCCTCTGGCAAAGGCCAGAGACTCTCCAGCTCCTCCCTTCAGCACTGGAAAACGGTGGCGTCTTGGCAGTTTCGCAGTTGGTGTTTTCGGATGTCCGTCCTGCCTCTTAATGTAGATGCAAGTATGTGACAGAAACAACCATGCCACTCCTCCGTCAGCCCTTCGCAAGCCAGGAGTACAGTGATGATCCGGGAAGATGAGGTCCTCCTCCCTGCCCAGCTGCTGCTTGGTAGCGGGACAGACTGATGGGCAGCACAGGAGGGCATGTTGTGGCTGTAGAGCTGAACTTAAAGGGTGGGAGCCATCAGGAAAGATCTGGAGGTCAGCGCAGCCCACCATGAATTAGCACCAGGAAAGGAAGGAAGGACAGCAGCAGAGGGAACGGGGCACAGAAGGACCTGGATGGAGCGGTCCTACCGCAACCTGTCCCTCCTGCTGATTGCAGCTGTCACTGGAAACTCATGGAACAACCTGAGGACTCCAAAAAGTCAAGAGAAGCATGTGGATTGTAGAAGAGAAGCAGAACTTGAGAGGTGACCCTAAGGGAGAAGAGCTGCTTTCTGTTTCCCCTTACTCTAGTGCTGTTGCTGAGTGCGGGCCAGTAGCAGAACGGCAGTGTAGACAGCTAGTCCCTCCATAGAAACCCCATGTCTCTGGTCAGAACCTGGGAAAGGGAGCCCCTGTGGTCATTTTTTTCCCTTTTTCTCTTTTCTCCCATAGCTTTGCCCCAAGAGCAAAGCTTTACCTCCTGTTACAGAACTGCACAGTGGTAGCAGCACGGTGGGCTACACCTCCACAATAAACCCTGTCTTTTCAGCAAGGAAAACAGGGGAAGGAGCCCTTGTGAACTAGAGAGTGGAGGAGAAATCCTGGAGGAGAAAGTGAGAGAAAGGGATCATCTAGTTTTTTATTTGAACCCACAAAATCCCCGGCCTCACCCATGAGATACACGTGCCCAGGCCAGATCTAAAGCAGCTTAGCAAAACTTTAAGAATCGATCCCAGATCTACATCAGCACTCAAAGCTTTGAGTAGTACGTGTGTGGAATTGTATGTACTTTAAAAATTTAAGTGAGGTCCAAATCTAACCTAACCAAATATAAAAACAAATTCCTAAACATCCCATATGCCAAAGGGGAAATCAAAAAGGAAATTGGAAATATTTTGAATTGATATCAAAATGTGTGAGTTTCAGTGCTTATGGGGAAATTTTTACCATTAAATGCTACTTTAGAAAAGAAGGAAGGTCTCACATCAATGACTTCATCTTCCACCTTAAAAAAACAAGAGAGAGAGAAAATTAAACCTAAAGCAAGCAGAGAGAGGAACTAATAAAGATAAGAACAGAAATTAATGAAATTAAAGACAAACAATACAAAATAATCAATGAAAGCTACAGCTAGTTCTTTGACCTATAACCAGATTGACTAAGAAAGAGGGAAGACAAATTATCAATGTCAGGAACAAAAGAGGAAACATCACTACAGACCCTACATACATAAAAAGAATATTTTCAAGAACTTTATATTCATAAATTTAATAGATTGAATGAAGTGGGAAAACTCCATGGAAGACACAGCCATCAAAGCTTACCACAAGAAGAAATAGAAAAATTAAATAGTCCTATTTCTACTAACAAAAGTGAATTTGCAGTTAAAAACATTTTACAAAGAAAACTCTAGTCTTGGGTGACTTCACTGGGGAATTTTACCAAACATTTAAGGAAGAAATGAGACATTGTAATTCTGCCCAAAGACAGAAGATGAAGGAACACATCCCAAATGATTTAGGCCAGAATTATCCTAACGCCAAAGCCCAGCAAAAACCTTGTAAGAAAACTGCAGACCAATATTCCTTATAAACATACCCACACTAGAGTCCTCAACAAAATATTAACAAACTGGGCTGGGGCTGTGGCTCAGTGGTACAGCGCTTGCCTAGCATGCGTGAGGCACTGGGTTTGATCCTCAGCACCACATACAAATAATAAATGAATAAAATAAAGATCCATCAACAACTAAAAAAAAAAAATTTAAAAAATTAACAAACCGTGCCCAGTTACGCCTAAGAGGGGTAATACATCATCACCAGATGGAGTTTGTCTCAGAAATGAAAGGCAAGAATAGGGCACTTGAGAGCTGGGGGAACCGCAGTAGTTCAGCATGCCTGCAACAGGGTGAAATGTGGGGAGGCCCAGAGATGAGGCTGAAGAAGGAAGAGGCCGGCCTGTACACCCGATGTGAGTGGATGGTTCACAATCCCTCCTCCCTTGCTGCATAAGACTCCAACCTCATGAGCCAGCTTCCTCTGTTACGCTGGATTGATTGCTCTCACAAACCACCACAAAAGTAGTGACCTAAAGCAACACAAATTGATTATATTACAGTTCTAGAAGTCCAAACGGATGTCGGGGGCTCACATCAAGGTGCTGGCAGAGCTGTGTTCTTTCTGGAGGCTCCAGGGGAAACGCATTTGCTTGCCCTTTCCAGCTTCCAGAGGCTGCTCATGTCCTGTGGCTCCCTCCCCTTCAAGACCAGCAATGTAGCAGCTGTACATCTCTCTGACTCTGTCACCAAGTCCCCTGCTTCCCTCTTTTTTAAGGACAGTTGTGATTACCTTGGACCGACCCAGATGATTCATGATCATCTGCCCATCTTACGAGAGTCAGCTAATCAGCCAACTTAGCCCACCTGCTACCTTAGCTCCTCCTCATCATGCAGCTTTGCAGGTTCCCGAGTTGGGTCCCACACATTTGGGGGAGAGCTGTCACACCCTAGGAACCAGATGAGATGTCATATGTTAACTATATTGCTAGGCAACATTTCTTATGGTAAAAGTGTGTCCCATTGGTAAATTACATATGAACTGGGAGTAGCCATAAAGAGACTTTAAATACCTGATGGAGAAACCACTCTATGGATTTCCTGAGTTTTGGCAGTTGCTATCATCTGAATATTTGTCCCCCAACATTCATAAGTTAAAGCCAACCCTCAATGCAATGGCATTTAAAGCCCGTAGCATTGGAGGCAATGGTCATGGGGGTTTGTCCCTGATGAGTGGGCTGTGCCTTATACCAGGGGCCTGAGGAAGCTGTTTGTTGCCCCATGAGGACACAGCAAGGAGCTGGCAGCCTGTGGGTCCAGATGGGACCTGCTGGAACCCAACCATGCTAGATCCCAACCTTGGATTTCCAGCCTCCACAACTGTGAGAAAGACATTTCTGTTGTTAAAAGCTACCAAATCAGCCGGGAGCAGTGGTGCACCCTGTAATCCCAGTAGTTTAGAAGGCTGAGGCATGAGGATTGAGAGTTCAGAGCCAGTCTCAGCAACATAGCAAGGCCCTGAGCAACTCAGAGAGGCCCTGTCTCTAAATAAAATGTAAAAAGGGGTGGGGATGTGGCTCAGTGGTTAAGCACCTCTGGGTTCAATTCCTGGTACCAAAATAAAATAAAAAGCTGCCCAATCTGTGGCATCTTGTTGCAGCAGCCTGAACAGACTAAGGCATACTCTTGTATGATGGCCCCTGTGGCTGTCACCTGAGCTGCTGCTCCTATGAGAAGCACCTTCCTGGGTAGATCTCCTCTCCTGGAACCTCACCCTCACGTGGGGCTAAGGTCACTCCTGGCTGGAGCACAACCTGCGGTGAGAATTTCCCACAGGAGGAGCACCTGTTGCCCCTGCAGGGTGGGGGGCAAGCTGGGGCCCCCAAGCTTGTCCTGAGTAGATTGGCGTGAGTCCTACCGTTGTCTCCTGAGACCAAACACCTGTCAGTCTTTGACGTGGACCTGGGCAGAAGGGGTTGCCCTCACCTTACAGCCAGCGAGGGGCCACACTTCATCTGTAGGGGCCTCGTGTTTTTAGCTCCTCCTCACATGGACGGGCAAAGCTCACACAGCCCTGTTGACATTTCAGACTGAGACTGAGCAGTGAGACTTGCCCAGAGCTGCCTGGGAAGCTCCAGGTAGATCAGGACTCTTTCCCTCCCTCCCTGCCTGAAGTGCTAAAGAAGCCACATGCTTCGTCAGCGCCATCCCTTCAGAGGGTCTCTGCGAGCTACAAACACACAGCCAGCCTCTACCACACCCGGCTGGCGTGCGTGGCACGCTCGCACCCCAGAAGACCCGCCCTGCGGGTGCTGCACATACCTCCTGTGGTGCTCACAGACACACCTGCCAGAATGAGAGGAAGAATCAGTTTGGTAGAAGTTGAAAAGAGAATCACTTGAAAAGGCAGTGGGAAGAAAGCAAGGAAATGATAAAAACTAATGGAGACAGAAGGAAAAACCAGACCAACGTGAAGTAGCACCCACCAGCCGAAGCTGGGACAGTCTCATGTCAGGAGGACAGTGGTCAAGAAGTGGAACCTGTTGAGCGGGACAGGAGGCCCCGAGCCCCCACTGATGCCAGTCGATGAACGGACACATTGAAAGTTGGAGAAAACAAGTTCAGACGGTTGCAAATGCCTTCCCTCAAATTCTTATTAATTGCAAAATAAAGCAGCAGCTCTAGAGTGGAAAACCCAGCAGACGCCCCTCAGTGGGTGAGAAAGGTGAGCACGGGTGCTGGGACGGATGTGCCGCCCTACAGGGCGCAGGAAGCAAGCCCCATGCAAGGACTGTCCACAAGGAATGGCCGTGACCTTGGTGAGCGTGGGGATCCTGAGAGTGGAGGGAGGGCTGGAGAGGCTGGAGGGGCAGAGCCACTGCCGCCTGGAGCTCTGGACGGGATCCTTCTATTACCCTGGGTCTGCTGCCCTTTGAACTGGCCCCCTGAAGGTCACAGGCTGGAAACTGAGCCCCAGTGCAGCAGTGTGTGGAGGTGGGTGTACTAAGAGGCGCCTGGGTAACGGGCACACGGACTGACTCCTTATCCCAGGCGTGGGTTCGTTCCTGGGAGAGCTCCTCTCCTTAGCTGATGAACAGTTTGCCCTCTTCCTTGCGCTTCATGACTTCTTAGATCTGTTGGCTTCCTTCCCCCAGGAAGTTATTTGGCTTTTGCGTCATCTCCCGCAGCCCCTCTATTCTGTTTCCTTCTGTGGAGGACCCTCGTCCCTTCACCTGTGGACAATGCTCTTGGAAACCGTCCTGCTGTCTGTTTTCAGATCCCAAGAGCCAGGCAGCCTGGAGCCTCGGTCGCTGCCTGGTCCCAAGCTCCTGCCAGGTCCTGTCAGGCTTTGGTTTTTGAGGCAAGTTCCTCTGGCTTCCTGCAGCAAATGCGGCTCTGTTCAAGGAGGGAGGGGGCCAAGGCCATGTGTCCCTCTGTGGAGACCTTTGGAGTCACCTGACCTAGTCCTGTCTCCCTGGCAAGTGCACTTGGGTTGAAATCAAGTCATTCCTAATATGTGGAAGAATATATTTAGCAACACCATAGGCAAGATTCTCTCTAGGAAATAGAATTGTGGTTGCTCTTTGTTCTCATTGTTGTGATTTTATTTTTCTACATTGGACACGTATTTGTACAGTAAGAAAAAACCTGTGGACCTGCTCCCATTTGGCGGCAGCAGCTAGAGCTAGACCTGCAAGTGACGGGCAGAGGAACAGGGCAGGCGGTGGGCAGGGGTCTGCCTGGTGAGGCCGGGGTGGCCTTGTTCTGCAGATGGTGTCCCAGTCTGCTGTGTCCCTTCAGGGGTTCTCTCTCTGCCTTTAGCTCACAGTCTCTTCTGGAGAGTTGATCTGAGAGTCCCCAGGCTCACAGGGAAGCTGCCGAGCTGGGAGTGGGCCACCGTGGGAGCGGGACAGTGAGGACACTGGAACCCAGCAAGGAGGCTTTTCCTGCGCCTCTACACACATCTCTTATTGTGCTTCCAGGTGACCCCCAAAGCCAGAGCCCCGAATCAGCCCCAGCTGCCAACTGACTGCCTGCATCCTTGCCTGGGCCTGTGTCTGTGCCACCTCTCGGCAGGTAAGGGAGTGACCTGTCCAGTCCAGGGTTCTCTCAGGAGCAGGGTGGGGATAATGCTGGCAGCAAGGCCAGCTGCTTTCTCCAAGCAGGTAGCCTCCCCACACAGCAGACACAGCCCACCGCTGAGCCTGAGCTGGAGGAGGGGTGTTGGCCTCCACTCTGCCAGAACCCTCAACATGGGCCCCGGTGAGCCAGACCAGCAGCCCTGGGGATGGAGGCAGCATGTCCTGGCCCCAACTCTGAGCTTCCTGGGTCGGAGCTACAGGTGCAGCCCATCGAAGGCCCCTGTGCACCCTGTCTGCACAGGACATTCCTGTTGCCCCAGAGGGAAGAGCTGTCAGGCCACATGGCGCCAGGTGGCCCCAGGCCATTGGCTCATCTTCCCTTCTGCCTCATCTTCTAGAAGGCCAAGAGCCAAGTCAGGGCCCACCAGTAGCCAATGGGCACGTTTGACTCTGTTGTGTCCCCACATTGTCCCCAGTCTTTTTCTTCCTGGGCCCAGGTGGGATGTACACAAAGGTGTGCAGAGACACACTGGGTCACAGGGAAGTAAGGCTGGTGGGTGGGCTGGGAAAGGCAGGGTTGCTATTCAAATGGACCCTGAAAGGCACCTGGCTGGGGCAGGGGCTCTGGGTCTGTATTTGAAAGTTCAGTGTCTGTATGTCCTTGTCCCCTTCCAGCCATTTGGAGGGATTTGCCTATCACAGTCGGGCAGCCCCTCCCTACCAGCTCTCTCCCAGGTTGGGTTTAGGGTCACTCCAGGGTTGAGTCCATCCTGGGGCTGACAGACCCAGTGTAGGGGTTGGAATCCTCTTCCTGCCCCGGGGGTGGGGCTGGACGTTTCCTGGATTTCAAAGCCCCAGCCACTGGTGGTTCTTTCATTGCTGGGCAGAAGTTCCTGAGTGAGGCAGGAGCACACGCCCACCAAGCTCTGCTCTGTGGCGAGCCTGGCCTGGGACAGGAGAGCTTCACTTTTTGAACATCACACGTGAACAAATGAGATCAGTGTCATGCCTCGCCTGGGCCAGGGAGTAAGTCCTCCACGAGAATCCCACACCCAGGTCCTGACCCCCGGCTGTGCAGCAGGGAGCGGGTGTCCCTTGGGTGTCTGTCCGCAGTGGCCGTCCTCCGACCTTAGACCTTAATCATCACCTCTCATGGGTGGAGTAACGTGTCTATGGCAGGCAGATGCTTGCTGTGGGACCTTTGGCATTACGGTGTCTCTTCTTAGTCACTGGCATCATTATATGACAGGCCAGGAGAGTTTCTTCCCCTTCTAGAAAAGCACAGCTACGCTTGGGATGGAGCAGCTGCGAGGTGGTTTAGGAACAGACTCCCGACATGAAGGCTATGAACCTCTTGGAGTGACAGCAGAGTAAAACCAATAACGAAGCAGGCTTCCCCATCAGGAGTGGCTGAGAGCCCAGTGTGGCCATGGAGAGAGCCCTCAGCCAGGCTGCGAAGCCTGGAGTTTGGGTCCTGGATCCACACGTTTTGCTCTGGAACTTTGGGCTATTGGCTTAATGTCTCTTGATTTCACTTTATTTACAAAACAAAAACGAGCACTTTCCTGCCAACTGATGGGCTGCTGGAGGGAGGAGCAAGTGGACAGGTGTGACGATTGTTGGCCTCAACGCATTTCCAGGCTGTCCTGGTGGTGTGGTGGTAATGAGGCAACCAGAGGCCCATCTCCTTCTCCTCGGTCTCCCCAGGGCTGAGAAAGTCTCCACACGGCACAGTGTCCACTGCCTTGCTCTCCTGAGCATTCCTCTCTCTGCCCCGGGAGGATTTGTCCCGGGATCTCCCAGGCTGGAACGGAGAGGCTGCAGGAGGCGGGGGGCAGGGAGGCTGGGAGAGCAGCCCCTCCAGGCCTCACTGTGCTTGCTTCCAGGGAAGCAGGATGAAGGAGGGCGTGTCCATGTCCAGCAACAGCACCACCAGCATCTCCCAGGCCAGGAGAGCTGTGGAGCAGCTGAAGATGGAGGCCTGCATGGACAGGGTGAAGGTGAGCACGCGCGGGCGGCCGCGGCTGGGCAGGTGCAGGTCCGCTTGCTCTGAGTGCAGAGCACGCCCAGGTTCAAGTGGCAGGGAGCACAGGGAGTCCTGAAGGAGGCCCCAGGCTGTTCACTGCATCCGTTCAACTGCGCGCTGCCAACAAGTGAGCAGGGGAGTCGAAGGACCAGCTCAGTCCCGGTGTTCCTGTTCCATGCCGTGACTTCTGGGTCAGGCAACGTCACTTAGTTTGTGACAGGGGCATTGCAGGGGGGAAGCACAGAGCCCTGCCGTGTGTCCGACGCTCCTGGGGGGGAGAGAACAGGGAGCCGGCCACTCCCACCGTGTGCCGCTACTGCTGAGGGCAGGCCCAGTCACACGGGACAGCGGGACAGCCGCAGCAAGGCCAAGCCCCACTTCTCAGCATCTGAACGAGGACGAGGATGTCCAGGGAGTCTGGAGGGACACGAATCCAAGGCTCTTGCTCAGGCATCTAGGATTCAGACATGAGACTCTGTGGCAGCAGGCAACTCCTAAAGCCTGTGTTGGCACCGTAGTTGGGGGGACTTGAGATGCCTGCCGAGGACCAGTGCTCCAGAGTGCAGGTGGGAAACGCCTCTGCTGTGAGCATGAGGCCCCTGCCGAGAGCATGCCCAAGCTCGGCTCAGAGAGGCCTGGCAAGCATTAGCAGCCATGTCCACCACAGGGGTCAGAACTGTGGGCAGAGATGGGGTCAGGGCTGACACTGGACAAGGAAAGGTCAGCGAGCTTATGTGCTGCCGACTGGACTGGGAGATGGCTTTGGGCAGGTGAGAAGCAGGCACTGGGCACATAGGCACAGGGCCAAGCCACAAGGCCACCAGGGTGTGAGGCGGATACTACCTATGGGTGACAGATATGCTGCTCAGAGGCTAGGAGGCAGTAGAAGCCCTGAGTGGTCGGGAGGGACAAGGAGAGGCAGCAGCTGGGCCGAGCAGAGGGCGAGGGGCAAATGCACCAAGAGAAAGAGCAGAACTCAGTGAGGACACCTGGGAGCCGCGGGTCGGGCGTCAGGGCCCCAGGACTGGGGAGAGTGGCTGGCGGGCTGCGGGGGGTCACTTCAGCTGGGAGGGCGACTCTGCAGGTCAGGTCCTCCCTGCCGCTGAGACCCATCAGAGCCAAGGAGCCGCCTTCAGGGGCAGCCCTGCCTCTGGGGAAGTGTGGCCAATCCAGACTCCCGGGGACTCCAGGGAGCAGCCAGTGACAGCCACTGTAGAGAGAGCCACGTGGCTGAGGAGAGGCGGCCCTGCAGAGCCCCGTGGAGCCTCCACAGGGTACGGTCACACCTGCTTTCTCTTCTTGTGTAGCCTTGAAGGTTTTCAGAAATCAAGGTAAAATGCGCAAATGCAGGATTTGTCGTTTCAGCCCCTTTTAGATGTATGACTCATCGTGTTAAGTATGTTCCCAAGGTGGTACGACCATCAACACCCTCCAGCTTTAATCTTCCCAGACAGAAATTTGTCACCCGCTCCCCTTCCTCCCCTCCCCCAGCCCTGGCTGCTGCATTCTACCTTCTGTCCCTACAAATTTGAGCATTCGAGGGACCTCCTGTAATTGGAACCAAACAGCACTTGTCCCTTTCCTATGGCTCGTTTCTCTTAGCACACTTTCCTCGAGGCTCACCCGTGCTGTGGCCCATGTCAGCATTCATTCCTTTTCAAGGCTGTGTAGTACTCCTGCTGTCTGGATATGCACTTCCTGTACCCATTCGTCTGACGACAGACACCTCGGCCCATCCAAGCCTCAGCTGTTGGACCAGTCAGCAGAACGCATGGAAGGGCAGGGTCTCTTCAGTACACCAAACTGATTTTTTTTTGTACGTCTCCACAGATCATTCTCTGGGAATGTGAGAAAATCAGTATCTTTATTTGGGGGCTTTTTTTTTTTTTTAGTACCAGGGATTGAACCCAGGGCCACTCAATCATTGAGCCACATCCCCAGCCCTTTTCTTTTTTTATATTTTGTTTAGAGACAGGGTCTCGCTGAATTGCTTAGTGCCTTGCTAAGTTGCTGAGGCTGGCTTTGAATTCACAATCTTCCCGCCTTAGCCTCCCGAGCTGCTGGGATTACAGGCATGCGCCACTGTGCCCGGCTTATTTGGGTTTTGTTTTGTTTTGTTTTGTTTTTTGGTACCAGAGATTGAACTCAGGGGCACTCGACCACTGAGCCGCATCCCCAGCCCTATTTTGTGTTTTATGTAGAGACAGGGTCTCACTGAGTTGCTTAGCGCCTTGCTATTGCTAAGGCTGGCTTTGAACTCGCGATTCTCCTGCCTCAGCCTCCCTAAGTGCTGGGGTTACAGGCTTCCGCCACCACGCCTGACTTATTTGGGGGTTTTAATACTTGTTTTGAAAACCACACTCTGTTTCTCTGTTCACAAAAATGGTACTTGCTTATTTTGGAAAATGTAGACAAGTAGAAAGAAGAAAATTGAATGACCTATTGCAACCTCAGGCTGATGTTTTCCAAATGAATATGTCTTACATATCATAAAACTGAGGTTATAATATACCTCTTTTGCTTTTCTCATCCTGATTTATCACTGAACAATGTGTTGTGATTTTATATCCTAAAATGTCATATTTAATATCTATTTTCTACCTCATCTGAAGTACAATAATTTATCTAAGTGCTCTCCTGTTGTTCAGCATTTCACTTGTTTCCATGTTTGGTATTCTGTTTTAAAAAGCACTCAGGGAGCCCACTGGCAGATAAAATTTGCATGTCTGATTATTTCTGCAGGATAAATTCCTAGGGACTGAAAAACTGCTGGAACAAGGGTACACACCCAGGGCTGGGCTGTGGCTCAGCGGCAGAGCGCTTGCCTCACACGTGTGAAGCACTGGGTTCGATCCTCAGCACCACATAAAAGTAAATAAATAAAATAAAGACATTGTGTCCATCTACAGCTAAAAAGTATTAAAACAAACAAAAAAATGAACAAACAAACAAATAAAGGTTAAATTCTTTAAAAAAAAAAAAAGGATACACATACACATGCAGAGTGTTTGAATCAGCATCAAACCTATCCCCACTCTGTGTGGCGTTAGTACACGACCCAGGGCTTCCATTGCAGACACAGTCACAAGTCCCAGGTCCCCAGGCCCCCTGGCCCCCTGAACTTCTTTGAGACTTGCCTACAAATCCAGGTGTTCCCAAGTACACCTCCCCTGCCTACCAGGTTTCATCATTTGTGAGAATGACTCAGAATTCAGGAAACTGTTTTAGTTACATTTACTGGTTTGTTATAAAGATTATAACCCAGGAGCAGCCAAATGGATGAGATGCACAGGACAGAGTATTGGGGGTTTGTGAAGCACCCCCTCCCAGAACACGAATGGATTCACCAACTTGGAAGCCCGCCCCAGCCCCACCCCCCTAGGGTTTTAATGGAGGTCTGGCCACTGGTAACTGAACTCAAGCTCCAGGCCCTCTTCTATTTCTGGAGGTTGGGATTCAAGGCGCAAAGTTCCAACTCTAATCATGGCTTGGTCTTTCTAGTAATCTGCCCCCACCCTGAAGCTATCCAGGGGCCCCTTCATCTCGTTAGCATACAAAAGACACCCTTATTACTCCAAGGGCTTCGAACTCTGGGCCAGAAACTGGAGAGACCAAATGCTTAATGTTCACTGCAATCTCATGTAAAAATCTGACTGTGCATAAAACTCTGCAGTGGATGAAATACTGGTTCCTCTGCATTGTGCATGAGACTGATGACTGAGTCCATTCACCACGGTTAGGAATCATGAATTCTGCCCTGGGTTGGCCTCCCAGCGCTCCTTCCACCTGTCTACACGCGCTTCCTCCATCCATCCTACAAGTCCTCCAGCTATCGTGTGCCTTTACCGGTTCATATGATGTCTTCCTGTCTGAAAGGTGTCTTCTTCTGCCTAGAAAACACCTACCCATCCAGCAGCGCCAGTGCAGAGAGTGCAGCAGACCTGGATCTGGGAGCCTTCTTGCGCTGGAAGGGTTCTATTCCTGTTTCTATTTTTCAATGAGTCCTACTCTTAGGCTCACTCATCTTGGCGTGTGGATTTTGTTCTTTGAATTTACCAGAGGAGCACCCTGAAAGCACGTGCCGATGGTGCGCTGCTGGGGTCTGGGGCAGCAGGGGTGGGCATGGCCCTCCACTAAGAGGCGCAGCCCTGGGCTGCAGAGGCGGCAGCTTGTGCAGATCCCACTTGCCAGAAGAAGCCCTCAATCCGTTTCACCAGAAGAGAGGAAAAAACAAAGTTGGAAGGAGATAGCATTAAAAGCTTTCACTAAATAGAGGAAGACCTGCAGATGTAGTTTGCCACACCCAGGTAATAATTCATAGAAACTGATCAACACCAAGACACTCATACTGATGAGCTTCCTTTAGCTCAGAAGTGATAAAAAAAACAGCCCAAAATCACCAAAAAATAAATAACAAAAAAGAATGATTTTTATTTTTTAAATAATAAAGTCCATTAGGTAGACAAGAGGAGCTGCCATGTGGACTTTTATTAAGCCCAGGTCACAGGCAGGAAGACTGAGTTTCAGCAGCTGTGTGAGGACATGAAGAAGCAGACCCCAGAGCCTCGCCTGAGAGGGAGGGAGGCCTCCGTCTGGACGCCTGGCCACAGGTCAGAAGATGGCAGCCTACAGAGAAACAACCTTCTGCAGCCAATGAGCTGAGGTCACATATATATTCTCAACTGTGCAGAAATTTAAATATACACAAATACGTGCTGCTTTTCTTTTGTTTTTTCTTTTTTTAGTACCAAAGATTGAACTCAGGGGTACTCAACCACGGAGCCACATCACCAGCCCTTTTTTGTATTTTATTTAGAGACAGGGTCTCGCTGAATTGCTTAGAGCCTTGCTAAGTTGCTAAGGGTGGCTTTGAACTCACGGTCCTCCTGCCTTAGTCTCCCCAACCACTGGGATTACAGGCATGTGTCCCTATGCCCAGCTATGCTCCTTTTCTTTAGCAAACTTATTGTTTTATGCTATAGAACTCTACAAAAGGAGATACAGATGTGCATAACTATGTTAATTTACACATGATAATGTGCATTAATACTACAGGATAACCTCTGGGGAAGCTCCCAGTCACTAGTTCCTCCCACAAAGGGCTGACGGCCTGTTCACCACTGGACCCACACACGATCTGGGTCTCAGGAGTCTTTGGTCAAACTGAAGGATGCACTTGATCTACTTAGAACAGCTCAGTTTTGATTCAGGGCCCACACTGACATCGTGGACACAGGATCAGGTGGGGTCATCGGGGCGAAGACTAGAAAACTTCAGCATAAAATTCCGTTTCTGGGACCAACGCTCACAGCAGTGCAGAGGGATAATCACCACCAAGCACGCGTGCTCCAGCTTGTGCTGCTGGTGCTCTGAGCTGGGGACTTAGCCGTCCAGCCAGGGCCACCCATACTTGGCCAGAACAGGGCTCAGACTCTTCCCTCTTGGATCACTGGTTTGGCATGTATGTCTCACAGAGTCCAGGTCACATGCTGGTGCCCAAGCTGTAAGGGATTCTTGGAAAGTGAGAATTTAGCATTTTCAGATCCTATTTAGAGAAATCAACTTTTCCCACACTGAGCACATAGAGAAGATCGTCCTTCCAACCAGAGAAGAGGGCCAGGTGCAGGGGTCAGAGTGCATGACAGCTGTCCACTGTGGCCCATCTCTGCTTATTTCACTGTGAGTCGGTAAATACAAGTTCATTTCTGAAATTGATTGACATATTTTGAACATATTAAAGCTGCAAAGATAAACACTTCTAAATTACTGGAGAACAAGAAATAAAGACCATAGAACATGAACTAGAAAACACAAGAGCATGTAAAAGTTATGAAGCAAAAGTAAGACGCTGGGGCTGGGGCTGGGGCTCAGTGGTGGATCACTTGCCTGGCATGTGTAAGGCACTGGGTTTGATCCTCAGCACCATATAAAAATAAATAAGTGAAAATAAATACATAAATAAATAAAAGTATTGTGTCCATCTACAGCTAAATATAAAAAAAGTAAGACACTATGGGGCTGGGGTTGTGGCTCAGTGGTAGAGTGCTCACCTAGCACGCATGAGGCACTGGATTCGATCCTCAGCACCACATAAAAAATTAAATAAAGGTATTCTGTCCACCTACAACTGAAAAAAGTAAAATAAAAAAAAGTAATACACTAAAGCAATCCCAAAGGTATCTGCTTAGTAAGTGTTAGGTGGAAAAACTAATTTAGATTTTTCTGATTTAATGTTAATGTATTTTGCACTAGGCAGACACTTAAAGCAACTCAGACTTACAGTAAAAAAAAATGGGCAGAAATGTACCAGTTATAGTCAATGTGTGCAAGATCTACATGAGAAAGATAGTAAAACTCTGAAGAAATAAAGAACGTCGGCATGAATAGAGACATTGCCTGCATTCACAGTATTGTCGAGCCGTTTTCTCCAGCTCCGTCTCCATCTCCATCTTTGATTAGGATTCAGTGTAATCCTAATCAAAATCCCCAGCAAGTTATCTTGTGGCCATTGACAAACTAATTCTAAAGTTTTATGGAAGTTCTAAAGTTCCAGAGAAGAGCAAAGAATAGCCAGTAAAATACTGAAGGAAAAGAACAATAGCAACAGTCTGAGCTGACAGGGCCTGTCCACTCGGCTCACTGGAGCTACAGCGACCAGCAGGTGGGGTTGGTGCCGTACAGACATGGGCTCAGTGGGGGGAGACGGAGGGCCCAGAAAGGGACCTCACAGGTAGTCTGCTGATCCTCTGCAGAGGGGCAGAGGCAGCCCATGGAGCAGGGACGGTCTTCTCAACATGCAAAAAAATGAAGCCATTGCAAAAAAATGAAGCCGACTCGGGCCATTTGCATCTCACAAAAATTAACTCAAAGTGAGCCACAGACAGAAACAGAAAGACAAAACTATAAACTTCCAGAAGACAGCGTAGGAGGAAATCTGGATGACCTTGGGTTTGGCAGTGAGTTTTAGGTACAACAGCAAAAGCACAACCCATGATGGAAAATACGAATATGCTTCATTAAAATTAATAACTTCTGTGAAAAGTACTAGTAAGGAAATGAAGAGCCACAAAGGAGAAGTCTTTGCAAAGAACATATACATGGTAAAAGACATATTCAAAATAGACAAACCTCTTAAAATCAAACAATGAGAAAACAACCACATTTAAAAATGGACCAAACATCTGACAGATCTCACCGAAGATGCCACACGATGGTAAATAAGCACAGAGTCTCGACATGACATGTCCGTAGAGAATTGCAAACCCACGCAATGAAATGCCACTATCACCTACGAGAATGGCAAAATCTAGAAAACCAACAGTGTCGTTGGGGAGTTAAAGTGATTGGAGTATGTTGTGTGTGTGTGAATACGTAAGAATGAATCCCACTGATGTCAGCAGTGAAGATGTTAAATATAAAGGCACACATATTAATAAATAAACAATGTCAAATGCTGGCGAGGACGTGGAATAACAGGGCCTCTTGTTTGTTGCGAGAGGGAACCCAAAACATCGCAGCCATTTAGGCTCTCTTACAAAGCCAAAGCGCACAAAGCAAAACACGAGGAGGGTCCAGGGGCAGCGCGTTAGGCCAGCTTCCCATGCTCTTACTCGTCTCCGCTCACCTCCCCTTGGCTGACCCACCAAGGGCTGGGAGCACGCGCTGGACTCTGACCAGCTGTGCTGCTTTCCTGGCGCTTCCTCATCTTTATAAAATGAGAATATACAAACTTCTTTACCCAGAAAATGGCAAGGAGGCCTGCCCATAAGCACCCCTCGTGGGGCACCTGGGCACATCCTGGAAGCCCAGGGCTCAGACACGGCACTGCCTGGAATTCAGGCTCACAGCAGCAGAGGCGGGATGCGCGTCTGCCTCGGGAACCCTTTCAAACCGTTTCCCCAGCCATGAGTCCACTTTGAGAAGGCCATACAGGAGTGAGTGAGACACTCAGAGCGTAAAAGGGCAGAGGAGATCTGAGCAGCAGAACACTTTGCCTTGGAATCAGCAGTCATTTCTGAAAAATAGCTACTCTCTAAATTAATGTACAGTTAATTACAATTGAGGTTCAATGTAAAGATAACCCAAATCCTACTTTGGATTTCGAGGAAGCAAACTTTAAATTTTTCTGAAGTTACTTAGATGAGAATGTGTGGGAGTTATCTGGGAAGTTTTATTTAGTCTTCATCTTTTCAGTGCTGGGGTTGAATCCAGGACCTCTCACTTGCCAGGCAAGTGCTGCACCACTGAGCTGCGCCCCAGCCCATGAGAGTTTTCCTAAGTACATGTGTTTTAGGAGGAAGATACTAAAACATAGCATAAAATCATAATATTTAAAGATTTCTAATACTTTTTCATGAACAGACAGATCATTGGAACAGAATAAGAAGACTCAAAATAGACCCCAGTATATTGAGAATTTGGAACTTGATCCCAGATGGTATCTCAAGTCAGTGGGGAATATATTATTAGTAAATGTTGTTAGATGTTGCTAGCACTTTGAAAAATAAATAAAGCTACATGCTTCACTAATTTTATCTAAGTAAATTTCCAATGGATTATATTCATCTGCTCAAGCTGTCAGAATATCAGGCTGGGTGGCCTAAACAACAGATTTTATTTTTTCTCAGTTCCAGAGGCTGTACATGCAAGCTGGAGGTGCCAGTGAGGGCTGGTGTGTGGTGAGGCCACCTTCTCACTGTCCTGACATCTTTACCTGCCCAGCTCCTTTTCTCTTTCACTTTTCCTGAGAGTTGCCGGCAAAGCCTAACATGATAGGAATTCTTTTGAAAGAGCAGAATATAGCTGGGCACGGTGGCGCAAGCCTGTAACCCCAGCACTTAGGGAGGCTGAGACAGGAGAATTGCGAGTTCAAAGCCAGCCTCAGCAATGGCGAGGCGCTAAGCAACTCAGTGAGACCCTGTCTCTACATAAAACATAAAATAGGGCTGGGTATGTGGCTCAGTGGTCGAGTGCCCCTGAGTTCAATCCCCAGTACCCCCCCAAAAAAAAGAAGAGCAGAATATGTTTCCTGTGGTTTTATTTTCTCCAGACGATAAAACTCACATGGTTAAGTTGATGAAGCCAAACCAGATGACTCAAAAGCCAAAGACTGTGGTTAAAACAGAAGAGGGAGGCTCACCTGTCATGGCATACCTGGGGGAAAGCGGAAAACCAGCAAAAGCAGGGAGCTCCTCCTGTTCCCAGGTTGCCCACTGCTGGCTGAAGATTTGGGAGGTCCAGGGCAAGAGGGCAATTAAGAGACGGGAAGATAGAGCCGCCGTTCTGAAAGAAGAGACCAATGTCGCCGAGTCCCTGACCCGGGTGTCTTGTCTTGGCAGTGGCCGCAGTGTCCCCTGGTCCCCCAGGGGGACCTTCCTCATTGCAGCTCCTCTTGCATCTCAGTTTAGGCTTAGCCTGTCCTTCATCACCTCCCACGAGAAGCCTTCGTAGCTCTCATCCACATCTGTAGAAAATAGCCATGCTTTCTATAGATTTAGAAATAAGTTCAAGGAAAGGGTGTCAGAGGACCAATTCTAAGAGTGAGGTCAGTCAAAGGAGAATGGCCCTTGAATTGAACCAAAGCATAAGGCAGGATAGGGGCCCAGGAGGAAGGAAGATGCTCCAGGAAGAAAAAGGGCTCTTCCAGGCACCAGGATGCTTCCACTGGGGCGCTGTGGGCACGGAGTTGCCCTGAGCACTGGGAGAAAGAGACCTCCTTACTCCTGAACATCCTTTCCATCCTTCCAGAAAGCAGCCAAAATTGAGAGAATAGCAGCCCCTGCCCACACAGCACCATCCACCACCTCACCTGGCTGCAGACCAGCAGGCTTTGTTCTTACCATTTGCAGAGGAAGCTGAGTGCCTCGGTGTGTGTCCTGCCCAAGTGTGCATCCTGCCCAGGTGTGCGTCCTGCCCAGGTTGCATCCTGCACAGGTGTGTGTCCTGCCCAGGTGTGCCTTCTGCCCAGATGTGCGTCCTGCCCAGGTTGCATCCTGCACAGGTGTGTGTCCTGCCCAGGTGTGCCATCTGCCCAGGTGTGCATCCTGCCCAGGAGGACAGGGCAGCTTAGTGCCTGGTGCAGCCTGGCCAGGACAGTGCTGCTGGGCTCATATCCTCTTCCTCTCCCTCACTGCCTTCCTGGAACCCCTCTGCATTGGGGGCCACATGATGGGGGTCTTGCTGTGTTCCCTCGGTCACCTCGGCAGTTCCCATCACCATACAAATTGCTCTTTTGGTAAACTTACAAAATGACTGATTTGAGGCTTTCTTTGTAGAAAGTTGGGAAATGCCAAAGCTAAGATGGTCAATCAGATAAGACTCCTACCAATCTGTTGGAAGAGTTTGGCCAAGCCAAGGTCCAGGGTAGATGTGGGTGAGTCGCACACAGACGAGCTGTGTGGGGGCTTTGCTGGTCCTGGGCTGGGGCCAAGTGAGGGCACCTCTGACTCAGGCCAGCTTGGAGATACCACCCTCTGTGGTGCCTTAGATTCACCTCCCAGTGTGCAGTCAACTGGGATGGGGGGAGCCTTCACAGCAGTGGTAATGACTGACTCACTGTCAGTAGAAACCTTACTATTCAGATGAGACTCCCTGTTGTGTTGTTCTTTTACTCACACACAGATCCCACCACCACCCCTTCTGTCTACCTGAAGGCATGAGCTCACCCCCTCTCAACCAGATGCTATGTGTGGCACAGGACTCGCTGGGTGGGCGGACCCCTCCTTATCATAAGGCCATCTAACAATGACTGGGAATCGCCTACAGGGGATCCACTGAAAGCCATACTATGGAAGCATCTAGAGATTGCCCTTAGGGGTCTGTAGGAGGTCTTAATGAATATCAGTTTTTAAAAAGAGAGAGAGATTCCTTTAGGAACTGACATTAGTCTCAAATACTTTCCAATGTGAAAAGAAGAAAAAAAGTCTCAAGAACTCACCCTGCAGTGTTTGCTCAGATTTAGAGGCAAAGCACACACTCTAACGTCCTGAGGATCCCCTGGGGTAACACACTGACTACCCCAGTGTGACTGACTTTGACCTTGCAGAAGACACCCATGCCCAGAGCTGGCTGCCACCCAGCTGTGCCCTTAAGGAGGATCCTGCTTTGTTTTCTGGGGGTAGAGGAACAGGCAAAGCCAACTAAGATGCTTCTAGTTGATTCCAAGTACTATTGTTCAATAGATCTGGACTGCTGAGAAATAGGTGTGGGTCTCTCTACTTTAGATGCAAAGTGCAGAGGTTGTCACAGTAAGAGTAGTAATTATGTCATCTGTCTTGTCATAGAATGTGACTATAGTAATTGCAACATTCTCTCCCATCCCTGAAGCTTGTAATTATAGTGCAACTAACAGGATTATGTGCTAACTTGGGCTGTTTTAATCACCTCTTTTACTCTGAAATGGATGGTAAAATTCCACAGTTGTTCCCAGACTACTGATTCTGTTCAACATCTGTGTGCACGTGCGCTGAGGATGGAACCCAGGGCCTCACGCTTGCTAGTCAAGCGCACCACCACAGAGCACAGCCCCGGCCCTGCCCTGTGGCTCTAGCAGTCCATGCTGAGCAGACGGGAGGCAGAGACGCTGGGGTCTCTTCACGGCGGAGCTGGGATGGCTGATGGGGGCCGGCGGGGCAAACATCAACAGTCAGGGAGCTGTAATTTTCTGTCAGAATGAAATGTTGTCTTTGAAAGCAAATTATCTATTTTATGTTTCAAAGATGGCAGATGTTTTATGAGATCTGGAGATGTCTGTCACCCTTATTTTATAGGAAAGAAACCTCCGGCCAGAAAAATCAATCCAGGGCTGATTAAGAAAACTCTCTCCTCAGGCCTAAGGAGCAGGTGCAGATTGATTAATGCCTGGATATTACACTGAGGGTCGGGATGTCACCTTTCATGCGTAAGGAACATGATGACAGTCATGGCCTGTGCTTATGTTTTCCAATCACATTACAGGAAATGCCTGGGTTTATCTGAGATCCTGTGGGCATATGGGAATAAAGGGACTTTGGACGCCCGTGCCTGGTTAAGGGGAACTCCCTGGGGTGTTTGTTGTAAGATGACTTACACTGCACTGGACACCGCTGTGCCTGAGGAGCCTGTCCTCAGTGGTATAATTGTCTTAGACCATTTTCTGCAGCAATGACAGAATCCCACAGGCTGGATAATCTATAAGAAAAGAAATGTGATTCTCACAGTCCTCGAGGCTAAGAAGTCCAAGAACACGACGGGCGGCATCTGGCAAGGACCTCCGAGCTGTGTCAAAAGGAGGCAGGAGGGCAGGCAGTCACGGAGAGAAAAATCAAGCCAAACTCCCTTTTATCAGGAGCCCTGAGAGATCAGGCGGTCCCTGCAGTTGTGGCCTCGCTTTGCTCATGAGTGGAGCCCGTGAGGCTTCCTCTTAGAGGTCCCACTTGTCAGCACCTCACAAGGCAGTCACACCTCGACCTGAGAGGGCAGTGCAGACTGCAGCAGTGGTGCTCCAGAAGCTCGGGTGCTCCCAAGAGCCCGCCAGGGCACAGAGCATGGAGCCAGCACTCTGACATGGCTGTACGCCAGCGCCCTTAGCATCCACTCCTGGGGGTCCTGCGGTGCCGGCAGTCAGGGCTCAGGATCCAGAGGGGCACCATGAGGGCCGTGGGGACACAGACAGCTGTGATCTGGAAATGGCACGGAAGGCAGGCGATCTAAGAACAGCCTGTTCTCTTGAGAGTCGTGGCATCAAGACGTATCACTTTTGGAAGGTAGTAGAAAAATTCCTGAGTGGGAGCCGCTCAGGACCGGCACGACAGGAAGAGCGCAGTTGTTGGGCTGTGAGAGAAGGTGGTTCACCCGTGTGGGAGGGACACGAGGGCCCAGCTGGAGTGGCCCCAAGCCCCAGGCTCCTTTGAGGCCCCTCCTCCAGTCTTGGCCCAGGAGGTCGGCCTGCAGTTACGCTCAGAGACCTAAGCTAGGCTAGTGCACCCACGACAGCTGTTGCTGACGTCTGCATAAGTGGACCGACCCAGGGAAGGAAGCTCCGTGGTGTCCCACGAGCCCGCCTCGGGCTGCAGGAGGCGGACGGCACGTGCAGGTAGCTCTCACGTCAGTCCTTCCACAGCAGGGACAGTCCACATCCTGATGATCGTGGTGACTTCATTCCTTGGGAGTCTTCTCACTATGAGGACAGACATCTCACTTTGTTCTTTCCCTACATTCTCTCAATTAGTTACAAGGTGGATGCTCGGCAAATGCTTTCTTGATAATGAGGTTTATAGAGAGTTTAGAATCACCTGGAGTGTGGCCAAAGAAAGGAAATAGGTGGAAATTGAAAACTAGGGACCTGGAGAGGACGGAGAGCCAGGGAAGCCGTTCTTAAAGGAAGCACTGAGAGACCCGGCCGTTCCTAGCAGCCTGCCTGTACTGGTGGAGGGGCTGCAGGGTGGAGTCCACAGAGACAGCCCAGCAGCGTCTACGCCTGGCATGGGAGGAGGGAGTCCCACCTGCAGCAGCCGGAGACCCTTGGCAGCAAGCATGCTGTGGGCAGGGCTTGGCCCTAGTGCTCACAGCCATACTCACTGCGTGGTTCCTGCGTAGTGTCCCCCACAGCTCTGTGGCCTCAGAGTCAGCTTGCCTACGCCTTTGCTCCTGGCCCTTGTGATGCTCCACAGGTCCCCTGCAGGCTGGGTCCACCAAACCTCTATGGCCCTGGGAAATTCCTACAAGGGTGTCCTGTAAACAGCTGCACATTTCAAACACTCCCATTCAACTCAACATACATTTATTTAGGATCTACAATACTGGTCATGGTGCTACTAAAGGTGGAACCGGTAAAGGTAGAACCATCCAACTAAAAGAAAGCTTAGGGGTAGCTAACACTCCCAGATTTTACTGAGAAAAGCAAAGCTCAGAGAGGTTGAGTTCTTTGCCCAAGGTCACACAGCTAGCTTTAGGGTGGAGATGGAATGAGAAGCCTGATGTTCACTGGTGCCCCTTACTCCATTCTGCACTCCTAACAAATGTAGGCTCTGTCGGGATTTAGGTTGACTCTTCTGTTCTACTCTTACTTGATTTATCTGAGGAAAAAAAATTATTCTGGAATTATTAGTAGGATTCCAACCACTGCTAGTGCAGGTGTGTCTGGCTGGAACTCAGAAGCCCTGGAGGGTGAGCCAGCCTGTGGGAACACAGGCGGCCCTGGTGGCCGGAGGCTTTGAGCACTTCCTCACTCATCCATGTTCTCCATCATTCTGGAGAGGACTCGTTCTAGGGAGGGCTCGGTGTTGGTGCACCGAGAGGCCATGGGGGTGCACGTGGCCACTGCACACTCACCTGCCCGGGCCGCTCATAGGCACTGCTGCCCAGAAGCCCAATGGGCAGCTGAGTGAACGCACAGGCCATTTGCCTGCCAAGCACTGAGGGGCCATGAGTGGAAGAAACTGGTCATTTTATCTCCCGCCAGTGGGTGCTTCTTGGCACTGCCCTCACCCCCCAGCCCTCTCTGCACTTGAGCTGGGGTCAGTTTCATGCACGATGACCATGCATGGATTAAGATAAGTCTGGAAGGGCAAGGGCTGCCTGGTCAGGAGGGGCTCACTGCAGGGAGTGGCCTCCCTAGGTTCAATGGTACAATCTTATAAAAGAGCAAAACGTGTGTCCTGTTCAGGGGAGCAAGTGCCTCTCTGGTCTGGTCCTGAGAGCAGACTGCAACACAACAGCTACTGATGATGGGAACACCATCCGCTGCGCCTGGCCAGGGCCACATTCTGCCTTACTCTTCCAGAAAGGAAGTGGCAGAGTCATTGCTGGCTACTGGCCTGGACCCTGTACTCTAGGAGCCTGACAAAGATGCCCAGGCCTTCCTGCCAGCTCTCAGCTCTCTCTGGACGCTGACCGAGCATTCCCAGGGTCAGCATCCCGGGGCCACAGATTCTGAACCTGAGTCCTGGGTCTGCACCATCCTCTGTAGCCTGTCCACCCTCCAGGCGGATCTCCACCCTAGATCACGAGAGCTGGCCTTTAACCACCCGCCTGTGCTGTGTCCTCGCAGGTCTCCCAGGCAGCTGCCGACCTCCTGGCCTACTGTGAAGCGCACGTGCGGGAAGATCCCCTCATCATCCCAGTGCCCGCCTCAGAGAACCCCTTCCGGGAGAAGAAGTTCTTCTGCACCATCCTCTAGCCCAGTGATGGACGCCCCTACTCTGTCCATAGAGCCCCATAGAGACCACGCATGCTCTTAGCCTTGGGGCGCCATCCCGGCCGCCCTCCCTGACCCTCTCCGAGGCCCGGCTCACCTCGATTTTTCATGTTTTCTTCCTGACATTCCATTTCTTTTCTTTCATCTTTATGTTGTTTTCATTAGTGGCAAAGAGAAATAGACGTTTTTATAGCCAAATAACAAATGTGCCATGTAAACATAGGATAGATTTAGGGATTTATGGTTTTTAAACGTCAATTCCCAAGTTTAAATCCATGCAATTAATGAATTTATTCAATAATTTATTGAAATGAAAAAGTGTGCCCAAGTAGCCCCCACTTACGGTAACTCAGTTTCAGGTGAGAGCTTTGTGACCAACTGCCCGTGTAGGGGTCCCCGGCTGCGGGGACAGCAGCGCTGGGGCCCCAGGCCGCACCTGCGCATCCTTCATAGAGCAAACAGCCCGGGACTCAGCAGCTTCCCTGACCCGCATCTCAGGGCCGCATAGCCCAGCCCCTGCTGGACGGCCCCTCTCTTCCTCTGCTTCTGATGGACCCCTGCGAGGTGGTCCTCTTCCAGATGTAGCCTTGGCCGCCTTGACCCTGCGTGTTGACCAGGACAGCCCGCAGTCTGAGCTCCGGGCAGACCGGCCTCCCCTGCCACCGTCACCTCTTCCTGCTCCCTCCCTTTCTGGCTGCATGCCATCCACAAGAGCCTTGCTGGGTACAGCACAGGTTCAGTGGGGGTTCGGCAGGGTGGCCCCTGCCCACCAGGCAACAGAGTGGCAGCAGCTCACTGTGAGCCGCCCGCTGACCTGGCCTTGGTACCGGCCAATTTAATCCTCCAACAATGAAGACATGAGTGTAGCTCTGTTTTAGAGGGAGGGGAAACTGAGGCATAGGAGATGGTGTGGTTTGCCCAGAGGTACGGACCACAGTCAGGAAAACGACGCCAGCGCAGGCGTCCAACCCCCCCTTCCTGCCGCCCTGAGCGGCGACACCTTCCGGGTTCACCTGTTGCAGGTGGATGGGCCCTCGAGTCAGGAAGCTCAGCCCGGTGCTCAGCAGCACTCTTCTCTTCCCACCTCTGCCAAGAAGAACTGCTGAGCCTGGACCGGGCAGCTTGTGGAGGATGAGCCCTGCGAGGCCCAGAGAAAGAACAGACAGACTGAGCTAGCCTGGCAGCTAGGACAAACTGCAGGCCCCACTCACCCGTCCACTCACTCAAACTGCTAGACCACACTCGCCCGTCCCTGATGGAGGAGGAGCCATGGCAGCAGAGCCTCTTGGTCTAAAATCGTCCTGCGGGCTGGGGCTGTAGCTCAGTGGTAGAGTGCTTGCCTGGCAAGCGTGAGGCACTGGGTTCGATCCTCAGCACCACATATAAATAATAAAAAAATGAATAAAATATTCATCAACAACTAAAATCGTCCTGCTCTGAGTATTTGGAAACCACCGCTCCCCCCAGCTCTGGCAGGCCCTCACTGTGTGGTATGGGGCAAGCCACTGTGTGCCCAGCTGTTGTGACCTGCAAGTGGGGGTCATGTCAGTATTCCTCCTGCCTTTCTGTCTGGAAGGAAACTGAGGAAAGCTCTGATTATGCATGTACTCAATGCCAACGTCCAAAGTAGGGAAGAATGTGGGACTTCAAAGACCCCCAGTCAGTTGGATGAGCTTTGCCTACAAAGGGGCAAATATAATTTTCAGATTGATTAATGACTTGCTGCCCTTGCGAGTGGTCTCGTCACCCTTGCTGCTTTGGTTGACTGGTTCTTGGTCAGGCTCACTGACAGCACAAGAGCTGTCAGGAGGCCATCTGCTCAGACCGCAGAATTGTGCAGTGAAGGAGGTGACGGGACTTGCATCCTTCTGCAGTGGGGGCTGTGACCAGGATCACTTTACTCTGTGGCCCATGTCAGTGTCATTAGCCTGATAAAGCAAAACGCAATCCATAAAAGCACATCAGAGAAGCCGAGAAAGTGGGTCGGCACATAGTGACAAAATCAGGTCAAGAGAAAAATGGGCTTTGAATCTTCCACCGAACTTTCTCCCCTTTTGTTTTTCATCCACCGCTCTGTGTTCCATCCTCCTTTCCTCTCTGCCCTTTTCCAACTCTCTGCCTGACATTCCCGGTGAGATGCTTTTCTGTCCCTCTCACCACACCCCTCACTTCCAGACCTACAGCATCGTCTGTGGTCACCCTGCCGGAGTTCCTGAGCTGCGCTCGCACTGGGGGCTCATTCTCATCATCGGTGAAGACAATGACGTAACAGCTGCCGCTGTCGTGGGCTGCAGCTGTGCTGGACAGTTGCCATTTCATGTTTTCAGCTTCCTTTAGGGGATGTCACCCCTTACATCCGAATTTAGTGGGTTGTGGTACCCACCCTCCCACAGGGGAAGCTGGAGTGGGTGAGTGCTCCCTGTCTCTCAGGGGCCCCCTTTCCCACTCTACTAACCATGGTGTGGTCAGTGACCCGGGCAGACTATCTAGACCCCCCTGCTTGGTGCTGTGACCCTGGAGCAAATGGCACAGAGATGAGGTGAAGCTGAGAGTCGTCCCACGGGAGCTGCAGCGGTCCTGGGATGACAGAAGCCCTGCGAGAGAAGGGTCAGGGCTGCCAGACTGCGGGGACACATGTCCTGGGAACAACGTCCAGGGACAGCAGGGTCCCGGGCCTGCTGAGCTGCCTTGTCCTTCTTGTATCTCCCTTCTAGCTTCCTCTTAATTCTTTGAGCTCCATCCAGTAAATTGTTCTTTCATGAAATAGCCCACGTTGGGTGGAAATGCCAGACGACCTAACAATTCCACTCTTAGATATATTCCCAATGGAAATGTGTACGTCGATTCATTAAAAGAAACACTAGAATGTTCTCAGATGCACTGTCCATAAAAACCCCAAATGGGAAAGCACCTGAACACCCATGTTGAGTGGATAAACATTAGGGTCTCTTCACATGTTGGAATCTCACACAGCCTGAGAATGAGTGGTCTGCAGCTCCTCTCCACAGTCCAGAGGTGAGCGAGGTAAGGTGAGTACCCGCCATTGAGTATCCGCCATTGATTCCACATTTATGAAGCACAAAACCTGGCAAATCAGTCCAGGCTGCAAGGAGAGAGAGGAGGTTCCCTCCTCCAGAGTCACTCCCCAGGGAAGAGTCCCCAAGGGAACAGTAACCAGAGTGGCAGGAGGGGGCTTCCGGGATGCTGTGGTTCTGGCACTGGTGCCGTTCCCCTGAGTGTGTTCCTTTTGTAAAAATTCTTCCAGCTGTACTCTTTGGATTTGGGTGCTTTTCTGTATGTATGTTATACTTCAATAAAAAGTTGGGTTTTATGGCTACCAGGCATGAATCTGACATTTATTTTTTCTATTTTGGCAATTTTCTCAACTTTGGGCTCCTCCTCAGATATCATCAACGTGACACTAACGATAACTGACATCAGCAGTGGGGCATCCTAAGAGCGTGTTTCACAAAACTTTGAGTTGTCATCCACAGCTGTCTGGATGGAGAACAGGCTCTTAGCCCTATGCTGGTGGCTCCTTGGAACAGACATGCCAAGACCGTGCTGTGGTCTCTGTGGGGAAACTGAGGGATTCTACAGCGATGCCCACTGGATGGCTGAGGTGACATCCTCTCAACCTTCCTGCCTCTGACCATGAGGAGTGGAGGGGGAGGATGGCCTGCCAGGAAACCCATCCTTAGATGTCTCCTCTGGGGCAAGAGCCCAGGGGCTCCATGAGGATCCGCAACAACACATCTGAGTGGACATGCCGGCAGGAACACCAGGCCTGACACGGCTCCTTCTGACATGCCTGGCTGCCAAGCCGTGCGGCCAGCCCACTAGTGCCTACCAAGAAGCAGGAGTGGAGCATTGGAGCCTGGAGTGGTGCTCGGTGGGTTGGAGCGTGGGCACAAAGCGTGGCCTGAGGCCACGTGGAGCCCACCATGCAGGCTGGGGGTCCTGAGGCCCTG